>CP092869.1:15282824-15306051 GCA_030710605.1 Cordylochernes scorpioides
ATTTTACGTCTTTTTGCTCTTTCTTTGTTCTCTTTCTTGGAAATGTGGGACAGTCAGCGTAGGCGGTGACTTGACCTAACTGGTCTCTGCCTGGACTTGTGCATTGGCTGGCTGGTTGGCCCTCTTCTTCTTTCAGCTTCTTTGGCTATTCATCATTCATGATCATCCATTCTCCTTTCGTGGGTCGACTTCTTCCTTAAAGCTTTCTTTCTGGCCGCTTGCTGATGACTTCTGTATGCTTGGATAATTTGTCATTTATATAAAGAGCAAGGATATCTTTTTTACTATGGATCCTAATTCGACTGGCCCCGCACGTTCTCTCTCTCTCTGCATGTGCTTGCAATTAGGAACATGGTGGTGTTCCAAAAACGGCATTTCTTTCCCCTTTATCTCTATGTCTATTCAATACTCCTTCCATTTATAAAGGCAAACAATTTCACGATGAAATAATATACCTTCTTTTTTAAATGCATTAAAAAAAAAACTCTCTCTTATTCATATTTCTTGAAATTAAAGATACTTCGGCCAGTAAATCTTTTTATTACCTCGACGTTTCGACAAAAATCTTTTGTCCTCGTCAGGAACAAACAAAAATTAAAACATTTGGCAAGGCGTTAAAAATTATTCTAAGGCTCCAAGGGCGTTCTCACGCTATATTCCAAATTTTGTACAACATCTAAAGCATGAGTCAAAAATAAATGTTTAACTCACAAAAGCATTTAAGAAGCAAATAAGACCAGGTAGCCTTCAATCCATGGATGCACCAGGGTGATGGAACCAAGCAATGCCGTTCCAGAACATCTCTCTTATTCAGTTAAAGATTTTAAAAAGTACTAGATAAGATTTTCTTTATCCACATCAAGACAGATCAACAACATATGCTTTTCGGGTGGTGAGCTCGTTATTGATAACGCGTTCTTTAAAACAAAGCTAATTACGAACAACGTTTTTGTGGTTTTCACGCTAACCAAGTGTGCAAAAGTGAATATCTTTAAAATAATATTTTTAAATATACCGGACGTAAATAATTCAAAATTTAGAGTATATCAGAACTATGCACTTTACACAACTCACTTCCTGATAATTCACATATACAATACACGCGATACTGAGGAACTGTATGTTAAATCAGTGTTGAAAATATTTCAAGTATATTGTATTAAACTTGTATATAAAAATAGATTCTTGTAAAAGCAGAATATTTCAACCGTTCTACTCTGCGAAAAAAAGGCGTGAAACAACTGCCTAATAAACGTTTCATCATCACCATAGGTTTAAGAAGAAGTTTTGACTCTCTGATCGAAGCAAACGATGTAATGTTTAAGAACGGAGAAAGTATAAGAACGAAATGAAGCCCTCTCTTAGGGCGGCTGTACCAAATGGTAATTGGCGATGGCACCCATCAGGACAACAGAACCACGCGGAACAACGTTGTTCCAGAACACAGAAGGTCTAAGAAAGATCTGAAGACCAGGTACAGCCCCCAGCCCACTCCTGTGGATACAACATGATAAACTGAGATGGCATCAATCAGGAAAATGGGACAATAGAACCATGTGAACTGTGTAACCTTCGATTTACCCCAATGGATACACCAGGGTGTAAGGACAACAGCACCAAGCAAGGTAATGTCGTTCCAGAACATAAAATATATTTAGGCAATACCTGAAGTAGAACTAGCTTTCCGTCCGTCCCTATGGATGCACCATGATGCTTAGGAACGACATTCCATCAGGGTAATGAGACAACAGAACTATGCGGAACAGTGTTGTTCCAGAACATAGAAGGTCCAAGACCAGGTACAGCCTTCAATCCACCCCTATGGATGCACCAGAGTGATGGAACCATGCAATGCCGTTCCAGAACATGGAAGGAAGAGATTTAAGAAGCAAATAAGACCAGGTAGCCTTCAATCCACCCCTATGGATGCACCAGGGTGATGTAACCACGCAATGCCGTTCCAGAACATGGAAGGAAGAGATTTAAGAAGCAAATAAGACCAGGTAGCCTTCAATCCACCCCTATGGATGCACCAGGGTAATTGGTGGTGACATCCATTAGGGTAATGGGACATCCGATGATCGATCTTTGGTGGCCTGATTCTTCTTGCTGACCCTACTTCTTCTTCCGGCCCTAGGGGCTAGAGATGGGGTATTGAAACTTGACACGTTAGATGTCTTAGGATTAGTTTGATGTGTCGATGTTTCCAGGCATAGTTTGTATGAAGCCATGGCTGGCATCCACAACTCTTGTCGCTTCCCAGCCCAGATCGGGTCGTTCCATTGAAGAGAGTTGACAGATTTATCTAGACGCTATCTCTCCTCTTCCTTGAATCACGACATCAGGATGTTTGGCTTGTCGATCTAGTCCAAGTTCCACTTTGGCGGTCTCCTTGCCCCAGTGAGACACTCGTCGTGAATGGATTAAACAATGGTTGAAGATTTTTCAAAACTAAACGCTCAAATCTCTCTATATTTTAGCTGTCGAGTTAGGGGGAATGTAGACAAGTAATTTTAATCGAGAACCTTCGGGTTTTGCAAGTATTTTAAATAAAGATTTCACGTGTCCTTATAAATTGAATATTAATTTTCATCCTATTCATTATAAATAAATATATACAGGGTGATCCAAAAGTCCCGCACTATTTTAAAAATTAATAACTCCGCGAATATTTGCGCTAGAGCAATGCGGTAAACACCATTGTATTCAGGATGCAATGGGATTTTTTATGGCAAATAATGAAAAATTCGAAATTGATTTTAGTTACAATTTTATTCGCCAGATGGCGCTCTACCAGAATCAGAGATTCAGCGGCCAAATTGTTTGATAAATTGAAAAATATAACTGATCGACACGTATTTTTCCTTTTTGAATACCAGGAAAGAACCCTAATAATATCAAATAACAAATTAATAAAACACCACTTCGCCAAAAGTATGAATAATTGGTTAACGATTTTCAAATACAATCAGAGATATGTAAAATAGGTAAATGCAAATTAAAACATGTAGCAAAATATTTATTTTTATATGAGGTTTTGTGAAATAGATTGAATGTTTGAAAAACACTGCTGATATCAATACACGAATTTTTGAAATGTTAATATAGTACCAAAAATTATGATAGCACTATTAATAGGATTTCTTGCTATAAGAAATGTGTAGTTTCTTGACTGATTGGCGACCCTTGACTATTTAACTGGATATTTGTCATGATCCAACAAATGAAATATAGAGGGGAGTGACAAAATATATTTGTCGTACTTTATTCCAAATATCCTATGGGCTTGTCAAATGTTATCATTGTTTATTATACTGTACACAATTTTAAAAATGTGTCCCTCAAATAAAAATAAATTTTAAATCGACCTTTTGCGTTGAAAAACGTGGTAATAAAATCATTTTGTATTATTTTTTTCACAAAATTTCTAAAGTTATTGGTGTACAGAAAATATTCCTTATGCTACATGTATTTCTTATGTATGTATTTCTATGTTATCTATTATCTATTATCTATGTATTTCTTCTAATGAGCGAAAAGCGAAAAACTAAACATAAGGGGTAAAATTGTGTGTACCAGTGTTATTCGAGAAGTTATAACACTCTTGTTTGCACGACATAATATGTGAGCAAATGACAAACAAAATATTACTGTTCACAAAAAAAAAAGAGTCAAAATGTGAGGACAGCATTTATTATCCCCATATCCCAACACAAAGAGCTGCAAAATATTGATAGATAATATAATACATGGCGGCTTATACAACACATGAGGTAACTGCCTTCTCTCTTGTATTAGGTCACAATCCTTGCTCAATGTGGCACCCTTCATTCTCAATCACCGCCTGCAGACGATAAATGACAGAATGGACAGCATTAAATAACATATCTGTTAAATTGATAAAGCGTGCCATCTGATAGAAGCCTTCAACATGGCCAATGTGGTAGGCCAGCATCGATAAACACACGATTTAATGTATCCCATAAACAAAAATCGCAAGGCGTCAAGTCTGTTGATCTTGGAGGCCACTGGTATATAAAGTGACGACCTATCACACAATTTTCACCGAACGTATCCTTCAGCAATTGTTTGGCACTTCGGGAGATATGAGGAGGTCCTCCATCTTTCATGAATGTTATTTCGCTTAGTGCTTTTACCCTGCAATATGGGAATACCCTTTTCTCATAACGTTCACCAGTTACAAAAACGGTTTTAAAAGTTCTTCCATTGATTTTTCAAAGAAAAATGACCCAATAATAAAAGAAGTGAACCCACACAAAACTGTAACTCTAGGCTGGTAAAGTGGCATTTCTGTGAAAATCCTAGGGTTTTCTGTTGCCCAAATGCGGCTGTTTTGAATGTTAAATTCTCCGTTTAGAGAAAAGTGAGCATCATCTGTCCACAGAACATTCGACAGCCAGTTTTCATCAATATCAATTTGCCGGAAAACCCATGCAGCGAATTCTTGACGCATCTCAAAATCGCCAACTTTCAGCTCGTGAAATCTTTGCATTTTGTATGGGCACACACAATAGAGACATTAAGTGAAGCGTCTTCGGATATCACAATCATACTTCGGCGAATTTAACGCCAAAAGTTCAATTCGGGGATCACCTGTCCAGGATAACAAAAGTCAATAGGTTGAGGACATGCTAACCGACCTCGACCTTACACCGTTAAATAACGGAGAGAACACCTATCTATCTAAGTCCACAGGCACAGAATCCGCAATAGACATCACAGCGATAAATTACAACATCGCACCCACAACACAATGGAAAATCCTGAGAGGTGCAATCAGTGACCACAGACCAATTTTAACAACCCTAAACTTCAAAATTGAGAATGTCCATTAGAATAAAAGAATATGTAACTTTAGGAAAGCCGACTTGAAAAAAATTCACAGAAAAGCTTGAAGAACTGTGCAACGAAAAATTGAATTACAGAACGCTTGACAAAAGCTTGGAAAAATTCTCTTCGAACATTTAAAAAGCTGCAAAAGAGCATCGATAACTAGAGGTAGACGTAAAGACCTGTGGATACCTTACTGGAAGGACCACAACATCGAGGCAATGATTTCAGAGAGAGAGACAATATCAATGGACTTTTTAAAACAAATAAAACAGAAAGGAACTCATTGAAATTATTCACAAAATATAACAAGAAATTTGGATATTCAAACAAGAAAAATGGCAGAATTCTGCGGAAAAAAATGGATCCAAGAAAGGAGAGCCAACACTGGAATATAATTAGAGTGTTAGAGAACAATCAAAACCAACACCAATCCTCCAATACTCTAACCGATATGAATAGAACAGCGAGAACGAGAACAAACAGATGGCTGACATAATTGCTGAATATCTTTCAAGCACTTCCATTCTCAACTATACGAATGAAGACAGGACTCTAAAAATAATATAAACCAGTTAATTAAACAAGCAAGAAACTTCCATCAACAAGATATTTTCTCGAGAGACTTCACACTGAATGAGCTAAACTCATCAATAAAAAAATCCAAGAGGTCACCAAGAGATAATCTAATCTTTGGTCAAATGATTAAACACTTTGAAGTCAAAGCTAATAATCAACTCCTACGAATACTGAACATTTCATGGCAAACTGGTAAACTACCAAAGAATTGGAAGATATCAATTATAGTGCCAATACTGAAGCCAAACAAAGATGCCAAGGAATACAAGAACTATCGGCCAATTGCTCTCGCCAGCATACTTTGTAAAATACCAGAACGAATTATCCATTCTAGGCTCATAGTCTGGCTCACAAAAAATAATAAAATAAACCTCTACCAAACGGCCTATAGATCCCAGCACTGTACAACTGATCAACTGTTCTACTTCTGTCAATCAATAATAGATTCTTTCCGGGAAAAACCGCCAAAGAAGACCACGGCTATATTCCTTGATATGACCTCAGCTTTTGATCGAGTGTGGAGGGAGAAATTACGTGAAAAGCTGCACAACATCGGAGTAAGAGGAAAAACCTTAATCTGGATTGCAGACTTCTTAAGGGGAAGAAGGTTAAAGGTTCGGGTTAATGGAGAATTTTCCAAGGAAGGAAGAACATGGGCTGGTGTACCTCAGGGATCTGTGCTCAGTCCTCTACTCTATCTGCTATATATTAACGACATACATCCTTACCTCACTGAAGACACAAAGGTTGCCTGTTATGCAGATGATAAAGCCATATGGCACACAAGTAGCAGCATAGAAAAATCGTAAAAGATACTGAAGACATCAATGAGAGGTCTGGAGAAGTGGGCAATGGAACTCCAAATGACCATAAACCCAATAAAACCAAACCTATGCGTCTTCTCCACTCCCAGGGAAAAAGGCATAAATATAACCACAAAATAAGCATAAACAAACAAATAATTGATAAAATTAGAAATCCATAATACCTAGGTGTGATACTGCAGTCCTGGATCTTTCCAGTTGGTCTCGAGGACCACGCCATCACCATCTCCTAAGCGGCGAAGTACGCGATCTACGTATTCATCGTAGATCGCAAAATGCGTGGTGTCGCTGGAGACCCACTGGCGATTATCCACCAAACTCTGCAGCGCTGGCAGAGGCGTCATATTCATTGTACATAGTGTATATAATGCATATTATCTTTTTTTAATAGTGCAGACTGTGTATGTATTGACAAGATGTCAACAAAATTATTTTAATTATTATTTATGAGGAATTTTAATTTTCATAGCACATAATTAGCACCTCAAATAGAGCTATCAGAAAACTAAACATTCTGAGAAGGCTATGTGGAACAAATTGGGGAGCAAAACCCAGAATTCTCAGAACAACATATACCACCTTAATAAGACCGATAATGGAATATGCAATACCGGTCTGGGCTCCCTCAAGCTCATCACTAAAAGTAAGACTAGACAGTGTTCAAGCAAAACCGGCCAAAATAATCACTGGTGCTGTTTCATCCACCAACAATGATAAAATTCAGAGAGAAGGTGTTCTAGACCTACTCGCTCGAAAGCAGAAGACAAAATAAAAACAACTTGGATCGGCACTTCGGAAACGAGGAACCAGAGGACGAGATCTCTCTGACTACTTGTGGTTTGGTGGATCCGCCCTTTTCTGAGAATGAGGTGAAAATGACGGCTTTCAAGTTCGGGAAAAGGAAATCTTCTGGTCCCGAAGGGATCGATAACACGGTCGTGAAAGCCCTGGTAAGGATGCACCCATCGCTTCTTTCCAGGTTATTCAATAAGTGCCTGGACACTGGTACATTTCCTGAGGCATGGAAGGTTGCCCGAGTAGTGCTTCACGAAAAGTCTGGTAGAAAGGGTAATTCTCCTAATGATTATCGTCCGCTTTCTTTACTAGTGTGTCTAGGTAAGGTCCTGGATAGCCTACTAGCTCAGCGACTGAAGCACTGGCTAGAGAGTAATGAGCTCCTTTCCTCTTTCCAACATGGTTTTAGGGAAGGGAAGTCCATAACCACAGCTCTGAACGAGGTGTTAGAGGGGGTTGAGATGGGCTTAAATAAGGGTGCTTGGGATCTTTTCGTGGCCCTGGACATTGATGGCGCGTTCAACTCCATGAGCTGGAACAAGTTGATGAGAAATTTGATGGACATGGGTTGTCCTGATAATTTGTGCAGCTTGATTCGTGACTTCCTAAGGGATAGACGGATTAGCCTCAGTTTTGGTGGGCGGAAGTTGGAAAGAAACTGTGCTAGGGGTTGCCCCCAGGGCTCTTGCTGCGGACCTATTCTGTGGAATATCCTGGTAAACACCGTTTTCCAGGAGGAGCTCCATCAGGGAGACAGGCTGGTTCTCTATGCTGACGACCAGTTCCTCATCATTGAGACTGCTTCGAGAGCGAAGGCTGAGAAGTGTGTTGAAACTTCTCTCCAAATTTTCTCGATCTGGGCCCATGACTCTGGCCTTAAGTTCAATGTCTCCAAAACTAAAGCCCTCAGCTTTAAGCCTAGGGACATAAGAACTAAAAGGAAAGGGATCAAATGGGAACACAAGCCGGCTATCCGGATGGAAGGACGGAGGGTAGCGTTGGTCAATAGGATGACCATCCTGGGGGTGGTCATTGATGACAAGATGGGTTGGCAATACCAGGCGGAGGAGATGGTGGCGAGAGGCAGGGAGGCGTTGTGCAGGCCTGTCCTGGTTGGCCCTCAACAGGGGGGGGGGGAGAGAAGGAGGGTACTATTTTTAGGAACCTCTGCCTCTCCTGTGTCGAGCCAATCTTGCTATATGCTTCCGGGGCTTGGTAGCGCCGAAACAGGGATCAGAAGGTGGCAACAACTCTAGAGAGAGTGCAGAGGACAGCGGCACTCAGAATCACAGGGGGATATCGCACTACCAGCAGTGAGGCCTTTTTGGTCCTCGCTGGGCTTATTCCCCTGGGATTGAAACTAGAGGAGGAGACCATCAGACAGAAGATCTGGGAGAAAAGGGAAGATGCCCTGGAACTTTAAGCGGGGGCCCTGGAATCGAAGAGGGACACAAGGAAGCCTCCGCAGTGGTTGCCAAAGTGGAATTGGAGTCCTAGAGGGCCGACAGGGATTGGCACGGAGGTTTTCACTGATGGTAGTAAGTCTGGAACCAATACTGGAGCTGGGGTAGTGATATACACTAATGGAGAGCTGATTTTCCAAGAAGGTTTAGCACTCAGAGTGGACGAATTGGTCTTTTCAGCCGAGCTGGTTGCGATCAGGGTAGCCCTCAGAGTGTGTGCCGAGAAGAACTTCAGCCCGGACCGCCTCTATTCAGATTGTATGTCGGCCCTCGTCGTTATCAATCTGGAGAAAGGGCAACTCGCGCATCAAATAATCCAGGAGCTGGAGATGATGACGCGGGCTCCGGAGCTCCCTTGGTTTAGGAAACACAGCCTCATCGAAGGTAATGAGTTCGCAGACAGGATCGCTAAGGCAGGATGCTTTAGAGGTAGATCACTGAGGACCCCAGTGACTAAGAAAGAAGTTTATAGGAGGATCAGGGGTCACGTCCAGGACTTATGGTTGGACAGATGGAGGAACAGTGTGAAGGGGAGAGAGGTATTCAATGGGGTAACAACACCCAAGTATCTCTGTAAGGTAATGTCCCACAAACTCATTAGGGTAGTTCGGGACATGGGCTCTTCCCCAGTCTCCACAGATTTAAAATTAAGAGAAACCCTGATTGCGTCTATGGAGGAAGGGATGTGAATGCACGCCACTACGTCTTGGATTGTCCAAGGGTAGTGGGTGTGCAGGAAGAGAGAAGGAAGGCGAGGGGCGCGATCGAGAGTAAGCTGCTGAGAAATCACAGCAAGCTTCTTGAGAAAGCCCACGACGTGGCAGCTGAGCTTTTCCTCAGCTGTGAGTGAACAGAGTCGACCTGGGGCTGCCTCCCCGCGGTCCCTGCTGGACACAGTAGATAGTTTCCTATTTTGCTGTGATTAAAGGCCACCGGTATAGAAATCCTTCCAGACACGTTGTCTGGGAGGTGGTGTTTCCAGGTACAATGTCCAAGCACTAGCTTGGATACCGTTACTTGGCTTATGAGTTGAACAGAATAGCAGCGAAGGGCATGCTTTGCATGCCGGCTTGTGGACTGAAAGGTCTGGGTGGCCATCTGCTTCTAGGGTGTACCAACTGTGCTTAGGTGGGATCCTCCAGTTCTTGTTTATTTTGGCTACTGTTTCTATTTCTTTAAAAGTAAGTTTATTTTTCTGTAGCAAGGGTTCTTTTGTGCCTTTTTTCGCTAGCGCATCAGCAGCTTCATTGCCTTCAATGCTAACATGTAAGGGTATCCATTGAAGGTGAATTTTTGAGGTATTGAGAGTTTTTGGAGATAACCAATTATGTTCCTGCTTACTTTGTCTCTAAGTTCCCCTGTGTGACTCAAGTGTTGTATGGCACTTCTACTATGAGTAAGAATCCATATATCGTGATGTTTAGTATTTCTGATGGATTTTAAGACTTCATAGATGGCTATAAGTTCTGATCTGAAGATTGAGCAAAAATCTGGGTTTCTTCTGTTCATTTTCTCATTGCCATTTGTGGTTTTAATGAGAGAGCCACTGCCAGTGTGTCCCAACTCGTCTCTGCTACCATCGGTATAGATAGTTATTGCATTTTTAGGAATTTTATTAATTATTTCTAATGATAATTGTTTTAAGTATTCTGGATTTTGGTATTGTTTGTTGGTGGGTTCGTTTAAAGTGGCATTAAAAATAACATTTTGTTCGTGGTTCGCATGTAGATATTTTTTCAGCTAAATAATATTTTTCCACTTTATATTTTAAAAATCCATTTCTTTTGGCCAGGTGAAGAGGGCCTTCTTTTTTGAGTCTTATATTGGGTTCCCAAATAAGTATGTAATTGAAAGTTCTGTGTTTATTTTCATAACTCTTGATTTTGTTTATATATTTTGGCAGATTGTAGCTTATTCTATCTTTTAAGGGCATAATGTCTGCCTCGCAAAGTAAAATATCATTAGGGCAGGGTTTTCGAAGACCTGTAATAATTCTAGCTGCATTTAGTTGTATCCTTTCCAGTGTTTTTAGATTTGTTTCAGATGCTCTACCATAGATTTGATATCCATATTCCAAGATAGGTCTCACTAGAGATGTGTAAGTTAATTTTAGTGTTGTTGCTTCAGCTCTCCACTCTTCCTGAAATATATTTCAAGATCTTTAGTCGGTCTCTTCCTTTTCTAACAACTCCTTCAATATGTTTACTGGAGTTAATATCTGGATCCAGGGTGTAGCCGAGATATTTAGGATGTTTATTATATTGCAATTGTTGTTCTTTCAGAATAATATTTGTTCTTATTTTGTATAGTTTCTTATCGGTAGTAAAAAGACAGGTTTCAGATTTTTGGGGGTTAAATTCTAATTTATGTTTATTAGCAAATTTTTCTAGGTGGAGAATAGTCTTGTTCAAATCTCTTTCAGCTTTTTTCCAGTTAGTGTTGCTGCTCCATAGAATAATGTCATCAGCGAAAAGTCCAATATTGGTTTTATGTGAAAATTTGTCTTCTATGCCAAAATAAATAGGGTGAAGAGAGTTGGGCTAAGGACTGATCCTTGTGGTAATCCTTGGTACAATTTGAAGGTTTTAGATAGAGTGCCATTATATTTTACCCTGATGTATATATTTTTAAGGGAATCATTTATCCAAGTGATAGCTTTTCCATCAATTTTGAAATGTTTGTATAATTTTGTAATTAACTTGTTTTTCCATACCTTATCAAAAGCTTGTGCAAGGTCTAAAAAGCAGCTATGGTGTGGTTAGTTGGCTTTTTGTTTTGTGCATCTTTTACCTTTTGTGTGAAAAATAAGAGTTGGACTATTGTCCCATGTCCTTTCCTAAATCCATATTGTTCTTCTGGTAAGAGATTTCTTGTGTCGGGGTGGTAGGTGCGTCGTCTGAATATAATTTTTTCCATTAATTTGCAGCAAATATTTGTGAGGGAGATAGGTCGGTAGTTTTTTGGGTCATCAGCAGATTTGTCAAGTTTTTTAATGGGAATTATTGTTGCATTTTTACAGTCTTGAGGCAATTTTCCAGTTTTCCAGGAGTTATTGAAAATATTAAGAAGTATTTCTTTGCCAATTTTGCCCAAGTTTGATATCATTCGGCCATGGATTCCATCTGGCCCAGGAGTCTTGTTTAGGTCAGTGTTTTCTAATGCATAAGCTAGCTCTTTCATATTGATTTTTTTCATGGAAAATATTATGAGTGCTGGTGACATTTTTACAGTCATGAATAATCTTTCGGGCCTTTTTTCAACGTTGATTTTACTACTTATTTGATATGAATTACCTAAAAGATTGGCAGCAATTTTGTTATTAGTTGCTGGTTAACCATCTGTATTCTCAATCATATTTGTGTTTTCAGTTTGTGGCTGGACTCTGTCAATTTGTTTTGCCAAATTCCAGAGTTTTGTATTTGGGTTTCTTGGGTTCAGGTTTTCACAAGTTTGTTTCCATTTTTCCCTTTTCACATTTACGTATAATCTTTTTATTTTTGCAATCACAATGTTCAGTTCAGTTCTACAATTTGTTTGGTTTTGGGTGCACTTTTTGTAGTTCATTTCTTTTAGTTATAAGTGTTTGAATATTTTTTGCCTGGTGTGTATAATTTGGAATCCATTTCTTAATATAACCTCTTGGAATTGAAACTTTGGCTGCTTTAATAATGGTGTTTTCGAAAGATATCATATTAGCCTTTTTGAAGTTCCAGAATTTTTCTTAATTGAGCTAGTTTTGGTCTTGTTGCTAGTTTCTATCAAATTAGGCAAATGATCACTTTCAAAACCTTTTAATATTTGCTATTTGCATTTGTGGAAAATGTCAGGATAGTAAAAACTTATATCAAGGGCTTGTGCAGTATTATAGCTGTAGGAATGATGGGTAGGATTCCCATCATTTAAGCACATGAAGGCGTTGTCGTCAAATATGTTTGATAGTATTTTGCCTCTTGGGTTTGGCGTAGAACATCCCCATAGTTGATGTTTGGCATTAACGTCACCTAAAATAATAGTGTTGTCTGTGAGAAATTGAGCCATTGTTCCATCGTCAATAAATGTATTGTTTGGAGGGTGATACATATTGTATATGTTGATGGCTTTGTTTTGATTGAGGTAGACTTTGATACCTTGGGTTTCGAGGTCTAATGTGTTTGGAATATTAACGGCTATGTCCTCATAGTACAAATTATTGATTAAAAATGCTAGGCCACGCTCTTTAACAGCATATACAGATGGATCTTCAGACCTTACCCTGAGTAATGGAGGGGCCGGAATTAACATAATACTGCAAGATGGAACAAACATCAAAATCAAAGAAGGAGCTGGACAGATTTCGTCAAACTTCACTTGTGAACTGACAGCTATCTGGAAAGCCCTTGATGTATGCCTTAACCAACCATCCCTGCATCAAGCAGAAGGAATTTTAATATACAGCGACTCCATATCCGCTCTAGAAGCAATTCAGAAGGGCAATACTAAAATCACACAGAAAATACACTCGTTACTTACCCAACTGGAACCATTGGAGAATAACTGCATTCTACATTGGATCCCTGCCCATGCTGGGATTGGGAGTAATGGAATGGCATTTGAATTGGCAAAGGAAGCCAGAAAGTTGAGCCAGAGGAAAGAACAAATGTCATTATTTGACGCTGATTCTTTGTCAGAATACAAGATAATTAAACAAAAAAAAATAAGAAAAGATCAAAATTCTAAATAAACTCTGAGAGAAAAATGACAAAAACTATAACAAGACTTAGAACAAAACACTATAAAGGAATGACAATACATCCAGATGGCACAAGAACCTATAGGGCATGAAACAATTGTCCTGGTGTGGAACTTACACCTACTCACATATTCTCATGTCCAGCAATGGCCGCAGCCTTGCAGAAATTTGACATAGACCCAGAGCAGCAGCTTTACACACCCAAGATAGTGGACATTGCTGCTGATGTGATGGAGATGCATGGTACATCTGAGGCTCTTTATTGGACACGACAACAACAACGGCATTCCAAAGTAAAATAAATTATCAGAGATAGATACATATTTTTCAAATTAATTAAAATAAATATAATCGATACTGAGTGAGAGTTGAATTAAAAATATTAGAAATTTATTATCTTCGGAAACAAACCGTATCTAAAATATCAATTTTCTTTTTGCTACATGTTTTAATTTGCATTTACCTATTTTACATATCTCTGATAGTATTTGAAAATCGTTAACCAATTCTTCATACTTTTGGCGAAGTGGTGTTTTATTAATTTGTTATTTGATATTATTAGGGTTCTTTCCTGGTATTAAAAAAGGAAAAATACGTGTCGATCAGTTATATTTTTCAATTTATCAAACAATTTGGCCGCTGAATCTCTGATTCTGGTAGAGCGCCATCTGGCGAATAAAATTGTAACTAAAATCAATTTCGAATTTTACATTATTTGCCATAAAAAATCCCATTGTATCCTGAACACAATGGTGTTAACCGCATTGCTCTAGCGCGAATATTCGCGGAGTTATTAATTTTTAAAGTTGTGCGGGACTTTTGGATCACCCTGTATATAAACCTCCATCCCTGACATAATTTTAAAATATCAAAAAGCTTCCAAGGATAAGTTTCTGTTTTGTGCTTGTTATTAAAGTTTAAAACACATTTAAACTTTATAAATTTTATTCAATGAAGATCAAAAGTTTTGTTTTTTGTCAACAGTCTAATATTTTTATCTTCGCATACTGAATTATGAGATTAATTTATAAATGAAATACGTATTGTGCAAAACAAATAAACAATTATATACTTCAGTTTCTTGCATAATTTTTTATATCTCTAGTTTTCAGGCTAACATGACAATCAACAGAAGCAACTGTTGATTGGCAGGTAAGCCCGAATACTAGAGAAATACAAAATTATTCAAGAAACTTAGCTTTGGATGCTTTTTTTATATTTTAAAATTCTCAATGCCTGTTTTAAATCCATTCCAAGAAGCATCCAGTGATGTGATTTCTAGGCTGAGACGACAGAAAGTGCTGGTCCATACGGATGTTTGCCAGGAACACTGAAGTCTAGAGCCGAGATCCAGTTTCCTTCCCATTATCAAACATTGCAGATCTTAGCATTTTTATTGTTTCTAGGGTAGAGAATGATTGCCATTCCATACCTCGGGGAATCTAACAAATAATGCTGATGTTCTTTTCGAATACAACAAAGCCTTTATTTAGGGCCTCTCGCCCTATACAGGATTCGCCAGTTCACAAGGGATGGGGAGAACACTGTGTGGCCTTTTTCCGGGATATAATCCTGTGGAATCCAAATATCGCCACCGCTATATACCTATTCTTTGATATTTCATTAATTAGTGCCGGAAATGAAGGACAAAGTTGCCCCGTTTTATCGTTCTTTTCGAATACATTTCTCTTAAGATTCCCTTGAGAGATAAGGCTCTTTTACAGTATAAACCGCCTACCTTATGTTTTATTGGCTACTGTATACGTCGGACGTTGCCTACCAGGCATTGCCATCTATTGACTGTACGTATAGGAGAGGGTAAAAGGATTCAAATATCACCTATTCCTAAATAAATGAAATACTAATTTGATTTTTTTTTACTCTTCTCTCAACCAAAACGGCGGAAATCAATCATTAAGGAATTGCACAATGAAGATAACAACAAAAAGCTTTATTAAGATCTTCCAGTCTTTTACAGATTCTCCAAGCAGAAATGTAGGATACATACAGGAATAACAGTAATAGTACCTTAATGGTAATATGATATTTATATACAGGAAAAAATTATATAAAGACAATCAAGCTAATAGATTAGTCTGAGTAAATTGGAGGAAAAGAAATTTATTATACATGGATTTACCACGAATTCACCACAAATGAAGGTTAAAAAATAACATGAAGATAACTAAAGACATAGAAGCTATTATAAAACTTTAAGAAGTCGTGTGGTAATTTTAATAAAGCGAAAAGGAATTTTCTTTGGAGAGTTCTAATTTTTACCATTTTGGCCACAACATTACATTAAGAACTGTATAAAATTGTTTACACCAATACCTCCCTTAGCGTCGTTTCGTTTTGCGTTTTTTTCGAAGTTGCGTCGCTGCTTAATTTTTACTGATTTTCACTGTGCGTCGTTAGATTTTTGAAGTTGCGTTGTTTTGGATTCGAGTCTTAAATTTTTTTATTTTTTTTTTGAAATTTTTTTTCCCTAAAATATGGCAACACCTTTGTTTTTAATTGCGCCTTCACATATTTTCACTTTGCGTCGTTTCAATTTGCGTCGTGTTTTTTTTGGAACGTAACCCCGACGCAAAGCGAGGTATGGGCGTAATTTGAAAAAAAAAAAAAAAAAACGCGCTAAATTGTTTTTACTTCTAAATATAGATGGAGCTACGCCTTATAATAAACCAATTATTTAATCCTGATCCTAATCATTCAGTTTACATTCCTCACAGACAATAGCTAAGGAGACAAGACTGCTCTAGATAGGATGCCATTTAGAATAAATATGTTCAGCTGGACCTAATTATACAGTAGACTCGTCGTCAGGACCTTATCAACAGTTTGATGGACAAGTCTGACCCAGTTTTACTAATGGTTTGGTCGAAGATGTCTTCTACATTAGAGTCAGATGTTGATTTAGGGATCAATTTGAATGAATAACATATATAAACGTTGGTTTATAAAATAAACGACAAGTTGGTAAAAAATATATATATATATTGCTTATCTCTAGTACACGTGGTACAAGCCATGATAATCATGGTAGGTAGAAGGCGACTGCTTTTACTGTAAGTGCACAACATGTCTACACATGTGAAAAGCAGTTCGACTATGCATTTACAAATGTGTCAGAGCCCCGTTCATGTGGTTATGATGGTGGGCAGTAGTTAGCGACTGTCTTGTACTGCACTGGAGTACAAGCAATATTAGCTTAGGTAGTCATGTCATTCCTAAGTGCCTTTTACTGCACTGGCGTACAAGTCTAGGCAGCCCACTATCCATCAGTGTATTTTACTGCACTGGAGTACAAGTCTAGGAAGCCCACTATCCATCAGTGTCTTTTACTGCAAGTGCTCTTCATGTCTATACTTGTAAAATACAGTTCGACTTTTGCATTTATAAATGTGTCAAAAACTCCAATTTTGTGTTACTTGCACTCACTGATGAGGTTTGGATTTTCGAAAGAATCGGGCGCCAATAAAGCAATTTTTAAAATGCATTAGCGCGCCATCTGTTATCAAAATACTAAACTATTAAAGATGAAAAGCAATTTTTATTTAGAAAAAAAGATGGCCAATGCGAAATTCAATCTCGAATAGTAGCTGTCGAAATTAGACAGTTTATATCACTTCTTCGTCAAGTTCCTTCGAGAAGTTCCGAGTGGTATCCTCCTCAAGTCTATCCAGGACACCACCATGACCCACCTGTTACTTAGATAGACCATTAGGACAATTAATTAAAGAGAGAGAGAGACAAAGACCGGCTGTGAGTTATTTAGATCATCCTGATTAATTAATGGCATGCCAACGGCGTCTGTGTGTGAATTATTGATGACGGCTGTTGTGTTGTGTTGAACGTACATCATTGCCCCCTTGTTGTTGTTGTGTTCACCGTACATCATCGCTCCTTGTTGTTGTTTCATCTAGTCGGTGATTTCATGTTTAAAGAATGGACAGTAAATTAACAGGAAGGAAGACAAAGAGTGTTATGTGGTGGTGTCTCCTTGTCCATATTTTGTTGCTCCATGGAAAGGGGGTGCCATTGCCCCGTTAGTCAGCCACATTTCAGTTCCTTGTAGGCCTTCACTGTTACTGTAGCGGCTCGGGGCTCACGGCACCGTACGATTCCATGTTTAAAGAATGGACAGTAAATTAACAGGAAGGAAGACAAAGAGTGTTACGTGATGGTGGTGTCCCCTGTCCATATTTTGTTGCTCCATGGAAAGAGAGAGGTGCCATTGCCCCGTTAGTCAGCCACATTTCAGAGTTCCCTGTTCACGGTTACCGTAACGGCTCACGACACCATACTACAGGGCAGTCCCTTACTTGTGCTGCTTCTCCCGCCCACCATGTAGAGGAGAAGCCTTCTTTGTGATGGTAGTGTCTTGTCCCCATGGAAAGGAGGGGTGCCATTGCCCCGTTAGTCAGCCACATTTCAGAGTTCCCTGTTCACGGTTACCGTAGCGGCTCACGACACCGTACTACAGGGCAGTCCCTTACTTGTGCTGCTTCTCCCGCCCATCATGTAGAGGAGAAGCCTTCTTTGTGATGGTAGTGTCTTGTCCCCATGGAAAGGAGGGGTGCCATTGCCCCGTTAGTCAGCCACATTTCAGAGTTCCCTGTTCACGGTTACCGTAGCGGCTCACGACACCGTACTACAGGACAGTCCCTTACTTGTGCTGCTTCTCCCGCCCATCATGTAGAGGAGAAGCCTTCTTTGTGATGGTAGTGTCTTGTCCCCATGGAAAGGAGGGGTGCCATTGCCCCGTTAGTCAGCCACATTTCAGAGTTCCCTGTTCACGGTTACCGTAGCGGCTCACGACACCGTACTACAGGACAGTCCCTTACTTGTGCTGCTTCTCCCGCCCATCATGTAGAGGAGAAGCCTTCTTTGTGATGGTAGTGTCTTGTCCCCATGGAAAGGAGGGGTGCCATTGCCCCGTTAGTCAGCCACATTTCAGAGTTCCCTCTTCACGGTTACCGTAGCGGCTCACGACACCGTACTACAGGGCAGTCCCTTACTTGTGCTGCTTCTCCCTCCCGTCATGTAGAGGAGAAGCCTTCTTTGTGATGGTGATGTCTTGTCCCCTTGGAAAGGAGGGGTGCCATTGCCCCGTTAGTCAGCCACATTTCAGAATTCCCTGTAGGCCTCACGGTTACCGTAGCGGCTCGGGGCTCACGACACCATACTACAGGGCAGTCCCTTACTTGTGCTGTTTCTCCCCACGTAGAGGAGGACTTCTGGGCAGGGAGTGTTACGTTAAACACCCTTAAAACAACGATCTTTCGAACCTCTCGATTTTTCAACATTCTTCAACTATTCATTATTAAAGGATTGCTGTTTTAAACAAATTACAAAAAAAAAAAAATCATAAGACGTTGCAACTCTTTTTAATATAACCTTTAATTTTTTTCCAAGTTCAAATAAAATTACCCAAAAAATAGCATGCAACAACAACAACATATTTATATACCTCTATTTAGTTCCTCGGTATAATCATTTATGCTAAGAAATCATTCTCGCTTTACTATCTCAACGCTGATTGGCTGGTTACGGTCATGTGACCGTAAAGAACCAATCAGCAGGCGAATAAACCAGATACCCTATATACATACCTACATATAAGATACATACAGCAGATGGTTCAGATAGAAAAATATTACAATTACTCTAGTATAAAAGTGCTGTAATTCCACAATATGTTTGCGACCTCAGTATTCAGAAGAAGTTATTTCCTGTCCAAATTACTGAACACAATATGGCGAAATACTTAGCTTTTGCACACATTTATATGTAAAAATAAAAATGGCATATCCTGACCAGGAGCACATGTGCTTTACAGAAGGCAGAGCGCCATTTGGTGGAACAGAAATCAACTAAACATTGATTTAGCCTGTTCCCTGATATTTGGCCAACCCAATTTCTTGATAAATCAAGAAAAACCATCCACAAAAGCGTTTCGCGCTCGTCAGCGTGGAGTAGGCTATATCACTGCGACCAAAAATATTTTTGGTCCCAGAGGCTTCTTGGTAAACCGATAAATGGGTCTTTAAGGCCAGACTTGCGTAAATACGCTTAACACATGAAAAAATGATAGAAAAAAAAAAAGTCAGGTTTTGATATTAAAAATAAAAGTGATATATCCTGACCAGGAGCACATGTGCTTTACAGAAGGCAGAGCGCCATCTGCTGGAACAGAAATCAACAAAACATTGATTTAGCCTGTTATTTACCCTGATTTTTGTGTCTTAAGGAAAACTTCAACGGCTGCTTGCAGTTGTAAGTGCATGCTCAAACTGCCTTTGTAGACATGTGGTATAGAGTGGCAGTCCCACTATGACCCGTAATACATGTAATGGTCTTTCTAAGATCGCATCTTGTACCCATGACACCCAGTCGAGCCGCCTGCCATTCAAGCCAAGGGCACAGGGGTGAAGGCCCTTGCCCATCTGAGGTTATGCAAGAGAAACTTTGGCGCTGGAATCTCCTTGGCTCTGGTCGCCATTCTTCTGCCATCCTTCCAGATGGAGCTATGCCAACTACTACCGTGACATAGCGATTGCCATTTCTTTTAAGACATGTTCCGGTGATTTCAGAACTCCTTGATCGAAACTGTGTCGTTTTTATGTTTCACGTAACATTCCTGATAGTACAATATAATATAATGCGGCTTATGATTGTAAAACGACATTTGAAATACTATCCCGCATGTGTTTCTTTTCAACGAAAAATCTAAATTTATTTCAAGGAGAAATAACGATTATTTCTAACCTTTTGGATGAGGTATGAAAGGGTGAATTGTGAAGAGTAATGATAAACGGAAAAATAAAAGTGTCCAGGGATGGGAATCGAACCCACAGTGTTCCGCTTACCGGGCAGATGCCATGTCCGTTTATCACAATTCCAAAAGGTTAGAAATAATCGTTATTTCTCCTTGAAATAAATTTTGATTTTTCGTTGAAAAGAAACACATGCGGATAGTATTTCAAATGTCGTTTTACAATTCCTGATAGTACTTGACTATCAAAATCCTAACAATTTTAGCAGGGATGTTAGACTAATGCATCTATTCATTATCAAATCAGACGTGATATCTCCACAAAGGATGCTTATGTCAAGCAACAACACCAAAATCTGAGAACTCTTTCACAGAAACAATTGAAACAAAAAAAAAACAACCACAAAATAACCAATGAAACAAATAAAGTATATACATAGTTAACAATTAAGGTTTTTTTTAACAAAGAGAGAAAATCATAGATATATTTACAAAATTTCCTAAATTTTAAATATGAGTTCTTACTGTTTATAAACATAAAGAGACCCTTGTATTCAATGTCTTTCCGCTTTCTGTAGTTCTGGAAGATTGGACATTCAATGCATGGTATGCATCGTTCTTGTAGATCACACAATGCACACAACTTCTTCCAGATAATGGAATGCAGCCCTAAGTATGTACCTATGGATTCCTATATTTCTTAAGATTTTAAAATCGTTTTAGAGTCTTAAGAACTTCGTTTTCTTTCATTTATAATATTATTGTCCCTTTCAAAGAGTAAAATTATGCCAGAAATTCCCGCAAATTTGTATTCAGGTGGGCATTTGCCGAAAACTAAAAGCTGGTATTATGAAAATGTATTAATCCTTTTTTGTGATTAACAAAGATAATCGAAATGGTTTGTTATTTGAATGTGATTTCTACCCTTTGAACATATGTAGATATGTATAATGTATACATCACTATGTAAATATGTAATTATCTTTCAAAATTGTTTGAGTCAAAAGGCGATCCATCAATTAAGTTTATATAAAAAGGACGTACCTGGATCTGTAAAGAAAAAAAAATCACAAAATATTTCGAGAGATTGCTCCCTCTTTATCAATTTATTGCACAGTAAACTTAATTTACAAATTATTGTAGATCACAACTTTGTCATTGGTCAAAAATAATTATTGATAATAGTACATTAAATATTTAAAAATAATAATAATAATAAAAATATTATGAAAATTAAAGGCTTTTTAGTAATTGGTTTTAAAATTGTGTTTTATCAGACAATACCCAAAACTCATACAGAATTCGCTTAAACTTTTCCAACATTCTTCTTCTATATATAAAGCAAAGCAGCAATATTTACATACTGTCTAGATAAACCATTTCTATATACATATACAGAATGTATAGCGGGGTATCATCATTGACAATGAGGCGCCAAAACGTACAGTTTTGTTGTTCCCCCATTGTTACGGATAATGCTTGCGTCCTTGACTTTGGGACATTGTGTCATGTATCACATTGTCGCTGGTCGCTGGGGAGGAAAAAAAATTAACAATGGTCGTTTGGTCGTTGCAATAACTACAGTAGCATATATGCAATCATAAAGACATCCTTCAGATCAGCCCTGGCCAACCTAAATGACGCCACGGGCCGCACGGAATCGTAAACAAGGTCTAAAAACTCTTTATCAAAATTTTAACTTCAAAATGTATTTTAAAAAATACTTAATACTTCCTTGATTCTTAATGTTTTTATTTATTATTTTTCGGCTGCTTTTTTTTTTAATAAAAAAAATAATAACAATTTAAAAAATATATTTCTCTATTAATTACCATTATTCCTAACTTTTTTCTTCCTTTTCGTGGAATCAAATATGTGTTTTAAAAATTGGGGACATATTTTAAATATAAAAAAAAATATTATTATTATTTCAATATATTTTCTGTTTTTGAATATACAGACGAGAAAGTTACAAAAGAAATATAAAGTTAAATGGCGAGCCGCAAAATTTTTTACGGCGGGCCGCATGCGGCCCGAGGGCTGGCCAGGCCTCCTCTAAATCCATCCCCGTCCTTCAGCTGGATTCTCTGAAAGGAAGGAAGGAAGTTTGTGTAATCGAAAACCATTCGTCAAACAATCGCCTTTGTCAATAGAAAATGGACTCCTATAATGGCTTCCTTTTTTTTATTGAGGTTCTTTTGAATTTCAAATTTTTTAAAAACTCTCTTCGTTTCTTATTGTTGACTCATTATTACTATAACTGTTGCGTTGGGGAATTTTGTTAAACTATTATATTGTGTTTGTCTTTAAGCCACGGAATTTTTTTGGTTTGTTAGTGGATGGTTATATATTTTTTTGTGGTATTGTGTAACTTCTCGTTTTGGACGATTTTTACCTCATTTTTTTAAATACATCTCTATTGATATGATTTTTTTCTTATCCCTTTGTGTAAAGATTAAACGAATTCCATGAGTTCATTCATGGAATGGGGTGTAGGGGTTCGGTTCAAAATCACATTAATAAGTACCGCTCACCAAGAGCAACCTAGTTTATGATAATTGAAACAGTGAATAATATGTGAAGGTTATTCAGATATTAAACAAAATTTTAACGCGGGATTCAATCCCGGTTCATGACTGTTGGGAATCGAGGGTGTTACCCACTCGTCCGCCGACTTATTTTTTTTTTGGGTGTAGGGGTGCAGCTTTCGTTGATCATGGCACCATGATCCAGGTACACTTTGGTGAAAGTCTGACTTTACCTTTTGGTATGGTATCTGTAATAAACGAACTCTTTTTGTATGGAATATATGTCTTATCTATTGATGAAAAAGGGGGAAACATTCAGCGCTGATTTTTTTTCTCTCGTAGCAGTATGTACTCTAAAAATCGTCTTCTTTTTTTAAAAGAGGCAGCAGAAATGGTTTCCATTTCCAATATTTGGTGGCATGCTAATCTATACACATTAAAATACAAAAATATTTTCTCACAATGAGTTTCTTTTTATTTAAAAACGCTAGCTTTCAAGTGATAATCGCTCTTCAATGGGCTTAATAAAAAAACATCGACTATATCCTACAAGAAATATTTACAAATACATACGCAGGAAGCGTTGATTATTGACAACTGAAATTTTAAAAAGCTAGCATTTTTAAGTAAAAAGAAGGCCGCAAGCATTATCCGTAACAATGGGAAAACAACAAAAC
>CP092869.1:15306151-15347361 GCA_030710605.1 Cordylochernes scorpioides
GGAATCGAGGGTTTTAATCACTCGTCTGCCGACTTCTTATAAAACGAGAGAACAAACGATTTTTTAAAAATTCCAGACGAAATTAAATAAATTCAATCATACTCGTACAGTAAAATACCATGATCAGCTATAAACAAAACTGGATAATTCTGGTCACTCTTGGAAGCGATCTCTCATTGGAAGTGTGGGATTAAGTCATTTTTAAATTTATGAAGGTGGTTGTTTATGGGAGGTCTTAACTGTAATTTCAAAAGACTATTTAGATAAAAATGGCCCAAGATGATGTTTATGATGCAGACGCCTACATTACAATCTTAATGTACTATTTGACCTATGACCTCTCTCTAGGTAAAAATGGTGTAATCTTTTTAAAATGTGTATAACGTAAGAGAGTAGAGAATAAATATATATTTTTGTGTTGGTCACTAGTCAAATTGTATTAATGCTTCATAGAAGAATGGCTTTGTAAAAATACAGTTGTGAAATAAGGCTGACGTCAAAAAACATAAAAATTGATTTATATTTTTTAGAAACAAATTATTATATATCTAATTGTTCAAATAGTTTTTAGGAAGCCTTAAATAAATAATTAAAAATTATTTTTATGTATTATAAATGTATAGAATTTTAATTGGCGCTGCATAATTAAAAACAATACGTATACCATGTTAATTGAACATAAAAATAATTAATCAAATTCTGTTTTTTTTTTCGGTATTCAAGTATATCTACAAAGGATATATATATATATATATATATATATATATATATATATATATATATATATATATATATATATATATATATATATACTAGTGGACCCGGCCACGCCTTGCTGTGGCTAAATTGTAATATGTTAAATTAACATTATACTAAACTATTCAGTACAGTAAAGTCAATATTCACTTATAAAGATAAAATGTATATGTATTGTATATTGTATATGTTATTATATGTATTGTTTTTTTGTTTTCGAGATATTCTAATAGAACGTTCTCACATTTTCTGTAAAATATTTATATATGCACAAACACAGAATATTATCACTACGTCTTAATTTCGCTATATTTATTGCTATAAATATTATTCTAAAATAATTCGCCAGAAATCGTCCTGATAGTATACTACACAGCGAACCCGGCCACGCGTTGCAGTGGCTAAATTGTAATATGTTGAATTAACATTATACTAAACTATTCAGTACAGTAAAGTTAATATTCACTAATAAAGATAAAAATGTTTTAGCCGATCTAAAGCCCAACGGGATTGAGAATGGAACGTTACGTTAATATTTGAAAGTGATTTTTATATATATAGACAATATAGCCCTTCATTGTAATCATTGATTATAATCACTGCATTAATAAATGTCAGTCTTCCCAGTATTATTTTACCTATGTATGGATATTTTGGTTTGAATTAGTGAACTACTGCGAATTTGTAGACGAATGACCCGGGCAACGCCCGGGTTTACACGATTAAATGTATATTACATATGGAAGATGGACGTAGTTCCCGGAGGGCACCCGCGAGGTCACTCTGCCCCCGCGCAACTGTCCAACCGGGAGCGCCCCGCGCCGTCAAAATCGTAACGCGTTCTAGAGGGCGCTGCTCGGCCGTCAGCCGGGAGATCTCATTTACTCGGCGGGGGGAGGCAGGGAGGTCACGTGCTGCGCCGGCAGCCAATCGTCGCGCGCCGCCATCCCCCGTCTGCCGCGAGAGGGGCGCAGATTGCGAGTGAATTTACGTTTTATTGTAAATAAAAATGCAACGAAAGGTTATTTCTAAAGAGTAATTAGCCATAAACCATCCCGGTAGTATACTAAACATCTTCCCAAAGTTTCATCACGATTGGTTGAGCGATGTAGAAGATTATCACTGACAAACGGACGGACGGACGGACGGACCAACAAACATCCATTTTTATATATATAGATATATATATATATATAATGAAAGGATTTAACCACGATTGTTTATTTTACATACAATACAAACTTCTACTGTCCTTACTGCGATGAAAAATATATTGAGAGGGCTTGGTTTATTAGGATATACATTATTTGCAAATTCCCTACTATCCTTTTTTCGGATCTTTCTGTAGAATCGGCTAAAAGACGAAAGATCTTAATATATTGCTAATGGTTGTGTTTAAGATTAAAAAAAAAAAACGAAAAACATTGAAGACCTTATACAAAGTGAGTTAAAGTGTCCCAAAGCTGACGTAATGGTATTCATTCCTTTCATATTGACTTCTTGACTTGTGAAAAAAGAATGAAATATTTGAGATTGTTGAGATATTGTCGTGGAATAAGGATGAACTCAAAGTCAGCTATGGTCTTCAGACGGTGGGCTAGCTGAAATTGCAAAAGTTGGTGTGTAGTGCAGGGGTTGGCAAACAACGGTTCGTAAGTCACATGCGGCTCTTTGAATGTGAAGCTGTGGCTCTTTATATAGTTCCATATGCAAATATTATTTATGCGAGTACTAATTACACTGATAGACAAAACTTAAGGAAGTTGTACCTTATAGCATATATATATCGGGATTCAGAAAATAACTCTGAGAGATATTTTCTGAATCCCGATATATATATGCTATAAGGTACAACTTCCTTAAGTTTTGTCTATCAGTGTTATTGTTGGCAAGAAAAAAAATTGTGGCTCTTTAAAAACTTTGAAATTTTGTAAATTGTCATTTTTGGCTCCTCCGACTCAAAATTTGCTCGACCCCTGATGTAGTGGTAAGTACAGTGACTCGATTCTGTTAGTGTTGGATGGACCTATTGTTTCCTACATTTGCAAGAAGGAGTTTACTCCCATAAAAGATAAGAGCTGTGCCGTGGAGCCAGTGATGCGTGCGATGTTGGAAGGTAAGTGGCGTGTCTGCTCGCCCGGCTGGCGTAACAGAACCCCGCGGTGAGGAAATTTACTCAACACTTACTGAGAGAGACACAGAACGTAGCTCTCTGTGTGTACATTCTTGGTGTGGTTGTAGTGGCTCGACATCTCCAGTGAATTGTTAATGTATCGTGTAGACGGGAGTCTACATTGTTGTAGATGTGTACCTCCCATTATTGAATATTTGGATAACCATTGTTATAGATGTGCATCCCTCATTGTTGTAGATGTGTACCCCCATTATTGAATATTTGTATGACCATTGTTATAGATGTGTACCCCTCATTGTTGTTAATTGTTTAGGTAATGGCCCGTGTAGACCAGAGTCCACATTGTTGTAGCTGTGTACCCCCATTATTGAATATTAGGATAACCATTGTGTGTGTGTGTGTGTGTGTGTTATAGATGTGAACCCCTCATTGTTGTAGATGTGTACCCCCATTATTGAATATTTGGATAATCACTGTTATAGATGTGTACCCCTCATTGTTGTAAATTGTTATAGATAATGTATCATGTAGACGGGAGTCTACATTGTTGTAGATGTGTGCCCCCATTATTGAATATTTGGAAGACCATTGTTATAGATGTGTACCCCTCATTGTTGTATATTGTTATAGAAAATGCATCATGTAGACGTGAGTCCACATTGTTGTAGATGTGTACCTCCCATTATTGAATATTTGGATAACCATTGTTGTAGTTGTGCACCCCTCATTGTTGTATATTGTTATAGAAAATGCATCATGTAGACGTGAGTCCACATTGTTGTAGATGTGTACCCCCATTATTGAATATTTGGATAACCATTGTTATAGATGTGCACCCTCATTGTTGTAAATTGTTTAGGTAATGGCCCGTGTAGACCAGAGTCCACATTGTTGTAGATGTGTACCCCCATTATTGAATATTTGGATGACCATTGTTATAGATGTGCACCCCTCATTGTTGTACATTGTTATAGATAATGTATCGTATAGACGGGAGTCCACATTGTTGTAGATGTCTACCTCCCATTATTGAATATTTGGATGACCATTGTTATAGATGTGCACCCCTCATTGTTGTAAATTGTTTTAGATAATGTATCGTGTAGACGGGAGTCCACATTGTTGTAGATATGTACCTCTCATTATTGAATATTTGGATGACCATTGTTATAGATGTGTACCCCTCATTGTTGTATATTGTTATAGAAAATGCATCATGTAGACGTGAGTCCACATTGTTGTAGATGTGTACCTCCCATTATTGAATATTTGGATAACCATTGTTGTAGATGTGCACCCCTCATTGTTGTATATTGTTATAGAAAATGCATCATGTAGACGTGAGTCCACATTGTTGTAGATGTGTACCCCCATTATTGAATATTTGGATAACCATTGTTATAGATGTGCACCCTCATTGTTGTAAATTGTTTAGGTAATGGCCCGTGTAGACCAGAGTCCACATTGTTGTAGATGTGTACCCCCATTATTGAATATTTGGATGACCATTGTTATAGATGTGCACCCCTCATTGTTGTACATTGTTATAGATAATGTATCGTATAGACGGGAGTCCACATTGTTGTAGATGTCTACCTTTCATTATTGAATATTTGGATGACCATTGTTATAGATGTGCACCCCTCATTGTTGTAAATTGTTTTAGATAATGTATCGTGTAGACGGGAGTCCACATTGTTGTAGATATGTACCTCCCATTATTGAATATTTGGATGACCATTGTTATAGATGTGTACCCCTCATTGTTGTATATTGTTATAGGTAATGCATCATGTAGATGGGAGTTCACATTGTTGTAGATGTCTACCTCCCATTATTGAATATTTGGATGACCATTGTTATAGATGTGCACCCTTCATTGTTGTATAGGTAGATGCCTTTTATTGTAATTCTGGATATTCTTTGTCGTAGATGTGAAAATTTCATTGTTGTTGACATGTAGACCCCTAATGTACGAAATTTGGATTCCCATTGCCAAATTGTAATTTTTGACTCTTCCTACTCAAAATTTTGCCGACCTCTGAGCTAGGCTACAAAAAAAAAAGTTTTGAAAGAATATTTTAAATCTAAAGATATGAACATTCCCAGGAAGCCATTCATCAATAATAAAGAGGCTTTAATCAGAATGGCGTTTAATTAAATTCTCTTTCTTCCAACTTCAAAATTCCAATAATATAAAAGAGTTGCGACATTCTCATAAGTATCGCTGGGAGATCTCTTCCTTTGGTTTGTTGAAATTTTCCAATTTCCACATCGTCTAAATCTTCTTCGATTTGTTATGATAGGGGAAGAAAAATGGTTTAGTCTTTTTCTTATCGGTCTACAGATGGCTGTTCTCTTCTTTTGCATCAGCGATGAACGCTTCGCCAATACCTATAATTCCAACTCTAATTATTCAAATTCGAAGAAAATATGGGAGTCGGTAGAATAATGGTTCTAAACCGTTGGTTTTCGACTGCTACGACCCGAGTTCGATTCCCCCATTGGGCACTTTTTTTTAAAAAAAAAAAAAAAAAGCTCCAATGGCCCCCAATTCTCGCAAAATTTCAACCCCTACCAGCGAGTTGAAGTAACTAAAATGGGGTTCTGGCATATTTATAAATGCAAAAGTCGAACTGTTTTTCCACATATGTAGATATTTGGTGCAATTAGAGTAAAAGCAGTCGCCTACTTCTACCCACTCATTAGCATGGCCTGTACCACGTGTACTAGGGATAAGAAAATAATAATAATAATAATTCAACAAAAACTTCAATTCACCCAAAAATTCTGATCACTCGAGGGTATAGAAAAAAAAAAGTTGTCCTATAAAGTGTCTAGAATTATGGTAATCCACAAATTGCATACTCTCAAATCCATTCCATATTTGCATATTAGAGACTAAACATTTTTGCAGCAGTTTCTGTCCTTCCTCCGAGTTCTTCTTTTCTTCAGGAATCCAATCCAAGTATTACGTGTACTAGGAATAAGAAAAAAACAATTCGAAGAGCTTAAACATTTCTTTATGTCTCCATATCCAATATGGAGGTTACATTTTTAAAAAATCGATTATTCTGATCAATATCGATTGATTGATTGGATTTCTCTCTACCTGGAAGAGATTTCGCCATGTGGCAAGACGTATTGCTGGTGATCGATCAATCAGAAGTCTGTAATCATTCTAAATAGGGAGTTCTCACAACACAGTGATTTGGCAGCCTCAATATTTACGACAGTGATTTGGGTGCCCTAAATTATCCAAACAGAGGCACTAGGGAAATCTACATTCAAATTGGAGCGTTTTAAAATGCTATATAGAGAACATATAAAGACATTTCATTAAAGTCCAAATCATACATTGCATAAACACAAGGTAATAAGAACAAATCCAAATAAATAAATAGTGTAGATTGTGAAATAATTGCAATGGAATTTAAACGGTATCAATAGAATTAAATAAATAAACTTTTTGCAATTAATTCTATTGATATATACTGTTTAAATAAATAGTGTGTGACGTTTCGGTAACAACGTTGTTACCATCTTCAGACAAAAATCATTCAGTACTTTTGTCTCTAGATGGTAACAACGCTGTTACCGAAACGTCACACACTATTTATTTATTTGGATTAGGTCTTATTACCTTGTTTTATAATCTATAATCCAAATTGTGCCTTATCACTTACATTACATAGATGATCATTGAAATACGGCTTGTGTGATTTTTTGTTCAACAAAAAATCTTTTAATCCAATTCCACAGGTTTATGGAAACCCATCTCCAGAAACGTGTAGCATTTATTTGATCAATATCCAGGAGATTTAAATCTATTGATGAAGAATATGCAAATCATTTTCTGATGATAGAATATGTAAATAAAGCGCTAATATCAAAACTAACTCTGTACCAAAGTTTTAACCAGATAGATGATCACACAAACATTGAGGAAACGTATCCGGAATAAACACATTTTTCATCTCAATCTCGATTCATAATAAAATTGTGAAAAAAAACGTTTAAAAATACTAAAGTATGTTATAATTTTACACAAATAAATTTACTGGCAATGCGTTTCTTTTAAATATCATCAAATATTATCTCTACAGACCTTTGATGATATTTAAAAGAAACGCATTGCCAGTAAATTTATTTGTGTAAAATTTTAACGATAGATGGCAATTAAATTTAATTTTAAAATATGTTATGTTGAATACTTTGATTTCCTTTTCATTTTCCCTTCTCTTCTTTTTTTTTATGTTTTTCCCCCTTTCTTCATGAAAACGATGTATGGCGAGTCCTTACAGGATGGAAATGTCCTAATAAAGCTGCTTTTGTTGTACAAAAATATTTTCCCACAGAATTCGCTTAAACCTTCTACAACATTCCTCTACTATATATAAAGCGAAGCAGCAATATTTACATACTGTCTAGCTACCATATATATATATATATATATATACATATACAGAATGTATAGCGGGGTATCATCATTGACAAAAACTCCGCCTTTGCCGGTCCCAAGCCCGGATGAAAAAGGAGGAGGGGGAGCAGTAACAAGCTCGCTAAAAAGCCTGGGTTCAGCTGGCCCGGCTGATAGTACCCTGTAAGGGCTCCAGGGATACAGGATGAGCAGCGTTTGTACCTCATGTTAGGAGCGGCTGCACATGGCGTCTGTTCCTCATATCAGAGGCGGCCATTTCTTTTGGAGCTAAGTCGGCCTGCCACTAAGTAGTGCTCCTAGTCTTAATGACAAAGGCAGACGCATTCTAATTCACCCAGTCATGATGGTTGTAAAACAGACACCATCAAGGGTCACAACTTGATATCCTAATATGATTGAGTGGAGATAAGGAAGAAGAAGATCATTGACAACGAGGCGCCAAAACGTACAGTTTTGTTGTTTTCCCATTGTTACGGATAATGCTTACGGCCTTCTTTTTACTTTAAAATTCGAGCTTTTTAAAATTTCAGTTGTCAATAATCAACGCTTCCTGCGTATGTATTTGTAAATATTTCTTGTAGGATATAGTCGATATTTTATTAAGCCCATTGAAGAGCGATTATCACTTGAAAGCTAGCGTTTTGTAATAAAAAGAAACTCATTGAGAGAAAATATTTTTGTATTTTAATGTGTATAGATTAGCATGCCACCAAATATTGGAAATGGAAACCATTTCTGCTGCCTTTAAAAAAAAAAAAAAAATAGACGATTTTTAGAGTATCTATTGCTACGTGAAGAAAAAAAAAAACAGCGCTGAATTTCCCCCCCCCCCCCCCCCCCCCCCTTTTTCATCAATAGATAAGACATATATTCCATACAAAAAGAGTTCGTTTATTACAGATACCATACCAACAGGTAAAGTCAGACTTTCACCAAAGTGTACCTGGATCATGGTGCCATGATCAACGAAAGCTGCACCCCTACACCCAAAAAAAAAACCAAGTCGGCGGACGAGTGGGTAACACCCTCGATTCCCGACAGTCATGAACCGGGATTGAATCCCGCGTTGAAATTTTGTTTAATATGTGAATAACCTTCACATATTATTCACTGTTTCAATTATCATAAACTAGGTGGCTCTTGGTGAGCGGTACCTATTAATGTGATTTTGAACCGAACCCCTACACCCCATTCCTTGAATGAACTCATGGAATTTGTTTAATCTTTACACAAAGGGATAAGAAAAAAATCATATCAATAGAGATGTATTTTAAAAAATGAGGTAAAAATCGTCCAAAACGAAGTTACACAATACCAAAAAAATTAACCATCCACTAACAAACCAAAAAAATTCCGTGGCTTAAAGACAAACACAATATAATAGTTTAACAAAATTCCCCAACGCAACAGTTTTAGTAATAATGAGATAACAATAAAAAACGAAGAGAGTTTTAAAAAATTTTGAAATTCAAAAGAACCTCAATAAAAAAAAAGGAAGCCATTATAGGAGTCCATTTTCTATTGACAAAGGCGATTGTTTGACGAAAGGTTTTCGATTACACAAACTTCCTTCCTTCCTTTCAGAGAATCTAGCTGAAGGACGGGGATGGATCTAAAGGAGGCCTGGCCAACCCGCGGGCCGCATGCGGCCCGCCGTAAAAAACTTTGCGGCCCGCCATTTAACTTTATATTTCTTTTGTAACTTTCTCGTCTGTATATTCAAAAACAGAAAATATATTGAAATAATTATAATAATTTTTTAATTTAAAATATGTCCCACAATTTTTAAAATACATATTTGATTCCATAAAAAGGAAGAAAAAAAGTTAGGAATAATGGTAATTAATAGATAAATATTTTTTATTTATTTTAAATTGTTATCATTATTTTTATTCAAAAAAGCAGCCGAAAAATAATAAATAAAAACATTAAGCATCAAGGAAGTATTAAGTATTTTTTAAAAAATACATTTTAAAGTTAAAATTTTGATATAGTTAAAGTTTTTAGACCTTGTTTACGATTCCGTGCGGCCCGTGGCGTCATTTAGGTTGGCCAGGGCTGATCTGAAGGATGTCTTGATGATTGCATATATGCTACTGTAGTTATTGCAACGACCAACCGACCATTGTTAATTTTTTTTTCCTCCCCAGCGACCAGCGACAATGTGACATATGACACAATGTCCCAAAGTCAAGGACGCAAGCATTATCCGTAACAATGGGGGAACAACAAAACTGTACGTTTTGGCGCCTCATTGTCAATGATGATACCCCGCTATACATTCTGTATATGTATATATATATGGCTAGCTAGACAGTATGTAAATATTGCTGCTTTGCTTGATATATAGAAGAGAAATGTTGGAGAAGTTTAAGCGAATTCTGTATGAGTTTTAAGTATTGTCTGATAACCAATTACTAAAAAGCCTTTAATTTTCATAATATTATTATTATTATTTTTTTATATTTTTTTTAATGTACTATTATCAATAATTATTTTTGACCATTGATAAAATTGTTTCCATGTAATCTACAAGAATTTGTAAATCAAGTTAACTGTGCAATAAATTGATAAAGAGGGAGCAATCTCTCGAAATATTTTGATAACATTTTTTTTTTCTTTACAGATCCAGGTACGTCCTTTTTATATAAACTTAATTGGTGGATCGTCTTTTGACTCGAACAATTTTAAAAGATAATTACATATTTACATAGTGATGTATACATTATACATATCTACATATGTTCACAGGGTACAAATCACATTCAAATAACAAACCATTTCGATTATCTTTGTTAATCACGAAGAAAAGGATTTATCAAACAATTTGGCCGCTGAATCTCTGATTCTGGTAGAGCGCCATCTCTAGCGAAGAAAGTTGTAACTAAAATCAATTTCGAAATTTTCATTATTTTAATACATTTTCATAATACCAGCTTTTATTTTCGGTAAATGTTGAGTGTTGTCCACCTAATACAAATTTACAAGAATTGCTCTCTCCTCTAATGTAATTTTACTCTTTGAAAGGGACAATAATATTATAAATGAAAGAAAAAGAAGTTCTTAAGAGATTCTAAAACGATTTTAAAATCTTAAGAAACCTAGCAATCCACAGGCATACTTAGAGCTACATTCCATTATCTGGAAGAAGTTGTGTGCATTGTGTGATCTACAAGAACGATACATACCATGCATTGAATGTCTTCCAGAACTACAGAAAGCGGGAAGACATTGAATACAAGAATTTTTTTTATGTTTATAAACAGTAAGAACTCATATTTAAAATTTAGGAAATTTTGTAAATATATCTATGATTTTCTCTCTTGGTTAAAAAAAAACCTTAATTGCTAACTATGTATATATTTGTATTTGTTTCATTGTTTTATTATTATTATTTTTTTTTGTTTCAATTGTTTCTGTGAAATAGTTCTCTGATTTTGGTGTCGTTGCTTGACGCCAGCATCCTTTGTGGGGGTATCACGTCTGATTTGATAATAAATAAATGCATTAGTCTAACATTCCTGCTAAAATTGTTAGGATTTTGATAGCCAAGTACTATCAGGAATTGTAAAACGACATTTGAAATACTATCCCGCATGTGTTTCTTTTCAACGAAAAATCAAAATTTATTTCAAGGAGAAATAACGATTATTTCTAACCTTTTGGAATTGTGATAAACGGACATGGCATCTGCCCGGTAAGCGGAACACTGTGGGTTCGATTCCCATCCCTGGACACTTTTATTTTTCCGTTCATCATTACTCTTCACAATTCACCCTTTCATACCTCATCCAAAAGGTTAGAAATAATCGTTATTTCTCCTTGAAATAAATTTTGATTTTTCGTTGAAAAGAAACACATGCGGGATAGTATTTCAAATGTCGTTTTACAATCATAAGCCGCATTATATTATATTGTACTATCAGGAATGTTACGTGAAACATAAGAACGACACAGTTTTGATCGCGGAGTTCTGAAATCACCGGAACATGTCTTAAAAGAAATGGCAATCTCTATGTCACGGTAGTAGTTGGCATAGCTCCATCTGGAAGAGAAGGCAGAAGAATGGCGACCAGAGCCAAGGAGATTCCAGCGCCAAAGTTTCTCTTGCATAACCTCAGATGGGCAAGGGCCTTCACCCCGGTGCCCTTGGCTTGAATGGCAGGCGGCTCGACTGGGTGTCATGGGTACAAGATGCGATCTTAGAAAGACCATTACATGTATTACGGGCCATAGTGGGACTGCCACTCTATACTACATGTCTACATAGGCAGTTTGAACATGCACTTACAATTGCAAGCAGCCGTTGAAGTTTTCCTTAAGACATATAAATGTGTGCAAAAGCTAAGTATTTTGCCATATTGTGTCCAGTAGTTTGGACAGGAAATAACTTCTTCTGAATACTGAGGTCCAATACATATTGTGAAAATACAGTACTTTAATGCTAGAGTAATTGTAGTATTTTTCTATCTGAACCATATGCTGTATGTATCTTATATGTAGGTATGTATATAGGGTATATGGTTTATTCGCCCGCTGATTTGTTCTTTACTATCACATGACCGTAACCAGCCAATCAGCGTTGAGATAGTAAAGCGAGAATGATTTCTTAGCATTAATGATTATACCGAGGAACTAAATAGAGATTTGGTATATAAATATTTAGTTGTTGCATGCTAATATTTTTTAGGTAATTTTATTTGAATTTGAAAAAAAAATTATTTAAAGGTTATATTAAAAAGAGTTGCAACGTCTTATGATTTTTTTTTTTTGTAATTTATTTAAATCAGCAATCCTTTAATAATTAATAGTTGAAGAATGTTGAAAAATCGAGAGGTTCTAAAGATCGTTCTTGTTTTAACGGTGTTTAACGTAACACTCCCTGCCCAGAAGTCCTCCTCTACGTGGGGAGAAGCAGCACAAGTAAGGGACTGCCCTGTAGTACGGTGTCGTGAGCCCCGAGCCGCTACGGTAACCGTGAACAGGGAATTCTGAAATGTGGCTGACTAACGGGGCAATGGCACCCCTCCTTTCCAAGGGGACAAGACAGCACCATCACAAAGAAGGCTTCTCCTCTACATGACGGGAGGGAGAAGCAGCACAAGTAAGGGACTGCCCTGTAGTACGGTGTCGTGAGCCGCTACGGTAACCGTGAACAGGGAATTCTGAAATGTGGCTGACTAACGGGGCAATGGCACCCCTTCTTTCCAAGGGGACAAGACAGCACCATCACAAAGAAGGCTTCTCCTCTACATGACGGGAGGGAGAAGCAGCACAAGTAAGGGACTGCCCTGTAGTACGGTGTCGTGAGCCGCTACGGTAACCGTGAACAGGGAACTCTGAAATGTGGCTGACTAACGGGGCAATGGCACCCCTCCTTTCCAAGGGGACAAGACAGCACCATCACAAAGAAGGCTTCTCCTCTACATGACGGGAGGGAGAAGCAGCACAAGTAAGGGACTGCCCTGTAGTACGGTGTCGTGAGCCGCTACGGTAACCGTGAACAGGGAACTCTGAAATGTGGCTGACTAACGGGGCAATGGCACCCCTCCTTTCCAAGGGGACAAAACACCACCATCACAAAGAAGGCTTCTCCTCTACATGACGGGCGGTAGAAGCAGCACAAGTAAGGGACTGCCCTGTAGTACGGTGTCGTGAGTCGCTACGGTAACAGTGAACAGGGAACTCTGAAATGTGGCTGACTAACGGGGCAATGGTACCTCTCTCTTTCCATGGAGCAACAAAATATGGATAAGACACCACCACCACATAACACTCTTTGACTTCCTTCCTGTTAATTTACTGTCCATTCTTTAAACATGAAATCGTACGGTGTCGTGAGCCCCAAGTCGCTACGGTAACCGTGAAGGCCTACAAGGAACTGAAATGTGGCTGACTAACGGGGCAATGGCACCCCTCTCTTTCCATGAAGCAACAAAATATGGACAAGACACCACCACCACATAACACTCTTTGTCTTCCTTCCTGTTAATTTACTGTCCATTCTTTAAACATAAAATCGTACGGTGTCGTGAGCCCCAATCCACTACAGTAACAGTGAAGGCCTACAAGGAACTGAAATGTGGCTGACTAACTGGGCAATGGCACCTCCCTTTCCATGAAGCAACAAAATATGGACAAGACACCACCACCACGTAACACTCTTTGTCTTCCTTCCTGTTAATTTACTGTCCATTCTTTAAACATGAAATCATCGAGCAGATGAAACAACAACAAGGAGCGATGATGTACGGTGAACACAATAACAACAACAAGGGGGCAATGATGTACGTTCAACACAACACAACAGCCGCCATCAATAATTCACACACAGACGCCGTTGGCATGCCATTAATTAATCAGGACGATCTAAATAACTCACAGCCGGTCTTTGTCTCTCTCTCTCTTTAATTAATTGTCCTAATGGTCTATCTAAGTAACAGGTGGGTCATGGTGGTGTCCTGGATAGACTTGAGGATCTCGGAACTTCTCGAAGGAACTTGACGAAGAAGTGATATAAACTGTCTATTTTCGACATCCACTATTCGAGATTGAATTTCACATTGGCCATCTTTTTTTTTTTTTTCTAAATAAAAATTGCTTTTCATCTATAATAGTTTCGTATTTTGATAACAGATGGCGCGCTAATGCATTTTAAAAATTGCTTTATTGGCGCCCGATTCTTTCAAAAATCCAAACCTATTCAGTGAGTGCAAAGTAACACAAAATTGGAGTTTTTGACACATTTATAAATGCAAAAGTCGAACTGCTTTTTACATGTATAGACATGAAGTGCACTTGCAGTAAAAGACACTGATGGATAGTGGGCTTCCTAGACTTGTACGCCAGTGCAGTAAAAGACACTGATGAATGACATAGCTATCTAAGCTAATATTGCTTGTACGCCAGTGCAGTAAAAGACAGTCGCTAACTACTGCCCACCATCATAACCACACATGAACGGGGCTCTGACACATTTGTAAATGCAAAGTCGAACTGCTTTTCACATGTGTAGACATGTGGTGTACTTACAGTAAAAGCAATCACCTTCTTCTTCCCACTATCATTATCATGACCTGTACCACGTGTACTAGGGATAAGCAAAACATTTTACCAACTTGTCGTTTATTTTATAAATCGACGTTTATATATATGTTATTCATTCAAATTGATCCCTAAATCAACATTTGACTCTAATGTAGAAGACATCTTCGACCAAACCATTAGTAAAACTGGGTCAGACTTGTCCATCAAAACTGTTGATAAGGTCCTGACGACGAGTCTACTGTATAATTAGGTCCAGCTGAACATATTTATTCTAAATGGCATCCTATCTAGAGCAGTCTTGTCTCCTTAGCTATTGTCTGTGAGGAATGTAAACTGAATGATTAGGATCAGGATTAAATAATTGGTTTATTATAAGGCGTAGCTCCATCTATATTTAGAAATAAAAACAATTTAGCGCGTTTTTTTTTTTTTTTTTCAAATTACACCCATACCTAGCTTTGCGTCGGGGTTACGTTCAAAAAAAAAAAAAAAAAACACGACGCAAATTGAAACGACGCAAAGTGAAAAATATGTGAAGGCGCAATCAAAAACAAAGGTGTTGCCATATTTTAGGAAAAAAAAATTAAAGACTCGAATCCAAAACAACGCAACTTGGAAAATCTAACGACGCACAGTCAAAATCAGTAAAAATTAAGCAGCGACGCAACTTCGAAAAAAAAAAAACGCCAAACGAAACGACGCAAAGCGAGGTATTGGTGTAAACAATTTTATACAATTCTTATTGTAATGAGGTAGCTTCGCCTAGTAGTAAAAATGGTAAAAATTAGAACTCTCTAAAGAACATTCGTTTTCGCTTTATTAAAATTACCACACGACTTCTTAAAGTTTTATAATAGCTTCTATGTCTTTAGTTATCTTCATTTTTTTTTTCTAATGTTCATTTGCGGTGAATCCGTGATAAATCCATGTATAATAAATTTATTTTCTTCCAATTTGCCCAGACTAATCTATTAGCTTGATTGTCTTTATATAATTTTTTCCTGTATATAAATATCATATTGCCATTAAGGTACTAATATTACTTTTTTCCTGCATGTAATTCAAATTTCTGCTTGGAGAATCTGTAAAGACTAAAAGGTCTTAATAAAGCTTTTTGTTTTTGTTATCTTTGTTGTGCAATTCCATAATGATTGATTCCGCCGTTTTGGTTGAGAGAAGAGTAAAAAATATCGAATTAGTATTTCATTTATTTAGGAATAGGTGATATTTGAATCCTTTTACCCTCTCCTATACGTACAGTCAATAGATGGCAATGCCTGGTAGGCAACGTCCGACGTATACAGTAGCCAATAAAACATAAGGTAGGCGGCTTATACTGTAAACGAGCCTTATCTCTCAAGGGAATCTTAAGAGAAATGTATTCGAAAAGAACGATAAAACGGGGCAACTTTGTCCTTCATTTCCGGCACAAATTAATGAAATATCAAAGAATAGGTATATAGCGGTGGCGATATTCCACAGGATTATATCCCGGAAAAAGGCCACACAGTGTTCTCCCCATCCCTTGTGAACTGGCGAATCCTGTATAGGGCGAGAGGCCCTAAATAAAGGCTTTGTTGTTTGTTTGTTGTATTCGAAAAGAACATCAGCATTATTTGTTAGATTCCCCGAGGTATGTAATAACAAGCATTCTCTCCCCTAGGAACAATAGAAATGCTAAGATCTGCAATGTTTGATAATGGGAAGGAAACTGGATCTCGGCTCTAGACTTCAGTGTTCCTGGCAAACATCCGTATGGACCAGCACTTTCTGTCGTCTCAGCCTAGAAATCACATCACTGGATGCTTCTTGGAATGGATTTACAACAGGCATTGAGAATTTTAAAATATAAAAAAAGGCATATCCTGACCAGGAGCACATGTACTTTACAGAGCAAAACGCCATCTGGTGGAACAGAAATCAACTAAACATTGATTTAACCTGTTCCCTGATATTTGGCCAACCCAAATTCTTGATAAATCAAGAAAAGCAATCCACGAACGCGTTTCGCGCTTTTGGCGCTCGTCAGCGTGGAGTAGGCTATATCACTGCGACCAAAAAGATTTTTGGTCCCAGAGGCTTCTTGATAAACCGAGAAATAGGTATTTAAGGCCAGACTTGCGTAAATACGCTTAACACATGAAAAAATGATAGAAAAAAAACAATGGTTGCCTGTAAAGTCGGTTTTACGGGCGAAGATTTTACGTGACAACGGTAGAATATTTATTGATATGAATATAATTAAATTGCACAATAGGAACAAGGAATTGAATGAAAATAAGAATTGCACAAATTTTAACTATAGAAATATATTTTGTTTACTAAAACAATGTACATGTTAAGAGGCGTTGCTCGATGTTCTGGTGCGATGTCAAGACAATCCTCTTCATTCCACAGTAGTGTGTGCTGTCTCGCAGCAAGAACTTCAGACTCGGGCGTATATTCGGCGGAGATTGCTTCGATCCGATTAGCAGGATCATCTTGAAGGCCTTCATCTGATGGCAATGCAGGCTGCAGTCTTGACAAATCTATTTTGATATCGTACAAACGATATAGACTTGAATTTTGAAGTACATCTAACCATTCTTTGACCGTACGCTTAGACATGTACCCGCTGATGTAATTTGTTCTGTGTGCAAGATTCCTTTTGATGTTAACGTTGATAACATCGTCCTCTTCTAGATGGCGAGGCAAGCATTTTACCATGTCTTGTACGTTGACTGGGACGTTTATCACTTGTCCAATAATTCCATAAGAGAAATCATGACGCAGTCGACGCACTTGCATAAATGGAAGGCGCGGTGAGACCAAACGTTCACTGATAGGATCCAGAGGCGGTAGACCTGGAGGTATGTCAGGATATGAGAAGCCGTTGACCTTTGCGAGAGTAGGAAGCTTACGCTTATTCAGTGATTGTCTACAGGTGTTGCAAGACTTTGTATAATCCTCCTTGCGTAGCTGCCGATTTTCCTTAACGTACCAATCCGAGATTACCTTCAGTTGTAGTGCAGTGATGGTTTTAAGGTCATTCTTGAACCACAATCTGTCACAAACCGAGCAAGCATGGCCAAAATCGTTGTCCAGGAAAGTAGATTGAAATCTCCGTATTGACGATGACCATTTGGTATACCAGGTGGATTGTTCCAGTTGTATTGCTGTTTGGCTTGAAGAAGTAGTCGGTTGTACATCAGTCCGAGAAGATGCTGCTCTACGTTGTCGGAATGCACGTTGCCGTTGAGCGTTAGTTAGGGGAACGCTCGTTCTCTCCGCCACGACAGGAACGCTTGTTCTCTCCACCACAGAACAAGACGTTGAAGCAGGTGACTCTGACGTACCGCTGGTGAGGGCTATGTTAGCAGATTTACGTAGCTTGAACCTGCGTTGCCTCTCCGCAGCCGCTTTTGCAAAGGCTCTTACTTGTTCAGGAGTTCTGGTCAATGCTTTTCGTAGTCTGTACTCACGTTGTCGCTGAGCATTCGTTCTGGCGGTAGAGGTGGTGTGTGGAACAACGAAAGGTACTGCAGACGTTGACGGCACGATATCCTCCGTCTCCATTGAAGTACTGGAAGTTGAAGGCACCGTTTCCATTGTTTTGAGAGTGGTGATTCCTGTTGAACATTTGAAATTGAATGGATGAATTTTTAATTTTAAAGAATCAATTTGAAAATCAAAACACTTATTCAGATCGAAGGTTCAAATTTTTGCTAAATAAATTTGAAATTAAATAAAATTTGTAATTGTAAATTATGAAGTTGAAAATTAAAACATTTACTTATATTAGATGTTAAAATTCTTGCTCAACACAGTTTAAATAAAGTTTTCTTATATCTGCCACTTTTTCTTAATATTTGTAATTTTAAATAATCAATTCGAAAATCAAAACATTTATTCAGATCGAAGGTTCAAATTTTTGCTAAATAAATTTGAAACTATTTAAAATTTGTAAAATAATAATTAATTAATTAATTAATTTTAAACTAATAATTTACTTAACACTATCAACATTTATCAATAGTATGACATAACCTATAAACTCAGTTTCTCAACTTTTGTGTCAATCTAACAATTAATCAATCAATCATAGTTTACGATAATGAAATATCAGTGTACAATTATTTACCTTTATTGTTGTAGTTGTTGTAAATGACGAATCTAAGCACTCCACATTTTCACTACAGACACAGCTGACGATACTTTAACCACACGTGTGAACTTGTATTATGACGCTTTCTTGTTTTTCCAACGCCAAGAACGTTCGAGAAAGACAAAGACAGAGAAAAGCATGCGCCGATTCAATGCGCCTAATTCTCTAGCGCTGCGCGCGCAGCTCTCGTTCGGTGACTCATCGTAACGTTACCGGGCGTTACACTTTTTCATAAGTGACTCCCAGCCGCAACCTAATTTAAGACGTTGTCACGTCAAAAGCATCCAAGGCTAAGTTTCGTGCATCATTTTGTATTTCTCTAGTTTTCAGGCTAACATGAAATAAAAAATTATGCAAGAAACTGAAGTATATAATTGTTTATTTGTTTTGCATAATACGTATTTCATTCATAAATTAATCTCATAATTCAGTCTGCGAAGATAAAAATATTAGACTGTTGACAAAAAAACAAAACTGAAAATAGATGGCTTAATGCTATGTAGTGATGATATATAATTAAATGTGATGTTTATGTAATTTTGATCTTCATTGAATAAAATATATAAAGTTTGTTTTAAACTTTAATAACAAGCACAAAACAGAAACTTAGCCTTGGATGCTTTTTGATATTTTAAAATTATGTCAGGGATGGAGGTTTATATATATATATTTTATAATGGATAGGATGAAACTTAATATTCAATTTATAGGGACACGTGAAATATTTTATTTAAAATACTTGCAAAACCCGAAGGTTCTCGATTGAAATTACTTGTCTACATTCCGCCTAACTCGACAGCTAAAATGTAGAGAGATTTGAGCGTTTAGTTTTAAAAAAATCTTCAGCCATTGTTTAATCCATTCACGATGAGTGTCTCACTGGGGCAAGGAAACCGCCAAAGTGGAACTTGAACTAAATCGACAAGCCAAACATCCTGATGTCAAGGAAGAGGAGAGATAGCGTCCAGATAAATCTGTCAACTCTCTTCAATGGAACGACCCAATCTGGGCTGTGGAGCGACAAGAGCTATGGATGCCAGCCATGGCTTCATACAAACTATGCCTGGAAACATCGACACATCAAACTAATCCTAAGACATCTAACGTGTCAAGTTTCAATACCCCATCTCTAGCCCCTAGGGCCGGAAGAAGAAGTAGGGTCAGCAAGAAGAATCAGGCCACCAAAGATCGATCATCGGATGTCCCATTACCCTAATGGATGTCACCACCAATTACCCTGGTGCATCCATAGGGGTGGATTGAAGGCTACCTGGTCTTATTTGCTTCTTAAATCTCTTCCTTCCATGTTCTGGAACGGTATTGCGTGGTTACATCACCCTGGTGCATCCATTGGGGTGGATTGAAGGCTATTTGGTCTCATTTGCTTCTTAAATCTCTTCCTTCCATGTTCTGGAACGGCATTGCGTGGCTCTATCACCCTGGTGCATCCATAGGGGTGGATTGAAGGCTACCTGATCTATGTTCTGGAACATGGTTCTGTTGTCTCATTGCCCTAATGGAATGTCGTTCCTAAGCATCATGGTGCATCCATAGGGGTGGACGGAAGGCTAGTTCTACTTCAGGTATTGCCTAGATATGTTTATTTTATTTTCTGGAACGACATTACCTTGCTTGGTGCTGTTGTCCTTACACCCTGGTGTATCCATTGGGGTAAATCGAAGGTTACACAGTTCACATGGTTCTGTTGTCCCATTGTCCTGATTGATGCCATCTCGGTTTGCCGTAGAGGATCCATAGGAATGGACTGGGAGCTGTACCTGGTCTTCAGATCTTTCTTAGACCTTCTGTGTTTTGGAACAACGTTGTTCCGCGTGGTTCTGTTGTTCTGATGGGTGTCATCGCCAATTACCATTTGGTACATCCACCTTAAGCACGGGCTTCCTTTCTGTCTTATAGCTTCTCTGTTCTTAAACATTACATCGTTTGTTTCGATCAGGGAGTCCAAACTTCTTCTTAAACCTATGGTGATGATGAAACGTTTATTTGGCAGATGTTTCACGCCTTTATTCGCAGAGTAGAACGGTTGAAATATTCTGCTTTTACAAGAATCTCTTTTTATATACAAGTTTGATACAATATACTTGTAAAATTTTCAACACTGATTTAACATGCAGTTCCTCAGTATCATGGTGCATTGTATATGTGAATTATCAGGAAGTGAGTTGTGTAAAAAGTGCATAGTTCTGATATATTATAAATATTGAATTATTTACGCACGGTATATTTTAAATATATTTACTTGCATACTTGGTTGACGTGAAAATCCCAAAAACTTGCTCGCAATTAGCTTTGTTTTTAAGAACGTTATTAATAACGAGCCCACCGCCCGAAAAGCATTCGCTTTTGATCTATCTTGATGTGGATAAAAAAAATCTAGTACTTTTTCTCTTTAACCGAATAAGAGAGATGTTCTGGAACGGCATTGCGTGGTTCCATCACCCTGGTGCATCCATGGATTGAAGGCTACCTGGTCTTATTTGCTTCTTAAATGCTTTTGTGAGTTAAATATTTATTTTTGACTCGTGCTTTAGATGTTGTACAAAATTTGGAATATAGCATGAGAACGCCCTTGGAGCCTTAGAATAATTTTCAACGTCTTGCCAAATGTTTTAATTTTTGTTTGTTCCTGACGAGGACAAAAGCTTTTTGTCGAAACGTCGAGGTAATAAAAAGATTTACTGGCCGACGTATCTTTATTTTCAAGAAATATGAATAAGAGAGAGTTTGTTTTAAAAAATACATTTAAAAAAGGTATATTATTCCATCCCGAAATTGTTTGCCTTTAGAAATGGAAGGAGTATTGAATAGACATAGAGACAAAGGGGAAAGAAATTCCGTTTTTGGAACACCACCATGTTCCTAATTGCAAGCACATGCAGAGAGAGAGAACGTGCGGTGCCAGTCGAATTAGGATCCATAGTAAAATATATCCTTGCTCTTTATATAAATGACAAATTATCCAAGCATACAGAAGTCATCAGCAAGCGGCCAGTAAGAAAGCTTTAAGGAAGAAGTCGACCCACGAAAGGAGAATGGATGATCATGAATGATGAATAGCCAAAGAAGCTGAAAGAAGAAGAGGGCCAACCAGCCAGCCAATGCACAAGTCCAGGCAGAGACCAGTTAGGTCAAGTCACCGCCTACGCTGACTGTCCCACATTTCCAAGAAAGAGAACAAAGAAAGAGCAAAAAGACGTAAAATTAAGTACCAAACTACTCTTTGCCACAATGGATGTTTTTGCTATATCGAAACGCCAACAGGGGAGGAGACATCTTAAAACAAGAGGTAGAAGGCGGAAAAGTAGAACATTGGAGACTTTTAGACCCATTCTGTCAGATTTTTTTTTTTATTATTCGATCAAGGAAGACAATGCAAGTTCTAAAATGTTCTCAGAAATATGAAGGTCCATTGTCTTTCCCCGTCATTTGAATAACAAAAGTCTAAAAATGAATAAAAGAATTGAACAAAAGAAGAGGAAGAAGATTTGTTACGAAAAGAACATTTGGAAACACATGATTATAGATTATTTCCCATGTGTCAAAAAAAAAAAGTTTTTTTTTAGAATTCCGTAAAGAAACATAGAAAGCAAATAAAATGCTAAGGTTTTCGTAACACTTTAATTTATCGAATTAAAATGACTCTTTCGTGAAACAAAACACAATTGTTCTGAATAATAAAACAGATGTAGATTTAGGATATACATATACAGGATAAGTATTGATATACCATTTGAAGAAATTAAAAACAAAAATAGCAAATTATTGGATCGTTTTTGAAGACACACACACACAACTCTCAGATTTATTTAATTAAACTTTAAACATTTTTAGATATAGAGAGAGTTAATTACCTCGTATTTAAGGCAACAATCATCTAATTTACATACATCGTTCTAATCAGATTTAACTTGTGCAAAACAGACGACAAAGAAAATTAACAAATTATTGGTAGAGGGTAAGTTCCTATTTTTACAAGCTTTCACACTCAATGAATAATCATTTTCTTGCTTCACATAGCCTAACCGCTCACATGAGCATTTCAGATGGCAGAGCGCCATCTAGTGGAACAAAAATCAACTAAACGTTAACTAATAAAAAAGGCATTTCCTTATCGTGCAACTGAAAGTTGCTGATGGCTTGCGCCATCTATCGGAATAAATATCAACTATTCTCGTTGATTTTTTAATTATTCCAGAATTGTCCAAATATCTTTTCTTTATATTAATAAAAAAAAAAGCTAACCACGTACGCGTTTCGGGCTGTTGTAACTGTTGTCCGATAGATGGCGGAAGCCATCAGCAACTTTCAGTTTCACGTTCAGGAAATGCCTTTTGTTCTTAATTTATCTACCTGATCCAAGTACAAATTCACTTGTGTACTATTTTTCACATAAACTTTAATTGTTCTGTGATATTTGACCAACCCATTTTCTTAATAAATCAAGAAATACCAACTAAAAATGCTTATATGAGCTATCAAGATATGCAATTTTTGTTTTTAATATCAACACTACTACTTTACAATTGATTACATTTAACTAAATTTGCATATCCAACCCTTTGTACATATTTCAATTGATATTTTCTCTCGTTTCATCTAACTAACTTGCATACTAATTTTTGTACATATTTCAAATGATATTTCTTTCTTTACTTTCAATGTTTAGTTTACCTTTAAATTACAAGTGTCCCTAGTGGGACATAGCGCGCTATAAGTCGAAATAAAATGAATAAATAAATACAACACCTGACCTTTTTCAAAATTATTTTTCTTATTTATTATTTTTATTATTATTGTCGTATATTTATATTTTAATAATATAATATATTGATATAATAATAATAATTTTAAATACACAGATTATTATTCTGTGATATATTGTATATATCATAATATATATAATTTATCATCATCATTCTATTGTTGACTTGTAATTCTTGCATCTAATACGGTTGTTGTTGTTGTTGTGTCCAAAGAAGAGCCTCAGATGTCTGCATCTCCATCACAGCAGCAGCAATGTCCACTATCTTGGATCTAATACGGTGTAATATAATAAAAGCCATTTAAATAAATAAAGCCTAAAATATATTTCTACTTTTTAATCAACCTAAATACACCACAGTTATTTTTACATTTGAAGTAATATTAAACCCTCTTTGACAGATTTACATACGAATACAAAGAGAGGACAATTTTTTTGTGGCATAAATATAAAAGAAAACAAATTCTGGAAGTAGTGGAAGCAATAGCTCTTGCTTTTCTTCATCCACGTATTAATCTTTTGTCTTTTACTAAAGGTGTAGTGGAGGAAGAGGAAATGCAGATTGTCGGAGGCCCAACCAGCTGCTAAGCTTCTTAGGATATTTGATGACTAAGTAAAAAACTAACAGACCCGGCTGGCTCTTGTTTTTTTTTAGGTCACCCTTTCCTGACGGCAGCTCGAGTTTCCTCTTTACCCTGCTCCTTGTGTAGCTGCAGAGTAGGATTTCAGAGCAGATTTGGAAGGTTGGATTATACGAACTGTATTTGCTTATTAAGTCCAACCCTTCCTCTACATGGCGGGTGGGAGAAGCAGCACAAGTTAGGGACTGCTTTGTAGGGCGAAGTACGGTGTCGTGAGCCCCGAGTCGCTACAGTAACCGTGAACAGGGAACTCTGAAATGTGGCTGACTAACGGGGCAATGGCACACCTTTCTTTTAATAAATGAATCAAACTTCTACTGTCCTTACTGCGATGAAAAGATATTTTGGGAGTGCTTGGCTCATCAGTGGTGAACCTTCCCTGCGGTTTTGCCAATTTAATCTAACAGACCGCTTCTTTAGAGCTCTAATACTGTATTGGATCATTCTGCTTTTATATGCTACACTGAAGGGTGGAATCTTAGAAATGGTATTTGAGCAAACTATGGACATAAGCTTTTAGGACAGTAGAATTACATTCAAATATTTGCATCGAGCAAAGCTTTTCCGCAAACAATAAGAACAAGTTAGGCATAAATTAACACAAGCAATAACGCGCCATCTATATATAACGAATGAAGACATTAAGAAGCGAATGTTTATTTAAATAAATAAATCAAACTTCTAGCGATATATTTCTTGATAATAATTCTGCTTTGGGACCAAGAAGCCAAGAACAAAGTAGTGTCTATCAAAGTTTTAATTAATGTTCGATATTAACAAAACAAAAATCTTGTAAGTATTGCTTACAATCGTGATCCTCTGTGATTGTCAATTCCGGTTGGGTCTTCGGGCGAGACCTAGATGATGAAACCATCCTGACGTCTATCAAGACATGTCTCTATAAGTATCATCTCAACATTGAACTGAGAGATCCTGTCCTTGTCTGGAAGAGGACAAGATGGAGGAGCCTTCCTGAGAACAACTTTTTTATATTTTATCATCTAATTGTAAATTATATCATTTTCTTTATATTTAAGATAAAGGTTGCCTGGCTGGCATCCATATTTCTGTAAAATATACAAAATATTTTTGTGTAAACGTTGAGGAAACTCTAACTGGACGAAGTGTCTATACACTTCGTCCAGTTAGAGTTTCCTCAACGTTTCAACAAAAATATTTTGTCTTCTTCAGGAGAAATAAAAATAAAGCATTTGACAAGGCGTTAAGTATTGTTCTGAGTTTGAAATTTTCTTCATCATTTTCTTTGTTTAATTTCTCATTAATTCTTGTAACAATTAACTAAGAGAATCAGTTTGAATTGTCAATTCATGATGTGATACAATAATCAACACCAAAGACAAACCAAGGATATGAGAAAGCAGAAAAGCATAAGAGCGTACCTGAATAACAATGGAATGATATAAGCGAAATATTTATTCAATTAACTCCAGTTCCTGGTACGCGAGTCGGGTTTTTCTGCTAGCTTGAATTCACTATCCTGTTATCTTTGAATATCTTGTTTGGATTTATACAATATTGGTCGGATTTCTTTATTGGATGTTCTTCTGAGAACTGCCTAATTCAGGAATAACTAATCAAGAAATGAATGCTCGCGCAGTAACGCTAATGTTTTAATTTTTAAATAATCGCTGAAAAGATTTGTTATGAAGAAAATAAGATGAACAGTTTCTATTTTTAAAGTAATTATTAGAAATCGTAAAGATATAGATGTTGCCTGGCTGTCATTCATAATTCTTAAAATTAAAGATACCTCGGCCAGTAAATCTTTTTTTATTGTCTCGACGTTTCGACCATAAAAAGATTTACTGGCCGAAATATCTTTTATTTGAAGAATTATTAGAAAGTTCGAATAATTAACAAGCTTTTGAAACTCGCGGTGCAACTGGCACACAGAAGGACTGCGAGGCTCCAAAAATCTTGTGAAATATTCGGTTTTTCTAATTAAAAAGAAAACAACTCTTTTTGTCGTCGAACGAATTCATCTTATAACCATTGTTCTTGCTTTTATCTTTTTTTTTATGGCTATCGCAAACGATTATTATCAAAGAGAGAATCAACTAGTTTGAGATTTGGTGTGCAGAAAAAGAATCCTTAAGATCAAATATACGAATACAAAAGCTAGCTAACGAAGGAGATTGTAAAAGAATTGATGTGGGGGAAGAAACATAGATACAGCTGTCAGTTATGGGCGTCAGATTGTTGGAGGCTTCGGAGAAGTTGTACTGGAGACGCCTTTTAACGGCGATCAAATCTTTTCTGCTAAAGGCGGAATGTTGGGAAGTCACCGAGCAATATGTCCGGGAATAAAAATACCGTGTCAGATGATTTCCAAGAGTCATGCTTATATTGGAGTACACTACATGTCTGTACCAAGTAGATACCGCCAAAATTTACAGTTACAAAGTTGTAATCTCTTGTGAACGTTTAAGTCATTAGTGTTGGAGCAGAGTGTAATACGGGGAGAAACATAGATACAGCTGTCAGCTGTGGACGTCAGATTGCTGGAGATTTTGGAGAAGTGGGACTGGAGACGTCTGGTGACAATACCGTGGACATGTCACACGAGGAGGTGTTAGAACTAGCGTGAGCTACAACATGGCCTCGTTGGAATAGAGAGAAAACTGAATTAAGATAGATCATATGCTAAAACATGATAGCCTGTTGAAAATATTGATTAAAGGATGGATTGAAGACAACGGATCAAGAGGACGCCCTCGTACTACATTTGTAAACCAACTGAAGAAAGAGACCAAGTCTTATGGACAGTTGAAAACTATGGCTATGGATGAATCATCTTTGAGGATCCTAATTGAGGAGGTATTCGAGTCTTAGAACTGATTCATCTGAAATAATAGAATGTAATCCTATGGGCAGACAATTCTACGAACTGATAATTCCCTGGTATAAACAGTTCATTAAATCAATGAAAGACAAAGGTATAGCCACAGAGAGAGGTGGGCGGAGATTTCTTCAGACTCATGCTTCAGTCATTAGGGGACGTCATCTACACGTTAAAAAAAAAAACTACAAGGTTACAAGAGCCACGCGCGCTATGTCCAGGGTACGCATGTCTGGAGATTGCGCTTTCAAGCGATAACTATTGGCCAAGCATCAGATTGTTCGAAAAATCGGTATATCGGCAAAAAGTAACCATATGCATATAGTCACTCAATTTGTCACATCTCACGGCCAGAAATACTTATATAAAAGAGGTCTATCAGAAACACCAAATTTTTCCTGCGGAGAAACTGAACAAACTGCTCTTCACCTTATCTATGACTGTCCGAACTTTACAGAAGTGAGACATCGATTGTTCCCTGATCTAAATGATTTAACTCTCTTACATCAGACACACAAATTTTATGAACTCTGTCGATTAATACATGTAAATTTGTAAATATTTAATTCTAAGTTTTAATTGTTTTGTTGTTTTTTGCTGGTTTTCTCAGTAATAAGCGCAAATATTGAAATATTTGCGCCTGGTTGATTAATAAATAATTGAAATGTACCTATACCAGGACATGCATTTGTCTTACATTAAGATCAAAGAGGAAGAAGTTCTGACTGGGAAGGATGAATTGAGGAGAGCAAAATGTATTGTCTTCTTCGACCTAAACAATAAATAAACAAGTAGTTGTAGCTTCTAGGCAATAGGCCTCTAGCAGGAGGATGTCAAACAAAAAAAATGGTGACTTGGGAGAATAGGTAGATCTACATATGTGCCCTGGCATTGTCTCTTGGAGCAGAAAAGAGATGGCTGGAGGCAGAGAACGGAAGGTGTCCCCGGCAATTAAAAAAAAAGAAGACGGGGAGGGAGGGACGGGAAGACATACGGAAGTGGGCTAATGAAATACCGAGACACAATGGTCGTCCGTGTCCCCGATTTCCGCGACATTCACCCGTCTTAAATCTTCTTCGCACACAACCTTGGCACTTCTTGTCCTCAACAGAACTCCTATTAACACTGGATATCCACATCGCGTGGAGAGATTATAGTTTTAATATCTATCAAGATTTGAAAAAAAAAATAAATAAATAAAACATATACCTCTCTCAAAAAGACTACGCATACATTTTGAAAGAGGACTCGATTTGCCTCAGCTACCAAGATAAAAGCCCACTGCTAGGATGAAAGCCCACTGCCAAGATGAAAGTCCACTGCCAGGTGAAAGCCCACTGCTAGATGAAAGCCCACTGCCAGGATGAAAGCCATACCATGGACCATCTATTCTTCACCTCTCTCTGTCCAGCTTTCCAATATCAAAGATATCGGACGGTCTCCTAAGGAATTTCCAATCTCAAATTGACATCGCAGGAAAAATATTATAAGAAATAAAATTGTTTGGAGCCTACCAACTAACTATCTTGGACTTCCAGCGGTCTGAAGGAAAAGCCATGTGTACGCTCCAGGAACCTGAGCTAATTTAATCTATATACCACTCCACCCGTGGTACCAAGCTCAATTTTTGTACACACACTCATCTACGCTCGAGTGAATACAAACAAGCAGAAATGTAACTTGCTAAGGGGAAGACTGGGCTGATATCCAGCCCACTTTTCAATAAAAGGTAAAACTGGTTGAATTTTTTCCAGTCGAAAACAAGATAATGGCATTGGAAAAAAAAAAGAGATAGGATAATTCTCTCGTCGATTTTTTCCTCCATCCCCACAACACTCACACACATATATAACCGAGGGACGACCATTAATGATGTCGCGGTCCTGTACCCCCATCTTAGGGAGAGTTTCCTCGCGGATACCTTACCTAAACACAAGATTGTCAAGTTCCTCAACACAGTCATCTCTGGGGACACGGATTCCATAACTCGCAAGTCTGAACTCAAGACGATTCTAAGCTCCTGATAGGATCCAGACGTCCCTTCAGCCTCGTCTGGTGTATATATTTTTCTCTACTATTTTAAACTCTGTAAACTCTCTCTTTGACCGTTGACTAGATATCAATAAACCATTTTAATTGTCACTCACACACACATTTGATAAGTAAGGTATTACCAAAGAATTGATCTAAGCATTTCGTTAGTTGAGCATTTTGCAGAATTTTGTAGATTTCATAAAATTCGCTGTGAGAACCTATCTATAGTTTGACGATAGAAGCTCCAAATAACGGTCTCTTTGAGTAAGCCAACTGAATTGACCCAAAACCGATCGGCAAATTTGAATCAACTAGCATGTAGAGATGTCGATGGACATGATTTTGTTATTTATTTGTGTCTTATGTGGTCTATGATGCAGAAGACGTCAAGATTGTAACGAGCAATTCCTTTATTTATTCTGGCTACAAAAAATTTGGTTACAACATAAGGCTGTGGGCCTTTACTGGTGTAGCTACCAATGAGAACGTATTCATTTATATCCAATTTACAGGACAAAAACTTGAGCAAAAAAATCAATACATAAAACGTGTGTATGTACTGATATATACAGCAGTTGCGTTAGCATAAAACCACGCTTTTAAGTAGTCAGCACGTGTATAGAGGTTGAAATTCACTGTCGTAAGAAGAGTTATCCTGCCATTGACAATCATAGTACAAACTGACGTAGACTGAGATAGGAAATTGAAATAAATTGATGGTGTCGTCCCCATACTTCCGTGAAAATGGTAATTGGCTCATAAGTTCGACTGCAATTAATGGGTCGTGTCCGCTTGCAGCAATACTTGGCTGTCTGGCAATAATTTGGCTCGCGGGCCTGGAAGGCTTGTGGATCCAGGACATGGTGGAATACCATCGTCGGCTTAGTTGCGTATACACCACTACTTCTTCTCTACCTCTTCCATTTAGATCAAATACATCTCAAAGGTAATGGTACAGAGCAGTGATTTCTATCTACACTCGACCACTATCTCTTAGCCTTCTCTACACTATTTCTCCAACCTATATCGAACAAATATCAAAGGTAATGGTACAAAGTAATGCTATCTACATTCGACCGCTATCTCTTAGCCTTCTCTCTACACTATCTCTTCAACCTATATCAAACAAATATCAAAGGTAATGGTACAAAGTAATGCTATCTACATTCGACCGCTATCTCTTAGCCTTCTCTCTACACTATCTCTTCAACCTATATCAAACAAATATCAAAGGTAATGGTACAAAGTAATGCTATCTACATTCGACCGCTATCTCTTAGCCTTCTCTCTACACTATCTCTCCAACCTATATCAAACAAATCTCAAAGGTAATGGTACAAAGTAATGCTATCTACATTCGACCGCTATCTCTTAGCCTTCTCTCTACACTATCTCTTCAACCTGTATCGAAAAAAATATCAAAGGTAAAGGTACAAAGTGAATATAGGTAAATTTGATGACTACCTCTTAGCCTTTCTACACTATCTTTCCAAACTATATCGAACAAATATCAAAGGTAATGGTACAAGGTAGTTAATTCTATATACACTCGTCCACTACCTTTTAGCCTTCTTTCTACATTATTTCTCCAACCTATATCGAACAAATATCAAAGGTAATGGTACAAAGTGAATATAGGTGGTGGTCCATGGTTAAACCAATTCCTGAAGCCCACTCCTCTCCAATTTTGCGATGGTAGTTATAGGCCTGGAAAATAGGTCCTCTATTGTCAGTTCTGAGGAGCATGATATGTTCCGGAGAAGCTTCTGCACTATTGCATTTCAAGCAGTTATTGAAGGGTTTTTTTTTGTCCATTTTGAAATTTTAAGGTTTTAATATGGTTTTAAAAGTGAATATAGGTAATTTGATGACTACCTCTTAGCCTTTCTACACTATCTTTCCAAACTATATCGAACAAATCTCAAAGGTAATGGTACAAAGTCTTCTTTTTTATTGTCTCCGCTCAATTATATTAGGATATCAAGCTTGTAAAGCTAGAGACTTTTGATGGTGGCTGCTGGGGATGAGTAGAGCTCATCAATGGATAAGTCAATACAGTCAATAATGTGTTTTGGGGTTGCAGGTTGACACTTAGTACATAGTGGGAAAACCTTGCAACCATTCTGGAAAGTCATTGTCCGTAGATGCCAGACTTAAGTCTGGAAATCAAAGACTGTTGTTCTCTTGGGAGGACAGAATTGGTGCCTGTCCCTCCTGCTCTGTACCAGTCATCTGCATTATGTTACAAAGTGAATACAGGCAAAATTGATTACTATCTCTTAGCTTTTCTACACTATCTCTCCAACCTATATCAAACCAATCTCAAAGGTCTTCTTCTTCTTTCTTATCTCCCATCTCAAAGGTAAAGGTACAAAGTGAATTATAGTCAAATTTGATTAATACCTTTTTGCTTTTCTACACTATCTCTTCAACCTATATTGAACAAATCTCAAAGGTAATGGTATAATGTAGTAAATTCTACGTGAACTCGACCACTATCTCTTAGCCTTCTCTACACTATCTCTCCAACCTATATCGAACAGCTCTCAAAGGTAATGGTACAATGTAGTGAATTCTATATACACTAGACCACTACCTTTTAGCCTTTCAACACTATCTCTCCAACCTATATCTAACAAATCTCAAAGGTAATGGTACAATGTAGTTAATTCTATACACATTCGACCACTACCTTTTAGCCTTTCAACACTATCTCTCCAACCTATATAAATATCAAAGGTAATAATAATACGAGGTAGTGAATTCTATCTGCACTTGACATTTCCACAGGCATCTCTTGATTAACGTAATCTAAATCCAAGCAATCTCCGAAGCACCGATACACCAATGTAAAACACTAAACTGACCACCGTCCATTGAACTGGGTAGAGAAAGAAAGATGAGTTAAGATCACATTGTTGTAACAGATATTTATAGGTTCTATGCAGCCTAGAGATATCCAATGTGCCAATTTCGTTATTACCTAGGTAGTGACTGTAACAAAAAAAAAGGCGATGAAGTCAAGAGGTAAACTACGATGCTTTTTATTTTGGTATAGTTCATATCTAGAGGCAATCAAGCCATTGTATATACATTGGAGGCATTCCACTAGTTGAAAACACTACTTTGTTAACACAAAGCAATAACGCGCCATCTATACATATAAAATGAAAGTATTTAAAAGCACTAATGTTTCTTTTATACATAATACAAAATTATATTTTGTTAGTTTTATTAGCTTATGGAGAAGTTATAATTTCTATAACACAGCTTTTAGAAAACGATTTCAATTAATTACACTATCGGTCACTTTATGACACAGCCAGTTTATATTCTGGCCAAGTTTTGCACAGTTTTGATACTTCTTTTTTTAGGATGCATCTCAATTTATTGAAACCATTTTGTTTTTCATGTTAAAAAGGTCTAAATCTATTAATTTTTCAAAAATAATCAAAATGGTTTTGTACCATAAAAAGTATTCTAAACTAAGATAAAATCGTTTATATGTGTTTGTATTTATTTAAGTACAGTAATATATGCCGACCTATACGGCAAATCGAAGCTACGAAGCTTATTTTTGACCTGCCGACCGTTATCTTCAAGTGATAAGTATGGGACGTTGCTTCGGGAAAGCTCCAAGTGCACTCTATCACGCTTCGAAAAAATAGACAAGAGTTAAGATTCTTTTGAGATATGTATATCACTCTTACGTTTTCTGAATCCTTAAAAAAACTATTAAAAGTTTGGTTAAAACCAATTCGACGTAAGTGTTATTCTCTGATCCTGACACTCATCTAATCCCGGGGGGTATGAAGGCTGAATACAAGAAGAAGACTAATCCTCCATCACGACAAAATCACTTTCTCATCATCCATAATCCTTGGTGTCTAAGACGGGAGATTATTGTCTGCGGGCACGCAAACTTCGGTGGTGTACCGGGTTAGCTCCTGAGTCACGCCATTGGCCAACAATCCTCTCTCTCCCATAATTGTTTAACAATTAGAGTTAAGGTGATAGCTAGCTCTTCGACGTGAGCTTTTTAGTCTTGTTTTGTCGAATGTGGCTATAGGGGGAATTAAAATCTTTTTTGAAAACTTTTTTGCTTTTGTATGCGCTAAAAGCGCTCCAAGCAACGCTACCCATCAAGAAAATCTACCTTGAATTATCGACTTAAATTCACGTAAAAATAGAAAAAATAATCAATAACAAGGATCTTGTAGAATGGATCTTCAACGTTAACCACACAAGCCGACATGGAGAAAATAGAAGATTCAATCAAGGGACTTGTAGAATATATCTTCAACGCTAACCACACAAGCCGACATATGGCAAATACAATCAAGACAAAATTCAATCAAGACTTGTAGAATGAATCTTCAACACAAACCAAATAGATATAAATCAATGATCTCATCAAATTCGACACCATCTTCAGACCTATAACATGGTGGAATAATGGTATCCTCAATCTCCCTCCACATCTCCTAGGTAGGTTTATATTACAGGTCTACACGGGCCTTGTGACTTGCATTTTAACAATCTTTGTTCTATTAGGTATCGATAATCCATTTTACAAGGGAGGTGAACCCCTCGTAACGTCAGTACAAGCCAAAAATCTTGTTTATAATGTCCACAGGGCCTGCGCACGAAGAGCTGCTGGATGGACAAAACAATTAATGCGGCGGCGACCATGGTTGACCAGCCAAGGTTGTTTGCGCCGTCCAATCCAGCCTATTTTAGTAGAACTTCGTCATTACGGGGGTTAAACCCCCTAAGTAGGCCAAGTATGGCAACTGTGGTAGATGGTAAATCACATGGGTGGCGTAAAGATGGGGTGGGGCCACGTGGAATAAATATCTCAATACTTTCCTCTTTCTGCAGGAAACTAGGGATTCATTCTGGAAGGCTTCCATCAAAGTAAGGTGGTTGGCCATGTCTTCGCCGTATCGAAGATCCAAAGTTTTGTCAAAGGAGCGCTAGCCATTGGTCTGAAGACCCAAGGCTTTGTCAAGGGCGTGCTGACTGTATATGTCTTGGGTCCGAATGCCCATGGTATAACCATAATGTTTTAGGTCCTGAAGTCAAGGTCTTGTCAAAGGAGCGCTAGCCATTGGTCTGAAGACCCAAGGCTTTGTCAAGGGCGTGCTGACTGTATATGTCTTGGGTCCGAATGCCCATGGTATAACCATAACGTTTTAGGTCCTGAAGTCAAGGTCTTGTCAAAGGAGCACTAGCCATTGGTCTGAAGACCCAAGGCTTTGTCAAGGGCGTGCTGACTGTATATGTCTTGGGTCCGAATGCCCATGGTATAACCATAATGTTTTAGGTCCTGAAGTCAAGGTCTTGTCAAAGGAGCGCTAGCCATTGGTCTGAAGACCCAAGGCTTTGTCAAGGGCGCGCTGACTGTATATGTCTTGGGTCCGAATGCCCATGGTATAACCATAATGTTTTAGGTCCTGAAGTCAAGGTCTTGTCAAAGGAGCGCTAGCCATTGGTCTGAAGACCCAAGGCTTTGTCAAGGGCGCGCTGACTGTATATGTCTTGGGTCCGAATGCCCATGGTATAACCATAATGTTTTAGGTCCTGAAGTCAAGGTCTTGTCAAGGAGTGCGCTAACATATATGTTTTAAGTCCTAAAGTCAAGGTCCGTAAAGCGTTAACATATATGCTTTAGGTCCGAAGAAATAAGGTTTTGTCAAGTGAAGAGGATGTGCTTTTTACTGTCTCTCCTTTTTTTACCATCCTGGTAAATCCCACAAATATACACTTTGCCCTTTTGAAGTGTTTACTTTTATTTCTGTCTATTTTTAAATATTAGTACAGTAGAACCTCCATGAGAGGACACCTCTCTACAAAGGACAGTTTTCATTTACAAAATTACCATTTTTACTATTTAGTAACTCTCTGGTAAGAGGACACCTCTCCCTAAAGGAAACTTTGGTTCTGCAATTAGGTGTCTTTTACAGGAAGATTCTACTGTAATTTATAATGTATGATTTTGCGTAAGTCTTTTCGTCCCCCCTTAATTTATATAAAGTTTATATATAAGAAAAGAAAAGCGATTATTTTCTATACTTAATTGGTTTTTTTTTAATTTTCAAACTAAGCCCCCAACACAAAAAGGTGAAATATCACGATCTTTGCTCCCAAGGTGCCCATCAAACATTCTAATTTACCAAATATACTAAAGTATTGAAAACCTGTAAGCATCAATTATTACTTTTTATAACAACTAACTTTTTTCAGCCTCCGACACCTCCGACAATGGCATGTTTGGCTGCAATAGAACATTTGCTCCTTGACCCGATTAAATCATGAACGACCTAGATAGGATCCATAAAAAATGATCTATGATGCTCACGTCAATGAATATATAATCTGTACACTCTTAGTGTCAAATCATTTTTTTATCTTTGAAAAATTGCGTTTTTCGCCATTGAGAGAAGATTTTGAGAGAGATAAATTATCTGGAAGCATTGAATGGGGGGTCATGAGGATTGACTACAGCTTTTCTTTAAACTGGAGAAAACACTTTCTATTTTGAGATTACAAAACTAGACTGTTTCTATTACATATCCCAAATAGACATGGCGGACACCATAATATCCGTGGATGGAAGAGATTATAAGCAATTCAACCTTTGCACTGCCCGGCCATCCTTGCAGCCCTCTACTATATGGCAGACATCAATCCAGAAGAGGACATCCATACGGACAAGGCACCTCAGTTGGCCGGTATTGTGATCAGGGTGCATGGACCGATCTGATCTGCTCCATGGAAAATACACCACAAACTTTGCATTTAAGAGGTGACAAAATATCTTCGTTTAGTCATCTGCACTTATTGGTGATGTCTGACTCGTACAAGAACCCGACCAAATTGCAGAAATTTATAGAATCTAGAAAGTTGCTTCAATATGGCTTTCAACCTCGAGTACTGTTTACACAAACGATAGCTTGGATTGACGCCCCTGGTTTCAATTCTATTGATAACATCTGGCACCGAGTTATGTACCTTTTTTGGTCAAATGAAGATTTTCGGATATTAATCGCGCCGATAGATGGTTGGCTGCTGATTCAGTGCGGAAGTCATTTACCGACAAAACAAGAGATTTTTCCAAAAGATGTAGATAATAAAATAAACGTCTAACAAAGAATTATATTCAAAATTTAAAATTGGTTTAAAATCTTATGAAACTTTGATTTGTTAAAAAAATTCTCGCCATGAACCACGAAATCACTAGAGAGATATTTGAACCTCATCCACAGCAAGTCATTGGCAAGATGGAGAAAACATCTTAAATAGAATCTGAGATCCTTATACGTTTACTTTATTATCTAAAATTTGCTTAATTAAATAATGCATTGTGGAGATCAATTGATGTTCACCAATATTGCCTTTAAGGTTGAAAACAACAACAAAAAAGAAACTATTAAAAAAAATTGTTATAGCGTTTCTAAAATAACGCTATTCCACTTTATGTTTCTTCTGGTTCAGCTCTCAAAAAATTTTCTTTTTTAGATTTTCCTCTCTTCTTTTGGGCAAGATCTCAGATAAGATAATCATGTTTTGCTGTATTAGCTAATATTCATTAAAGTATCTCAAGACATCAGTTTTGTATTTCGAAATAGGAGGAATAATGGATAAACACTGAAAGGAAATTAAAGATAATCTTTCTATTTGATATAGAATAATAAATACAGGTTGGGGTTTATTGCAGAAAAAAAAAAAGAATAGGAAGAAGAAAAAGAAAAGGAATAGATTCTTCCATCAGTACACTATTGAAGTCTCATCGGTCACAAACCTATCAATTCCCCGCTGTGAGAGGATAGTACACGACGGACCGTGTCGACTGAAGTTCAACTTTTTTTTTGCTTCTCTGTACCAGCTGTGGTGTATTTGTGTACGGCGGAGATTTTCCTCGAGGTCGCAGCTTCTTTTTGTCCTCGCGGCGGTGTCAAGGCGAGGAAAGTCTTGGAGCCACAAAAACCGGACACATTTAGAAGTCCGCTCAGGATCTCCTTCTTTCCTCGTGGGGCATCGCGCTTGAGAGCACACGGCCACCATTCCAGCAAATTGGATGCAAACACAAAAATCTTACAGATTCTGGACTGCTGGAGGTCGTAAGTCCTACCTAGACCATGGTCATCACGGCGGCGGAGATTGTCCAGTTTTCCCAAAGAAAGTATGCCCAAAGTATGCCCGGAGTGTAAAAACTCCGAGTTTCTTAGTTTCAGTGAGGATTAATAATGGTATGACACTTCTTCATTTTCCATAATAAAATATAAGGTTGTCCCAAAATTTCGTGTTTTTCTTATTATTTGGCAAATAATATTATTACGGCGAATAATATTGGTATTTCATTTTTTTTGCAAGTGTTTACGAACTTTTAGGACAAACTTGTATATGGTACTGAGAACAATAGCTCGACATTATAAAATGGTTTGAAGGTGTGGTTGTTCTGTCCACAACCTGAAAACGTGAGTTCAAAATTTGGAAATGAAATGGTTTTAACAAAATTTTTAAAATGTTTGAACATCTCCCCGATGCTTGCATAAATCCATCAGTGAATAAAAGTTTGCAAACGGGACTTAGTATCTTGTGATTTCAAAGTCAAACTATTCCTATATTATGTGCAGGCACATTGATATTCTATCACTACCCGTCAAGATTATCATGACCTATGCTATGTATACTTGTGGGACATAATAAACTTATAGAGAAGAGGGTTAAATTCTCTATTCCTTCTACCATCCGTGCAGCCCCAGAAATGAGGAAGTGGCGATAGATAATACAGCAGGTCCTATTGCAACTTTGGAAAATTCTCGGGTCACTGGACGTAATTGGGTTTGTTTTTAATTAGGCTGTGGCACAGAATCCAATAGGGAGTTTGGAAGCAGCTTCTATTTCGGGTTATACCACCAAAACTCCCCGGTAACTTAGATAATAACGTCAAAAACTTTCAACCTGTTTGCGATGTGCAAATATCCGCTTTGGCGGAAGGAACGGTACCATAAGAGGATTAAGTTGATAGAACGGGAAGTGGAGGTCGTTATTTAGGAGTTTGAAGGAAACGGAAGGAACGACCACCACAAACGACGGCAATTATCAGTGAGGACCAAGAAGAGAAACAATAAAGCGCAGGAAGCTTTTCCCCATCCATCATACAAGAAACGGGACGTCCTTCTGTTGAGCAACTGGGGAGGGTGCGTCGCCTTGACTTGCATCATAGCCCGTAGGTACGCCCAGCCCAGGGTCGGTCGTATGTAGGTCTTCAAGCATCTTTTGTCTCTAGGTTAGAAGTAATATCATTTTATTCGCGATCGAACGTTGTACGTATTACATCCCAAACATGATGCGACGCCAGCCATATCTCTGTCTTGAGCTCGATGTACCATCTCGACGGCCGTTAAGCCAGTGAGTTCCTTTAAGAAGACCATAACCTCTCTAATTGGATAATTAACCGAAAACAAAAGCAAGCAAAGCATCTCTTGTGGCTTTACCATCTTGGTAACGTCTTCCCTCTCAGGACGGGAGTTAGAACAACTTGGAAGAGGATAAAAAGAAATTGACCATTTCTTTGTTCCAAAGGTTATTTGAAATTGAAATCATTCAGAATTCTTACAGCGACTATATAACGATTTTATACCAACATTTACTGGATATCATACATCATAGGTTATCCGAATACACTGGCAATCAGAATTTATAAGTTATCCGGAAACATTGGCAATCAGAATTCAAATAACGTTAGATATTAGGCTATATCCCGATATTATAATAGTAGAATTGAAAAATACATCAGATAAGATAAAAATGAGACTAAGGACAAGAAAATATCAAACAAAAAAGAGCACATGTAGATATAAAACATAACAAGTTAGACAGAAGATATAAGCACTAGATAGACCAACAATCCAGTAAATGTTCAGAATTGATTAGAATAAATATGGATTGATTAAATATAGGTTGCAGAAAAATTATTCTGAAAGAAAAAAGTGTATCTACACTGAATATCGAATAGAGAATGTGGTGGTCTTATTAATCAAATACAGTACATAACAATCTTTCTACGCTTCAACTCTTAAGAGTACGTTTTTATATATAAACAATTCTATTTCGAATTCACGGCTAAAAAGAAAGATAAGAGCTGTACAAAAAACGACATGATACTTAAGCCCATTTTTGCTGAAACATTTAAACGACCATGAACTTTCGGCCGTTCTTTCCTTAACTTTGGAAAACCCTAAAAAAAAAAAAAACCCTTGAGGCAGATCGGAGGAAGCGGTATTTTTACTTGAGGGAAAAAGTCGGTTACTTTTTGGCGAAGAAGGGAAGCGGTAGATTGAAGGGCGGTAACATCTTCTTCAGTAGACGTAGATAGCGGTGTAGGGATTGTGTAGGTCGGTACTGTTTGTACCAGCAATTTGACGTGTAGATCTTAGGAGAGGCGTCCTGTATATGATTTTATAGATCAATTTCCTCCCTTCAAAAAAATCCATCTAAATGTATACTCGTAAACTATAGTTTACATGGCCGTATGTTTGTACTTGGGATAATATTTTAAAAAATAGCTAAAAGATGATTGATAATAATAGAGAGTGGTATCAAAGCAATACCAGACATTTCTCTCTCTCTTTTCAAACTGATTAAACCGCTTTATAAGAAGACATGTTGAAAAAAATAAAGCGATGTATTTAGAAATAAATTGAGCATTGCGGAATGGCTGAAACAAACCATCCATTATAGTTACCGATCAGGAAAACATCCTGGTATGTCACCGCGGCAACCAACACAATAAAAAGTGTTACCATAATTCTGTTTTAGCAATACATCTTAACGTCTATAGAAGTGAAAGCATAAATTGTGAGAGTGGTGGGGCCTTGAGTGTCACAAAAGAAAAATCCATTTAAGAGAGATGAAAGAGGAATTACATAAGAAAGAGGCCAGTCGCTCGCTCGCTACTGAAGAAATAGGTCTAGGAAACGTTGGCCAATTCGATATGAGAAGAAGACACCAAACCTTTTTTTCTCTCTCTCTCTCTCTCTTCTTTTTGAGGGCAAGAAGCAATCGATTAAATGATCATCGGTATTTCTGAAGGCCGTCAATTAGAAAGAAGCTGCCTGATGATGGATTGTCTGCTGGGAAACAAAGGTCGTCTGGTGTAAGAACAATGCCTGGATGACTTGTCAGAGTGGAGGAAAACTCTTGTCGGCGGCGGAATTCTCCCTCATTCAGGTTAGTAGATCCTGGAAGCGGCGCAAAGCCTCTTGTAGCCAACTGAAGATTTAGGTTTCAATTTCTATGTCAAGTTGTATCCGATTCGTTTGAAACATCGCTTACAATAACAAGAATTATGGTTCGAATCTCCAAGAGAATAGCTATATATATGAAAAAAACAATAGAAAAAAAATTAAAAGGTCAGGCGTTGATATTAAAAATAAACAATATCCTGACCAGGAGCACATGTGCTTTACAGAAGGCAGAGCGCCATCTGGTGGAACAGAAATCAACTAAACATTGATTTAGTCTGTTCCCTGATATTTGGCCACCCACGCTGACAAGCGCCAACAGCGCGAAACGCGTTCGTGGATGGCTTTTCTTGATTTATCAAGAAATTGGGTTGGCCAAATATCAGGGAACGGGCTAAATCAATGAATAGTTGATTTCTGTTCCACCAGATGGCGCTCTGCCTTCTGAAAAGCACATGTGCTCCTGGTCAGGATATGCCTTTTCTATTTTTATTTTATTTTATTATTATTATTTTTTTAAATATATATATATACAGTTAAACCTGTCTATAGCGCCCCCTCTAAATAGCGCCTCCCTCTCTATAGCGCCCGATTTTAAATACATAGTACGATGCGATTTACATTAAAAGTGACCTGTCACCCCCTCTCTATAGCACCCTGTTTTGGTGAGTCCCAAGAGGGGGCGCTATAGGCAGGTTTAATATATACATTGTGGCCGACTTTATTTTTGGAAGAAAGCTTTTATATAGAGTCCCAAACTCTATCTTTTAAGAAACTGATGATTTATATTATGTTTATTGTACATATTGCCAGACACTTCTTTCTTTTGTACACAGTTCTCTTTTCTCGTTTTTTCTCTCTTTCTCATTGTTATTATCATATGACTATTCTCTTTACGGCCTAAAATTATTGTAAATATATATAGACAAATGTAAAGGCATACATGTATGACAGCGTAAGTGTCCCTAGGGGGACATAGCGCTTTAAATTGTAATAAAAAGGTAAATCCAATCGGTGCATGTAAGAAAATATAGCTATGGAACTTTTATGTCATGGTAATACAAATAGCCCTAACACTCTACCCACATGATTATCATGGGTTTAAGAAGTTGCTAGCT
>CP092869.1:15347461-15371996 GCA_030710605.1 Cordylochernes scorpioides
TTCCTTTTATAGTGATACTAATGCTAGACTCTTGGAATGGGTATTTTAGATGAACTATGGACATAAGCTTTGAGGACAGCAGAATTACATATAATTATAAATATATAATATATACATGTATTTACTGGCAATGCGTTTCTTTTAAATATCATCAAATATTTACAGACCTTACTGCAATGATATGAGTTATTGAATGAGAGGGCTTGGCTCATCAGTAGTGAACCCTCTCAGCGGTTTCGCCAAATTACTCTCTAGACCGCTCTACTATTATATTGGATTGGTTTGGAATATACCCTGTATTTTCTATGGGAGGCAGCTTAGGGGTGTTTAGTGAACTATGGACGCTGAGAGGGTTCACTACTGATAAGCCAAGCCCTCTCATTCAATAACTCATATCATTGCAGTAAGGTCTGTAGAGATAATATTTGATGATATTTAAAAGAAACGCATTGCCATTAAATTTATTTGTGTAAAATTTTAACGATAGATGGCAATTAAATTTAATTCACTAATATACATGTAGGCCTTTACATTTGTCTATATATATTTATAATAATAATTTTAGGCCGTGAATAGAATAGTCATATGATACTAACAAGGAGAAAGAGATAAATGTGAACAGAGAACTGTGTATGAAGGAAAGAAACTTAGAATTTAATCCTTTTCTAGAAATTTTAATTAATAAAGTAAACGAAAATTGCAATTATACCGCGAATGTTTCTTTTAAACGAAAAATCGAATATTATTTTAAAGAGAAATAGCGATTATTTCTAACTTTAAGGATGAAGTATGATAGGATGAATTGTGAAGAGTAATAGTTATCATAATATAGTTATCATTACTCTTCACAATTCATCCTATCATACTTCATCCTTAAAGTTAGAAATAATCGCTATTTCTCTTTAAAATAAAATTCGATTTTTCGTTTAAAAGAAACATTCGCGGTATAATTGCAATTTTCGTTTTACAATCATAAGCCGCGTTATATTGTATTTTAAATAAAGTAAACGTCTAAGGATGAGTATCTTTTTAATTAAACGTTTGGAAATTTAAAAAAAGGTGCTAGGACTAGTGAATATGGTGGATGAGTGACAAGTCGGTGGATGAGAGGGTAACACCCTCGATCCCCGACAGTCATGAACCGGGATTGAATCCCGTGTTAAATTTTGTTTAATATGTGAATAACCTTCATATATTATTCATTGTTCAATTATCATGAACTAGGTTGCTCTTGCTGAGCGGTACCTATTTATGTGAATTTGAACCAGCAGGATGAGTGACTAATTGGACCCCAGAGTTGGCTAAAAAGTCTAATGTTTGGGCTGATGTCTTGCATTGTCATGGTGAAGAAGGACTTATCTAAGTTGATCTCTTGGTCTGCTTTGCTTAATTTTTTTCAAATACTGCTGGAAGAGATTTTGTTTACCAGTCACTATTAACTGTCTTTCGATATTCTAACTTCACAATATCAATGAAACCACTTTTTCTAAAAAATATATATACAGTTTAACCTGTCTATAGTGCCTCCTCTTGGGACTTACCAAAATAAGGGTGCGATAGAGAGGGGGTGCTATAGATAGGTCACTTTTAATGTATATCGCATCGTACTACGTATTTAAAATCTGGCGCTATAGAGAGGAAGGCGCTATTTAGAGGGGGCGCTATAGACAGGTTTAACTGTATAATGAGGGAAGTGTCTACCGTTGGGACCACCTGGTGTTGACGCCACCTGGAGAATATGATAACTGGACAGACAGGCGTTCTGATCATAGAAACCTTCATGGCGATTTATATTTAGATTTTTCGATAAGTTTGCTAACTGCCCACCCCAAATCTTGTTTAACTTGGCATGCCGAAGACCTCCTAAATTTGAGAACAGTAATTTTGAATTTATACTCAGGTTTATATATTTATAAGAACTAGTATCTGGATAGCTAGCAACTTCTTAAGCCCATGATAATCATGTGGGTAGAGTGTTAGGACTATTTGTATTACCATAGTACAAAGTTCCATAGCTCTATTTTCTTACATGCACCGACTGGATGTATTTCAATATGAAGCGCTATGTCCCCTAGGGACACTTACGCTGTCATACATGTATGTCTTTACATTTGTCTATATATATATATATACAATAATTTTAGGCCGTGAATAGAATAGTCATATGATGTTAACAATGAGAAAGAGAGAAAAAACGAGAAAAGAGAACTTTGTACAAAAGAAATAAATGTCTGGCAATATGTACAAAATCAACATTATATAAATATCAGTTTATTAAAAGATAGAGTTTGGGACTCTATAAAAGCTTTCTTCCAAAAATAAAGTCGGCCACAATGTATATATTAAACCTGTCTATAGCGCCCCCTCTTGGGACTTACCAAAATAGGGTGCTATAGAGAGGGGGTGACAGGTCACTTTTAATGTAAATCACATCGTACTACGTATTTGAAATCGGGCGCTATAGAGAGGAAGGCGCTATTTAGAGGGGGCGCTATAGACAGGCTTAACTATATATATGGCTATTCTCTTGGAGATTCGAATCATAATTCCTGTTATCGTAAAGCGATGTTTTAGACGAATCGGACACAGCTTGACATAGAAATTGAAACCTAAATCTTCAGTTGGCTACAAGAGGCTTTGCGCCGCTTCCAGGATCTACTAACCTGAATGAGGGAGAATTCCGCCGCCGACAAGAGTTTTCCTCCACTCTGACAAGTCATCCAGGCATTGTTCTTACACCAGACGACCTTTGTTTCCCAGCAGACAATCCATCATCAGGCAGCTTCTTTCTAATTGACGGCCTTCAGAAATACCGATGATCATTTAATCGATTGCTTCTTGCTCTCAAAAAGAAGAAAAAAAAAGGTTTGGTGTCTTCTTCTCATATCGAATTGGCCAACGTTTCCTAGACCTATTTCTTCAGTAGCGAGCGAGCGACTGGCCTCTTTCTTATGTAATTCCTCTTTCATCTCTCTTAAATGGATTTTTCTTTTCCCTTTGTGACACTCAAGGCCCCACCACTCTCACAATTTATGCTTTCACTTCTATAGACGTTAAGATGTATTGCTAAAACAGAATTATGGTAACACTTTTTATTGTGTTGGTCGCCGCGGTGACATACCAGGATGTTTTCTTGATCGGTAACTATAATGGATGGTTTGTTTCAGCCACTCCGCAATGCTCAATTTATTTCTAAATATATCGCTTCTTTATTTTTATCATGTCTTCTTATAAAGCGGTTTAATCAGTTTGAAAAGAGAGAGAGAGAGAGAGAGAGAGATGTCTGGTATTGCTTTGATACCACTCTCTATTATTATCAATCATCTTTTAGCTATTTTTTAAAATATTATCCCAAGTACAAACATACGGTCATGCAAACTATAGTTTACGATTATACATTTAGATGGATTTTTTTTGAAGGGAGGAAATTGATCTATAAAATCATATATAGGACGCCTCTCCTAAGATCTACACGTCAAATTGCTGGGACAAACAGTACCGACCTACACAATCCCTACACCGCTATCTACGTCTACTGAAGAAGACGTTACCGCCCTTCAATCTACCGCTTCCCTTCTTCGCCAAAAAGTAACCGACTTTTTCCCTCAAGTAAAAATACCGCTTCCTCCGATCTGCCTCAAGGGTTTTTTTTTTTTTAGGTTTTTCCAAAGTTAAGGAAAGAACGGCCGAAAGTTCATGGTCGTTTAAATGTTTCAGCAAAAATGGGCTTAAGTATCATGTCTTTTTTTGTACAGCTCTTATCTTTCTTTTTAGCCGTGAATTCGAAATAGAATTGTTTAAAAACGTACTCTTAAGAGTTGAAGCGTAGAAAGATGGTTATGTACTTGATACTGTAATTGTTTAATAAGACCACCACATTCTCAATTCGATATTCAGCATCGATGCACTTTTTTCTTTCAGAATAATTTGCTGCAAATTATATTTAATCAATCCATACTTATTTTAATCACTTCTAAACTGATGGAATGGAATGGGGTGTAAGGAGTGCAGCTTTCATTGATCATGTTACCATGATCCAGGCATACTTTGGTGAAAGTCTGACTTTGCCTGTAATCTGAGGCTGTTCCTAACATGGAAGACTTTGCTGCTGACTCTAACATGAGTACCGATGCAGCTCCTCTGTATCGGGTCAGTTGAACTCAGGATTTTTAAAGAGGTCTTTATCCTTTTCTAACAATGCTGCTGTTGGTCTGCAACTGCTTATTCATCAGTTATTCTGCTTGTTTCCCAGCTGGCCTTCATATATGAAGGTCGTTCCCCTATCTGCCACCTGGGGACGTGCTCTGTAGCAGTCAGCTCGTGTTATCTTTACACAAGGGGATAAGAAACAACAACTTCTAAACTTTTATTGGATGGTCTATCTAATGATTATATCTTCTGTCTACCACCGTGGTCACGTCGGGATTGTCTGAACTGTAATAGGAGCTGGTCTAAAGAGGACCGGCCTCTCGGGAGACAACGGATGTATGTAGAGAAGCGCTACAGGTTTAATTAAAGAATGTAATGTTTTATATCTACGTGTTTTTTAAGTTTGTGATATTTTCTTGTTATTAGCTTCATTTTTCTATTGTCTGGTAGTATTCAATTCTGGTATTATAATATTGAGATAGCCAAATATCTAATGTTATTTGAATTCTGATTGCCAATGTTTTCGGATAACTTATAAATTCTGATTGCCAATGTTTTCGGATAACTTATAAATTCTGTTTGCCAATGTATTCGGATAACCTATGATGTATGATATCCAGCAAATTTGGTGAAGCTATAAAATCGTTATATAGCCACTGAGAATTCTGAATGATATCAATTTCAAATAACCTTTGGGACAAAGAAATGGTCAATTTCTTTTTATCCTCTTCCAAGTTGTTCGAACTCCCGTCCTGAGAGGAAAGACGCTACCAAGATGGTAAAGAGCCACAAGAGATGCTTTGCTTGCTTTTGTTTTCGGTTAATTGTCCAATTAGGTTATGGTCTTCTTAAAGGAACTCACTGGCTCCGGTCGTCGAGATGATACATTGAGCTCAAGACAGAGATATGGCTGGCGTCGCATCGTGCTTTGGATGCAATACGTACACTTTTCCACAACGTTCGATCGCGAATAAATTATATTACTTCTAACCTAGAGACAAAAGATGCCTGAAGACCTACATACGACCGACCCTGGGCTGGGCGTACCTACGGGCTATGATGCAAGTCAAGGCGACGCACCCTCCCCAGTTGCCCAACAGAAGGACGTCCCGTTTCTTGTATGATGGATGGGGAAAAGCTTCCTGCGCTTTATTGTTTCTCTTCTTGGTCCTCACTGATAATTGCCGTCGTTTGTGGTGGTCGCTCCTTCCGTTTCCTTCAAACTCCTAAATAACGACCTCCACTTCCCGTTCTATCAACTTAATCCTCTTATGGTACCGTTCCTTCCGCCAAAGTGGATATTTGCACATCGCAAACAGGTTGAACGTTTTTGATGGTAGTATCTACGTTACCTGGGAGTTTTGGTGGTATAACCCGAAATAGAAGCTGCTTCCAAACTCCCTATTGGATTCTGTGCCACAGCCTAATTAAAAACAAACCCAATTACGTCCAGTGACCCGAGAATTTTCCAAAGTTGCAATAGGACCTGCTGTATTATCTATCGCCACTTCCTCATTTCTGGGGCTGCACGGATGGTAGAAGGAATAGAGAATTTAACCCTCTTCTCAATAAGCTTATTATATCCCACAAGTATGCATAGCATAGGTCATGATAATCTTGACGGGTAGTGATAGAATATCAATGTGCCTGCACATAATATAGGAATAGTTTGACTTTGAAATCACAAGATACTAAGTCCCGTTTGCAAACTTTTATTCACTGATGGATTTATGCAAGCATCGGGGAGATGTTCAAACATTTTAAAAATTTTGTTAAAACCATTTCATTTCCAAATTTTGAACTCACGTTTTCAGGTTGTGGACAGAACAACCACACCTTCAAACCATTTTATAATGTCGAGCTATTGTTCTCAGTACCATATACAAGTTTGTCCTAAAAGTTCGTAAACACTTGCAAAAAAAATGAAATACCAATATTATTCGCCGTTATGTATAATGTCTTTGTATTATGTATAAAGTAATTGTATTATGTATTCGCCGTAATAATATTATTTGCCAAATAATAAGAAAAACACGAAATTTTGGGACAACCTTATATTTTATTATGGAAAATGAAGAAGTGTCGTACCATTATTAATCCTCACTGAAACTAAGAAACTCGGAGTTTTTACACTCCGGGCATACTTTGGGCATACTTTCTTTGGGAAAACTGGACAATCTCCGCCGCCGTGATGACCATGGTCTAGGTAGGACTTACGACCTCCAGCAGTCCAGAATCTGTAAGATTTTTGTGTTTGCATCCAATTTGCTGGAATGGTGGCCGTGTGCTCTCAAGCGCGATGCCCCACGAGGAAAGAAGGAGATCCTGAGCGGACTTCTAAATGTGTCCGGTTTTTGTGGCTCCAAGACTTTCCTCGCCTTGACACCGCCGCGAGGACAAAAAGAAGCTGCGACCTCGAGGAAAATCTCCGCCGTACACAAATACACCACAGCTGGTACAGAGAAGCAAAAAAAAAGTTGAACTTCAGTCGACACGGTCCGTCGTGTACTATCCTCTCACAGCGGGGAATTGATAGGTTTGTGACCGATGAAACTTCAATAGTGTACTGATGGAAGAATCTATTCCTTTTCTTCTTCTTCTTCTTCCTATTCTTTTTTTTTTTTCTGCAATAAACCCCAACCTGTATTTCTTATTCTATAGCAAATAGAAAGATTATCTTTAATTTCCTTTCAGTGTTTATCCATTATTCCTCCTATTTCGAAATACAAAACTGATGTCTTCAGATACTTTAATGAATATTAGCTAATACAGCAAAACGCGATTATCTTGCCTGAGATCTTACCCAAAAGAAGAGAGGAAAATCTAAAAAAGATTTTTTTTTGAGAGCTGAACCAGAAGAAACATAAAGTGGAATAGCGTTATATTAGAAACGTTATAGCAATTTTTTTTAGTTTATTTTTTTGTTGTTGTTGTCAACCTTAAAGACAATATTGGTGAACATCAATTGATCTCCACAATGCATTATTTAATTAAGCAAATTTTAGATAATAAAGTAAACGTATAAGGATCTCAGATTCTATTTAAGATGTTTTCTCCATCTTGCCAATGACTTGCTGTGGATGAGGTTCAAATATCTAGTGATTTCGTGGTTCATGGTGAGAATTTTTTAACAAATCAAAGTTTCATAATATTTTTAACCAATTTTAAATGTAGAATATAATCCTTTGTTAGACGTTTATTTTATTATCGACATATTTTAGAAGAATCTCTTGTTTTTGTCTGAAAATGACTTCCGCACTGAATCAGCAGCCAACCATCTATCAGCGAGATGAATATTCGAAAATCTTCATTTTTGACCAAGAAAGGTACATAACTCGGTGCCAGATGTTATCAATAGAATTGAAACCAGGGGCGTCAATCCAAGCTATCGTTTGTGTAAACAGTACTCGAGGTTGAAAGCCATATTGAAGCAACTTTCTAGATTCTATAAATTTCTGCAATGAGGTCGAGTTCTTGCATGATTCAAACATCACCAATAAGTGCAGGTAACTAAACGAAGATCTTTTTGTCACCTCGTAAGTGCAAAGGTTGTGGTGTCTTTTCCATGGAGCAGATCAGATCGGTCCATGCACCCTGATCACAATACCGGCCAACTGAGGTGCCTTGTCCGTATGGATGTCCTCTTCTGGATTGATGTCTGCCATATAGAGGGCTGCAAGGATGGCCGGGTATATATGGTGGTGGTGTATTTTCCATGGAGCAGATCAGATCGGCCCATGCATCCTGATCACAATACCGGCCAACAAAGGTGCCTTGTCCGTATGGATGTCCTCTTCTGGATTGATGTCTGCCATATAGAGGGCTGCAGGGATGGCCGGGTATATATGGTGGTGGTGCCTTGTCCATGGAGCAGATCAAATCGGCCCATGCATCCTGATCACAATACCGGCCAACAAAGGTGCCTTGTCCGTATGGATGTCCTCTTCTGGATTGATGTCTGCCATATAGTAGAGGGCTGCAAGGATGGCCGGGCAGTGCAAAGGTTGAATTGCTTATAATATATGCCATCCACGGATATTGTGATACCCGCCATGTCTATTTGGGATATGTAATAGAAACAGTCTAGTTTTTGTAATCTCAAAATAGAAAGTGTTTTCTCCAGTTTAAAGAAAAGCTGTAGTCAATCCTCATGACCCCCCATTCAATACTTCCAGATAATTTATCTCTCTCAAAATCTTCTCTCAATGGCGAAAAACGCAATTTTTCAAAGATAAAAAATGATTTGACACTAAGAGTGAGCTTTTGCAGATTATATATTCATTGACGTGAACATCATAGATCATTTTTTTATGGATCCTTTCTAGGTCGTTCATGATTTAATCGGGTCAAGGAGCAAATGTTCTATCGCAGTCAAACATGCCATTGTCGGAGGCTGAAAAAGTTAGTTGTTATCAAAAGTAATAATCGATGCTTACAGGTTTTCAACACTTCAGTATATTTGGTAAATGATAATGTTTGATGGGCACCTTGGGAGCAAAGATCGTGATATTTTACCTTTTTGTGTTGGGGGCTTAGCTTGAAAAAAAGATAATTAAGTATAGGGAAAAATCGCTTTTCTTTTCTTATTTATAAACCTTATATAAATTAAGGGGGGACGAAAAGACTTACGCAAAATTATACTTTATAAATTACAGTAGAATCTCCCTGTAAAGGACAACGCCTAATTGCAGAGTCAAAGTTTCCTTTAGGGAGAGGTGTCCTCTTACCGAAGAGTTGCTAAATAGTAAAAATGGTAATTTTGTAAATGAAAACTGTCCTTTGTAGAGAGGTGTCCTCTCATGGAGGTTCTACTGTACTAATATTTAAAAATAGACAGAAATAAAAGTTAACACTCAAAAGGGCAGAGTGTATATTTGTGGGATTTACCAGGATGGTAAAAAAGGAGAGACAGTAAAAAGCACATCCTCTTCACTTGACAAAACCTTATTTCTTCGGACCTAAAGCATATATGTTAACGCTTTACGGACCTTGACTTCAGGACCTAAAACATTATGGTTATACCATGGGCATTCGGACCCAAGACATATACAGTCAGCGCGCCCTTGACAAAGCCTTGGGTCTTCAGACCAATGGCTAGCGCTCCTTTGACAAGACCTTGACTTCAGGACCTAAAACATTATGGTTATACCATGGGCATTCGGACCCAAGACATATACAGTCAGCGCGCCCTTGACAAAGCCTTGGGTCTTCAGACCAATGGCTAGCGCTCCTTTGACAAGACCTTGACTTCAGGACCTAAAACATTATGGTTATACCATGGGCATTCGGACCCAAGACATATACAGTCAGCGCGCCCTTGACAAAGCCTTGGGTCTTCAGACCAATGGCTAGCGCTCCTTTGACAAGACCTTGACTTCAGGACCTAAAACATTATGGTTATACCATGGGCATTCGGACCCAAGACATATACAGTCAGCGCGCCCTTGACAAAGCCTTGGGTCTTCAGACCAATGGCTAGCGCTCCTTTGACAAGACCTTGACTTCAGGACCTAAAACATTATGGTTATACCATGGGCATTCGGACCCAAGACATTACAGTCAGCGCGCCCTTGACAAAGCCTTGGGTCTTCAGACCAATGGCTAGCGCTCCTTTGACAAGACCTTGACTTCAGGACCTAAAACATTATGGTTATACCATGGGCATTCGGACCCAAGACATATACAGTCAGAACGCCCTTGACAAAGCCTTGGGTCTTCAGACCAATGGCTAGTGCTCCTTTGACAAGACCTTGACTTCAGGACCTAAAACATTATGGTTATACCATGGGCATTCGGACCCAAGACATATACAGTCAGCACGCCCTTGACAAAGCCTTGGGTCTTCAGACCAATGGCTAGCGCTCCTTTGACAAAACTTTGTATCTTCGATACGGTGAAGGCATGGCCAACCACCTTACTTTGATGGAAGCCTTCCAGAATGAATCCCTAGTTTCCTGCAGAAAGAGTAAAGTATTCAGATATTTATTCCACGTGGCCCCACCCCATCTTTACATCACCCATGTGATTTACCTTCTACCACAGTTGCCACACTTGGCCTACTTAGGGGGTTTAACCCCCGTAGTGACGAAGTTCTACCAAAATAGGCTGGATTGGACGGCGCAAACAACCTTGGCTGGTCAACCATGGTCGCCGCCGCATTAATTGTTTTGTCCATCCAGCAGCTCTTCGTGCGCAGGTCCTGTGGACATTATAAACAAGATTTTCGGCGTGTACTGACGTTACGACAATTTGACAATTTAAACAGTTTTATTGATTCTTCTAATCAATTGTTACAAAGATGGAAAAAATATATAATAAAATAGTAAATAAAGGGTAGATAAAATGTAGGGGAATATATATAGTTGTGTACAAATTTCTCCAGCAAGGAAGACTTCTCCACCTTGAGAGAGTTCTCCTCCAGACAAGGTCTTCCTGAACACTCCTCAGTTCCACGCCGAGGAATTACCTATAGATGTGTGTCTTGGCAGACACCAGGATGGCCAGGGCGTCACGTCTACCGACGTTACGAGGGATTCATCTCTCTTGTATAAATAATGGCTTATCGATACCTAATAGAACGGAGATTGTTAAAATGCAAGTCACAAGGCCCGTGTAGGCCTGCAATATAAACCTGACCAGGAGATGTGGAGGGAGATTGATTATACCATTATCCTACCTTGTTAGGTCTGAAGATGATGTCGAATTCGATGGAATCGTTGATTTATATCTATTTGGTTTGTGTTGAAGATGTATTTGCTCTATGTCGGCTTGTGCGGTTAGCGTTGAAGATCCATTCTACAAGTCTTGATTAAATATTCTATTTGCTCTATGTCGGCTTGGTTAGCGTTGAAGATCCATTATACAATTCTTGATTGAATCTTCTATTTTCTCTATGTCGGCTTGTGTGGTTAGCGTTGAAGATCCATTCCACAAGTCTTGATTAAATATTCTATTTGCTATATGTCGGCTTGGTTAGCGTTGAAGATCCATTCTACAAGTCTCTTGATTGAATCTTCTATTTTCTCTATGTCGGCTTGTGTGGTTAGCGTTGAAGATCCATTCCACAAGTCTCTTGATTGAATCTTCTATTTTCTCTATGTCGGCTTGTGTGGTTAAGCGTTGAAGATCCATTCTACAAGTCTCTTGATTGAATCTTCTATTTTCTCTATGTCGGCTTGTGTGGTTAGCGTTGAAGATCCATTCTACAAGTCTTGATTAAATATTCTATTTGCTATATGTCGGCTTGGTTAGCGTTGAAGATCTATTCCACAAGTCTTGATTGAATCTTCTATTTGCTCTATGTCGGCTTGTGTGGTTAAGCGTTGAAGATCCATTCTACAAGTCTCTTGATTGAATCTTCTATTTTCTCTATGTCGGCTTGGTTAGCGTTGTAGATCTATTCCACAAGTCTTGATTGAATCTTCTATTTGCTCTATGTCGGCTTGTGTGGTTAGCGTTGAAGATCCATTCTACAAGTCTCTTGATTGAATCTGCTATTTTCTCTATGTCGGCTTGTGTGGTTAGCGTTGAAGATCCATTCTACAAGATCCTTGTTATTGATTATTTTTTCTATTTTTACGTGAATTTAAGTCGATAATTCAAGGTAGATTTTCTTGATGGGTAGCGTTGCTTGGAGAGAGAGAGAGAGAGTTAATTCGAAAAGTCTTAATGTTAGCGCATACAAAAGACTTCCGAAAAGATTTTAATCTCCCCCTATAGCGCCTTTCGACGAAACAAGACTAAAAAGATGTGTCGAAGATATCACCGTAACTCTAATTGTTAAACAATTATGGGAGAGAGAGGATTGTTGGCCAATGGCGTGACTCAGGAGCTAACCCGGTACACCACCGAAGTTTGCGTGCTCCCAGACAATAATCTCCCGTCTTACTGACCAAGGATTATGGATGATGAGAAAGTGATTTTGTCGTGATGGAGGATTAGGTTTCTTCTTGTATTCAACCTACATGCCCCCAGGATTAGGTGAGTGTTAGGATCAGAGAATAGCACTTACGTCGAATTGGTATTAACCAAACTTTGAATAGTATTTTTAAGGATTCAGAAAACGAGAGAGTGATATACATATCAAAAGAATCTTAACTCTTGTCTATTTTGTAGAAGCGTGATAGTGCACTTGGAGCTTTCCCGAAGCAACGTCCCATACTTATCACTTGAAGATAAAGGTTGGCAGGTCAAAAATAAACCTCGTAGCTTCGTTTTGCCGTAAGTTCGATGTATATTACTGTACTTGAATAAATACAAACACCTATAAGCGATTTTCTCCTAGTTTAGAATACTTTTTATGGTACAAAACCATTTTGATTATTTTGAAAAGTTAATAGATTTAGACCTTTTTAACATGAAAAACAAAATGGTTTCAATAAATTGAGATGCATCCTAAAAAATAAGTATTAAAACTGTGCAAAACACTTGACCAGAATATAAACTGGCTGTGTCATAAAGTGACCGATAGTGTAATCCATTGAATTCGGGTTTTAAACCATGTTATAGAAAGTATAACTTCTCCATAAGCTAGGAAAACTAACAAAGTAGAAGTTTGTATTATGTATAAAAGAAACATTAGTGCTTTTAAATCCTTTCATTTTATATGTATAGATGGCGCGTTATTGCTTTGTGTTAACAAAGTAGTGTTTTCAACTAGTGAAATGCCTCCAATTTCTGTATACACAATGGCTTTATTGCCTCTAGATATGAACTATACCAAAGTAAAATGCTTCGTAGTTTACCTCTTGACATCATCGCCTTTTTTTTGCGTTACAGTCACTACCTAGGTAATAACGAAATTGGCACATTGGATATCTCTTGGCTGCATGACACCTATACATATCTGTAACACCTATATGATCTTACCCTTCCTTCCTTCTTTCTCTACCAAGTTCAATGGTCGGTCGGTGGTCAGTTTAGTGTTTTACATTGGTGTATCGGTGCTTCGGAGATTGCTTGGATTTAGATTACGTTAATCTAGAGATGGCTTGGAAAATGTCAAGTGAAGATAGAATTCACTACCGCGTATTATCATTACCTTTGATATTTCTATAGGTTGGATAGATAGTGTTGAAAGGCTAAGAGGTAGTCATCAAATTACCTATATTCACTTTTAAAACCATATTAAAACCTTAAAATTTCAAAATGGACAAAAAAAACCTTCAATAACTGCTTGAAATGCAATAGTGCAGAAGTTTCTCCGGAACATATCAGGCTCCTCAGAACTGACAATAGAGGACCTATTTTCCAGGCCTATAACTACCATCGCAAAATTGGAGAGGAGTGGACTTCAGGAATTGGTTTAACCATGGACCATCACCACCTATATTCACTTTGTACCATTACCTTTGAGATTTGTTCAATATAGGTGGAGAGATGGTGTAGAAACGCTAAGAGGTAGTGGTTGAGTGTAGATAGAATTAACTACCTTGTACCATTACCTTTGATATTTGTTCGATATAGTTTGGAAAGATAGTGTAGAAAGGCTAAGAGGTAGTAATCAAATTTACCTATATTCACTTTGTACCTTTACCTTTGATATTTTTTTCGATATAGGTTGAAGAGATAGTGTAGAGAGAAGGCTAAGAGATAGCGGTCGAATGTAGATAGCACTACTTTGTACCATTACCTTTGAGATTTGTTTGATATAGGTTGAAGAGATAGTGTAGAGAGAAGGCTAAGAGATAGCGGTCGAATGTAGATAGCATTACTTTGTACCATTACCTTTGAGATTTGTTTGATATAGGTTGAAGAGATAGTGTAGAGAGAAGGCTAAGAGATAGCGGTCGAATGTAGATAGCATTACTTTGTACCATTACCTTTGAGATTTGTTTGATATAGGTTGAAGAGATAGTGTAGAGAGAAGGCTAAGAGATAGCGGTCGAATGTAGATAGCATTACTTTGTACCATTACCTTTGAGATTTGTTTGATATAGGTTGGAGAGATAGTGTAGAGAGAAGGCTAAGAGATAGCGGTCGAATGTAGATAGCATTACTTTGTACCATTACCTTTGAGATTTGTTTGATATAGGTTGGAGAGATGGTGTAGAGAAGGCTAGAAGTTAGTGGTCGAGTGTATATAGAAATCACTACTCTGTACCATTACCTTTGAGATGTATTTAATCTAAATGGAAGAGGTAGAGAAGAGGTAGTGGTGTATATACGCAACCAAGCCGACGATGGTATTCCACCATGTCCTGGATCCACAAGCCTTCCAGGCCCGCGAGCCAAATTATTGCCAGACAGCCAAGTATTGCTGCAAGCGGACACGACCCATTAATTGCAGTCGAACTTATGAGCCAATTACCATTTTCACGGAAGTGCGGGGACGATACCATCAATTTATTTCAATTTCCTCTCTTGGTCTACGTCAGTTTGTACTATGATTGTCAATGGCATGATAACTCTTCTTACGACAGTGAATTTCAACCTCTATACACGTGCTGACTACTTAAAAGCGTGGTTTTATGCTAACGCAACTGTTACATATATCAGCACATACACACGTTTTATGTATTGATTGTTTTGCTCAAGTTTTTGTTCCTGTAAATTGGATATAAATGAATGCGTGCTCATTGGTAGCTTCACCAGTAAAGGTCCACAGCCTTATGTTGTAACCTACTTGTTTGTAGCCAGAACAAATAAAGGAATTGCTTCTTACAATCTTGACGTCTTCTGCATCATAGTCCATATAAGACAAACATCACAAATAAATGACAAAAGTATGTCCGTTGACATCTCTACATGCTAGTTGATTCAAATTTGCCGATCGGTTTTGGGTCAATTCAGTTGGTTTTACTCAAAGAGACCGTTATTTGGAGCTTCTATCGTCAGACCATTGATAGGTTCTCACAGCGAATTTTATGAAATCTACAAAATTCTGCAAAATGCGCGCGCTCAACTAACGAAATGCTTAGATCAATCTTTTGGTAATACCTTACTTATCAAATGTGTGTGAGTGACAATTAAAATGGTTTATTGATATCTAGTCAATGGTCAAGAGAGAGTTTACAGAGTTTAAAATAGTAGAGAAAATATATACATCAGACGAGGTCTTCTCCGAAGGTACGTCTGGATCCTATCAGGAACTTTGAATCGTCTTGAGTTCAGACTTGTGAGTTATGGAATCCGTGTCCCCAGCATGACTGTGTTGAGGAACTTGACAAGAATGTGTTTAGGTAAGTCGAGGAAACTCTCCCTAAGATGGGGGTACAGATAGCATACATCATTAATGGTCGTCCCTCGGTTATATATGTGTGTGTGTGAGTGTTGTGGGGATGGAGGAAAAATCGACGAGAGAATTATCCTATCTCTTTTTTTTTTCCAATGTCATTATCTTGTTTTCGACTGGAAAATTTTCAACCAGTTTTACCTTTTATTGAAAAGTGGGCTGGATATCTGCTCAGTCTTCCCCTTAGCAAGTTACATTTTTGCTTGTTTGTATTCAGTCAGGCGTAGATGAGTGTGTGTACAAAAATTGAGCTTGGTACCACGGGTGGAGTGGTATATAGATTAAATTAGCTCAGGTTCCTGGAGCGTACACATGGCTTTTCCTTCAGACCGCTGAAAGTCCAAGATAGTTAGTTGGTAGGCTCCAAACAATTTTATTTCTTATAATATTTTTCCTGCGATGTCAATTTGAGATTAGAAATTCCTTAGGAGACCGTCCGATATCTTTGATATTGGAAAGCTGGACAGAGGTGAAGAAGAGATGGTCCATGGTATGGCTTTCATCCTGGCAGTGGGCTTTCATCTAGCAGTGGGCTTTCACCTGGCAGTGGACTTTCATCTTGGCAGTGGGCTTTCATCCTAGCAGTGGGCTTTTATCTTGGTAGCTTAGGCAAATCGAGTCCTCTTTCAAAATGTATGCGTAGTCTTTTGAGAGAGGTATATGTTTTATTATTTTTTTTTCAAATTTTGATAGATATTAAAACTACTTGACGAATGGCCCGGGCAACGCCCGGGTTTTACCCGAGTGCGTATATATTTTAAAAACGTTTTAATTCAAATACTATTCGTTACAATTATAAATTGGCGCCATGGATGTCACTCTTGTGAAACGTCCCGTTCCAAACTGTGTGTTTTTAAAACGTTTTAATTAAAATACTATTCGTTACAATTATAAATTGGCGCCGTGGATGTCTCTCTTGTGAAAAGTCCCGCCCCAAACTGTGTGTGTCTTGAAAATATAAAAATAAAAATGTGAATTTTCATAAAGATTTCATCATGTCGATTTTTTTTTTTTTTTTTTTGCATTTATATATTAACTTTATGAACGGAAAAATATGTCCAGGGTAGCCTAGTGGTCATGGCATCTGCCCGGTAAGAGGAAGGTCGTGGGTTCGATTCCCATCCCTTGACACTTTTTTTATTTTATCCATTCTGACCAAAATCTATCCGTGAACTTCTTCACACAGTGAACTTCACACAGATGTGGATATCCAGTGTTAATAGGAATTCTGTTGAGGACAAGAAGTGCCAAGGTTGTGTGCGAAGAAGATTTAAGACGGGTGAATGTCGCGGAAATCGGGGACACGGACGACCATTGTGTCTCGGTATTTCATTAGCCCACTTCCGTATGTCTTCCCCTCCCTCCCTCCCCGTCTTCTTTTTTTTTTTAATTGCCGGGGACACCTTCCGTTCTCTGCCTCCAGCCATCTCTTTTCTGCTCCAAGAGACAATGCCAGGGCACATATGTAGATCTACCTATTCTCCCAAGTCACCCTTTTTTTTTGTTTGACATCCTCCTGCTAGAGGCCTATTGCCTAGAAGCTACAACTACTTGTTTATTTATTGTTTAGGTCGAAGAAGACAACACAATACATTTTTCTCTGCTCAATTTCCTCTTTGATCTTAATGTAAGACAAATGCATGTCCTGGTATAGGTACATTTCAATAATTTATTAATCGACCAGGCGCAAATATTCAATATTTGCGCCTATTACAGATCAAACAAACAAAACAACAAACAAATTAAAACTTAGAATTAAATATTTACAAATTTACAAGTATATATATATATATTAATCGACAGAATTCATAAAAATGTATATAGACAAAGTGGCAGATGTAAGAGAGTTGAATCATTTAGATCAGGGAACAATCGATGTCTTACTTCTGTAAAGTTCGGACAGTCATAGATAAGGTGAAGAGCAGTTTGTTCAGTTTCTCCGTAGGAACAATTTGGTGTTTCTGATAGACCTCTTTTATATAAGTATTTCTGGCCGTGTGATGTGACAAATTGAGTGACAATATGCATATGGTTACTTTTTGCCGATATACCGATTTTTCGAACAATCTGATGCTTGGCCAATAGTTATCGCTTGAAAGCGCAATCTCCAGACATGCGTACCCTGGACATAGCGCGCGTGGCTCTTGTAACCTTGTAGGTTTTTTTTAACGTGTAGATGACGTCCCCTAATGACTGAAGCATGAGTCTGAAGAAATCTCCGCCCACCTCTCTCTCTCTCTCTCTGTGGCTATACCTTTGTCTTTCATTGATTTAATGAACTGTTTATACCAGGGAATTATCAGTTCGTAGAATTGTCTGCCCATAGGATTACATTCTATTATTTCAGATGAATCAGTTCTAAGACTCGAATACCTCCTCAATTAGGATCCTCAAAGATGATTCATCCATAGCCATAGTTTTCAACTGTCCATAAGACTTGGTCTCTTTCTTCAGTTGGTTTACAAATGTAGTACGAGGGTATCCTCTTGATCCGTTGTCTTCATTCCATCCTTTAATCAATATTTTCAACAGGCTATCATGTTTTAGCATATGATCTATCTTAATTCAGTTTTCTCTGTATTCCAACGAGGCCATGTTGTAGCTCACGCTAGTTCTAACACCTCCTCGTGTGACATGTCCACGGTATTGTCACCAGACGTCTCCAGTACCACTTCTCCAAAACCTCCAGCAATCTGACGTCCACAGCTGTATCTATGTTTCTCCCCGTATTACACTCTGCTCCAACACTAATGACTTAAACGTTCACAAGAGATTACAACTTTGTAACTGTAAATTTTGGCGGCATCTACTTGGTACAGACATGTAGTGTACTCCAATATAAGCATGACTCTTGGAAATCATCTGACACGGTATTTTTATTCCCGGACATATTGCTCGGTGACTTCCCAACATTCCGCCTTTAGCAGAAAAGATTTGATCGCCGTTAAAAGGCGTCTCCAGTACAACTTCTCCGAAGCCTCCAACAATCTGACGCCCATAGCTGACAGCTGTATCTATGTTTCTCCCCCCCCCCCCCCCCCCCCCCCCCATCAATTCTTTTACAATCTCCTTCGTTAGCTAGCTTTTGTATTCGTATATTTGATCTTAAGGATTCTTTTTCTGCACACCAAATCTCAAACTAGTTGATTCTCTCCTTGATAATAATCGTTTGCGATAACCATAAAGAAAAGCTAACAGCAAGAACAATGGTTACAAGATGAATTCGTTCTACGACGAAGAGTGTTGGTTTCTTTTTAATTAGAAAACCGAATATTTCACAAAATTTTGGAGCCTCGCAGTCCTTCTGTAGCCAGTTGCACCGCGAATTTCGAAAGCTTGTTAATTACTCGACACTTTCTAATAATTCTTCAAATAAAAGATATTTCGGCCAGTAAATCTTTTTATGGTCGAAACGTCGAAACAATAAAAAAGATTTACTGGCCGAGGTATCTTTAATTCTAAGAACTATGAATTCCGGTCATGCAACCACTATCTTTACGATTTCTAATAATTATTTTAAAAATGGAAACTTTTCGTATTATTTTCTTCATAACAAATCTTTTCAGCGATTATTTAAAAATTGAAACATTAGCGTGACTGCGCGTGCATTCATTTCTTGATTAGTTATTCCTGAATTAAGCAGTTCTCAGAAGAACCTCTAACAAAGAAATCCGACCAATATTGTATAATTCAAAACAAGATATTCAAATATAACAGGATAGTGAATTCAAGCTAGCAGAAAAACCCGACTCGCGTACCAGGAACTGGAGTTAATTGAATAAATATTTCGCTTATATCATTCCATTGTTATTCAGGTACGCTCTTATGCTTTTCTGCTTTCTCATATCCTTGGTTTGTCTTTGGTGTTGATTATTGTATCACATCATGAATTGACAATTCAAAACTGGTTCTCTTAGTTAATTGTTACAAGAATTAATGATAAATTAAACAAAGAAATTGAAGAAAATTGCAACCTCAGAACAATTTTTTAACGTCTTGCCAAATGCTTTATTTTTATTATTTTTACTAACGAAGACAAAAGAATTTTGTTGAAACGTTGAGGAAACTCTAACTGGACGAAGTGTCTATATTTTACAGAAATATGGATGCCAGCCAGGCAATCTTTATCTTAAAGATAAAGAAAATGATATAATTTACAATTAGATGATAAAATATAAAAAAAAGCTGTTCTCAGGAAGGAAGGCTCCTCCATCTTGTCCTCCTACAGACAAGGATCTCTCAGTTCAATGTTGAGACACTAGCCGAATGACCCGGGCAACGCCCGGGGTTTACCCGATTAAATGCTTTTATTCAAATACTATTCGTTACAATTATAAATTGGCGCCGTGGATGTCATTCTTGTATAATATATAAATGAGTTTTAAAAATTGTAAAAAAAAAATGCATCGGCCGGGAATCGAACCCGGGGCGCCCGCCACTATAATATATAAATGAGTTTTAAAAATTGTAAAAAAAAAAAAATGCATCGGCCGGGAATCGAACCCGGGGCGCCCGCGTGGCAGGCGAGCATTCTACCACTGAACCAAAAGCAAACGGTGACAGAATTAAGAACGCATGACGCTGATAACTGTATATATTATGTCTTGGTAGATGTCAGGATGGTGTCATCATCCAGGACTCACCCGAAGACCCAACTGGACCGGAATTGACAATCACGATTATAAGCAATACTTACAAGATTTTTCTTTTGGTAAAATCGAAAATTAATCAAAACTTTGATAGACACTACTTTGTTCTTGGCTTCTTGGCCCCAAAGCAGAATTATTATCAAGAAATATATCGCTAAAAGTTTGATTTATTTATTAAAAGAAATATTCGTGTCTTAATGTCTTCATTCATTATATAAAGATGGCGTGCTATATCTTTGTATTAATTTATGCCTAACTTGTTCTTATTGTTTGCGGAAAGGCATTGCTCGATGCAAATATTTGAATGTAATTCTACTGTCCTAAAAGCTTATGTCCATAGTTTACTTAAATCCTATTTCTAAGATTCTACCTTTCAGTGTAGCATATATAAGCAGAATGATCCAATATAGTATTAGAGCTCTAAAAAAGCGGTCTGTTAGATTAAATTGGCGAAATCACTGGGAGGGTTCACCACTGATGAGCCAAGTCCTCCCAAAATGTTTTTCCATCGAAGAAAGGACAGTAGAAGTTTGATTCATTTATTAAAAGAAAGTGGTGCCATTGCCCCGTTAGTCAGCCACATTTCAGAGTTCCCTGTTCACAGTTACCGTTGCGGCTCGGGGTTCACGACACCGTACTACAGGGCAGTCCCTTACTTGTGCTGCTTCTCCTGCCCGCCTTGTAGAGGAAGGGTTGGACTTAATAAGCAAATACAGTTCGTATAATCCAACCTTCCAAATCTGCTCTGAAATCCTACTCTGTTGCTACACAAGGAGCAGGGTAAAGAGGAAACCCGAGCTGCCGTCAGGAAAGGGTGACCTAAAAAAACAAGAGCCAGCCGGGTCTGTTAGTTTTTTACTTAGTCATCAAATATCCTAAGAAGCTTAGCAGCTGGTTGGGCCTCCGACATTCTGCATTTCCTCTTCCTCCACTACACCTTTAGTAAAAGACAAAAGATTAATACGTGGATGAAGAAAACTATTGCTTCCACTATTTCCAGAATTTGTTTTCTTTTGTATTTATGCCGCACAAAATGTCCTCTCTTTGTATTCGTATGTAAATCTGTCAAAGACGCTTTAATATTACTTCAAATGTAAAAATAATTGTGGTGTATTTAGGTTGATTTAAAAGTAGAAATATATTTTAGGCTTTATAAAAATTTAAATTTATTAAAATAAATTTAAAAAATTTATTTAAATTAAAAAAAAAAATATTATATTACACCGTATTAGATCTAAGATAGTGGACATTGCTGCTGCTGTGATAGAGATGCATGGAGACATCTGAGGCTCTTCATTGAACACAACAAAAACAACCGTATTAGATGCAAACTTAAGAATTACAAGTCAACAATAGAATGATGATGATAAATTATATATATTATGTTATCTATATATATATATATAAAACTCAATGTTTGTATGTTTGTTTGTTTGTATGTCCGGTATACAAATTCGCAGTAGTTCACTAATTCAAACCAAAATTCCCATACATAGGTAAAAAAATACGGGGAAGACGATAGGCTATTTTAAAAATATATATAAATCAATTATTAAAACTATATACAGTAGAACTCCTCAAATTCGGAAATTCTGAAATTCGGAAACTCCCAAATTCGGAAAGTATTGTAATGTTTTTTTTACATACAAAAAATCAATTTTCACATGCTTTTATTTTGTTGATATTTCAACATTATTTTATTTTATTTTATTTACTTTTGCTTTGCTTTTATTTTATTTAATTTAATTTTTATTAGTAATTTATTTTTAATTTAAGTGTTTAATTAATTTACCTTTACCGATTATTTATAATCGCTAATTAGGGGTTTATCCCCTTTTTTAAAAGCTTAAATAAATCAACAGTTTCATTTGACCTTTGTGCTTAGTTTAGGATATTGTCCAATAAGAAGGCAGCATTATTACGTCATAAGCCATTCACGCATTTTTTATTGCAAAGTTGATTCACCTAAAGTTCAAATTATCAAACATTTTCAGACATTGTAAGTTTCAAATTATTTTATTCAACTCTCAATTTTTTGCATTTACAAGTTTGTTCTTCAACAAAATGGCATCCAAAGAGGACCGGCAAAAACGAGGCAAGTACCGAATTCTTAAGCTTGGTGAAAAGTTAGATGTTCTTAGTGACATTAAAAAAGGATTAAGCTATACAACGATAATGCAAAATGATAGTTCCTCAACTTCTGAAGACAGTTTGGAGCCGGTGTTCCCAGATGCGAAGCGTTGAAAAGTTTGGATGTTGCATTAAAATATTTGGAAAAGCGCACTGAACCAGAAATGCTTGCAAGCTACAACACCATCAATAGTCTTCGAACTATGCTTATGAGAGAAGAAGAAGCTTTGTTAAACAAGCCAAAGAAACAGACAACAATCAGCAACTTCTTTGCCAAGCCATAACTTACTTGGCCATCAAATGCATTACATACATAATAAAATATTTTACTATTTTTCATCGGTTTCATGCTCAAAACTCATAAAAGTCAAGGAACATTTGATTAAAAATCGTAATTAAAATTATGTAATGTACATATAATATTCAACCTAAAATTGTTCATATGCTTCAAAATCTTTGTCTCAGTCATCTAAATGCCTATTTATGCCACATAAATATTCACAAATCTAACTCTCTCAAATTCGGAATACCTTGCGCCCCAAGCTTTCCGAATTTGAGGAGTTCTACTGTATTCAAATTATTCTACTTAGCTCACGAACAGCGCCCTCTATCAAAGATTAGATTAAATTATGCTGATGCAAACAAATGGATAATGCTAATAACAAACAATTATTTAAAAAAATCTTATCTAAATATATATCACTCGGGTAGATATGTACACGGGTCAATCCCGGGGTGAAGCCCGGGTCACCAGTCTAGTATACAATATATAACAGAATAATATTCTGTGTATTTAAAATTATTATTATATTATAAAAATATAAATATACGACAATAATAATAATAATAAATAAGAAAAATAATTTTGAAAAAGGTTAGGTGTTGTATTTATTTATTCATTTTATTTCGACTTATAGCGCGCTATGTCCCACTAGGGACACTTACACTTTAAAGGTAAACAAAACATAGTAAGAAAGAAAGATCATTTGAAATACACTTGTATGTACAAGAATTAGTATGTAATCTAGTTAGATGAAACGAGAGAAAATATCAATTGAAATATGTACAAAGAGTTGGATATATGCAAATTTAGTTAAATGTAATCAATTGTAAAGTAATAGTGTTGATATTAAAAACAAAAATGGCATATCTTGATGACTCATATAAGCATTTTTAGTTGGTATTTCTTGATTTATAAAAAAATGGGTTGGTCAAATATCACGGAACAATTAACGTTTATGTGAAAAATAGTACAAAAGTGAATTTGTACTTGGATCAGGTAGATAAATTAAGAAAAAAAGGCATTTCCTGATTGTGAAACTGAAAGTTGCTGATGGCTTCCGCCATCTATCGGACAACAGTTACAACAGCCCGAAACGCGTACGTGGTTAGCTTTTTTTAAATTAATATAAAGAAACGGTATTTGGACAATTCTGGAATAATTAAAAAATCAACGAGAATAGTTGATATTTATTCCGATAGATGGCGCAAGCCATCAGCAACTTTCAATTGAACGATAAGGAGATGCCTTTTTTTATTAGTTAACGTTTAGTTGATTTTTGTTCCACTAGATGGCGCTCTGCCATCTAAAATGCTCATGTAAACGGTTAGGATATGTGAAGCAAGAAAATGATTATTCATTGAGTGTGAAAACTAGTAAAAAAAGGAACTTACCCTCTACCATTAATTTATTTATTTTCTTTGTCGTCTGTTTTGCATAAGTTGAATCTGGTTAAAACGATGTATGTAAATTAGATGATTCTTTTGTTGCCTTAAATACAAGGTAATTAACTCTCTCTATATCTAAAAATGTTTAAAGTTTAATTAAATAAATCTGAGAGTTGTCTTCAAAAACGATCCAATAATTTGCTATTTTTGTTTTTAATTTCTTTAAATGGTATATCAACACTTACATCTGTTTTATTATTCAGAACAATTGTGTGTTTTGTTTCACGGAAGAGTCATTTTAATTCGATAAACAAAAGTGTTACGAAAACCTCAGCATTTGCTTTCAATGTTTCTTAACGGAATTCTAAAAAAAAAAAATTGACACATGGGAAATAATCTATAATCATGTTTCCAAATGTTCTTTTCGTAACAAATCTTCTTCCTCTTCTTTTGTTCAATTCTTTTATTCATTTTTAGACTTTTGTTATTCAAATGACGGGGAAAGACAATGGACCTTCATATTTCTGAGAACATTTTAGAACTTGCATTGTCTTCCTTGATCGAATAAAAAAAAAAATCTGACAGAATGGGTCTAAAAGTCCCCAATGTTCTACTTTTCCGTCTCTTGTTTTAAGATGTCTCCTCCCCTGTTGGCGTTTCGATATAGCAAAAACATCCATTGTGGCAAAGAGTAGTTTGGTACTTA
>CP092869.1:15372096-15428092 GCA_030710605.1 Cordylochernes scorpioides
CCGCCTCTGACATGAGGAACAGAGCCATGTGAAGCTGCTCCTAACATGGAGTACAAGCGCTGCTCATCCTGTATCCCTGGATTGGGAGCCCTTACAGGGTACTATCAGCCGGGCCAGCTGAACCCAGGTTCTTTAGTGAGCTTGTTACTGCTCCCCCTCCTCCTTTTTCATCCGGGCTTGGGACCGGCAAAGGCGGGTGTTAAACCTAAAGCCTCTAAAACCTATCTCTTGTAAGTGTAGGATCCCACTTCAAAGCTTGAATTGATGACATAGATGAAGTTGGGTGGTATGATTTACACAGGGATAGGAATGGTATAAACTCTGGATTTCCAACAACCCTAGGTAGATGATATATAAAGCAAAATTTGAATTATAGATTATAATTCAAGAAGACCTAATCCAAATAATTTAATAGTGTGTGATGTTTCGGCAACAACATTGTTACCATCATCGGACAAAAGAATAAAACTAAAAGGATTTATTCTTTTGTCTGATGATGGTGACAATGCTGTTGCCGAAACATCGCACACTATTATGGATTTGGTCTTATTTTCTTGAATTAACCCTAGGTATAGAATCTCACCTTGTGTGGACACTTCTTTTCTGAAGAGAAAATTGCTTCAATGGCCTCCGATTCTTGAAAAAGTTAAAACCCACCTGTAAGTGCAAGTAACCAAACTCTGGCAATCTGTATATGCAAAAGTTAAATTACTTTCTACAAGAGTAACCATGTGGTGTACTTATAGTAAAAATGCAGTCGCAATCTCCTCATCATGATTATCATAGACTCTACCATGAAATAAGTAAAAAATAATTAAGAACCTCCATGAGAGGTTAGATTAAATTGTCGAAACTTCTGGGATGGTTCAACCAATTGATCAGCCAAGCCCTCCCAATATTTTTTTCATGTCAGTAAGGACAGTAGAAGGTAGTACAATAGAACCTCCCTTTAAAGGACAACACCAAATTACAGAGCCAAAGTGACTTTTAGGAGAGGTGTCCTCTTACAGGAGAGTTTCTAAATAGTAAAAATAAACACAAGGTAATAAGACCAAATCCAAATAAATAAACAGTGTGTGACGTTTCGGTAACAGCTTTGATAAGGCACAATTTGGATTATAGATTATAAACACAAGGTAATAAGACCAAATCTAAATAATAAATAGTGTGTTACATTTTGGTAACAGGTAACAATGCTGTTACCATAACGTCACACTATTTATTTATTTGGATTTGGTCTTATTACCTTGTGGTAACATCGTTGTTACTGAAGCGTCACACACTATTTATATATTTGGATTCAGTTTTATTACCTTGTGTTTATAATCTATAATCCAAATTGTGCCTATCAATAGTAAAAATAGTAATTTTGCAAATGAAAACTGTCCTTTATAGAGAAGTGTCCTCTAAGGCGAGTGTCCTCTCATGGAGGTTCTACTGTAATATGTGTAAAAGAAACATTAATGCTTTCATTTTCCTATGTGTAGATGGCACGTTATTGCTCTACATTATATTGTCTACAGGTGAGTCATTAACCCCTGGTAGTTCCTGTATCTGCCTGCCAACACTCCCTGCCAACATTCACTTGGCATCTCTTGGTGTAGCCATGTGGACACACACCTTATCTATGGTGATTAGAAAAGGAGACCAGAGATAATAGACACAATGTCAATGGGACATGTCTTCTTTACTTCATTTAACATTCATGCGGCGCATATGGCATCTGTTCCTCATGTCAGAGGCAGCCATTTATTTAAGAGCTAAGTCGGCCTTGCCACTGAATAGTGCTCCCAGTCTTAATGACAAAGGCAGACACATTCTACTTCACCCAGTCATGATCTCAAACTTTACAAGCTTGATACCCTAATATGATTGAGTGGAGATAAGAAAGAAGAAGAAGATTTAACATTCATACAAGAAAATAATGATTGGGTGATGAAACAGTCTTTGATTTCCAGACTCAAGTCTGGTCATCTACAGACAATGACTTTCCAGAATGGTTGCAAGGTTTTCCCACTATGTACTAAGTGTCAATCTGCAACCTCAAAACCATTATTGACTGTATTGACTCATCCATTGATGAGTTCAACTCTTCCCGGCAGACACCATCTACAAGCTTTACAAGCTTGATACCTTAATATGATGAATGGAGATAAAAAAGAAGAAGACAAGAAAATAAAACCTAATCCAAATAATTTAATAGTGTGTGACGTTTCTGTAACAGCATTGTCACCATCATCAGACAAAAGAAATAAATGAGAAAAAAATATCACAGCATGTTCTTAAATAGTTACTTTTATGAAGTGTGTAAACAAGATAATGCTTAAGAACATGCTGTGATATATATATATTTTTTTTTCTGATTTGTTCTTTTGTCTGATGATGGTAGCAATGCTGTTACCAAAACATCACACACTATTAATTTATTTGGATTTAGGTCTTATTTTCTTGTAGTTATTCTCAATTTTAGGTATTGAGATGAGCCATGGTGCAGCCTGCCAGGACTTGCTACCTGCCCTACGGGATACTTGCTTAAGACTTCGTAGGAAGCAATGTAACTTGGAGGCTAGCCAATCCAAGGGAGGACACACACAGCGCTGTGTGATGAAAGTCAGGACAATGGCTCACATTGTGCAGCAGCTTGGGCAGTTCTTCCCTAATTATTTTAGCCTTCTCTCAGGAAGTAATTCCACCAACATTGCCGGGATAAATAGAAAAGTCATTAAAACTTCTCCTCTCTGTAGGGAACTTGCTAGGAAGAATGGAATTGTTTTGTTGTTGATAAAGTACAATTTGGATTATAGATTATAAGCACAAGGTAATAAAACCAATTCCAAATAAATAGTGTGTGACATTATTCAGTACTTTTGTCTGAAGATGATAACAGCGTTGTTACTGAAACATCACACACTATTTATTTATTTGGATTTGGTCTTATTACCTTGTGTTTGTTTTGTTGTTGTTCATATTGGAAAACATATTGCAGACTAATCAGTTTGAATTTTTAAAAAAATTGTTGCATTTCTAAATTGATTTAAAAACAGTGTATCCTCCATAAGTGGATACTTCTCAACAATGGACAGTTTTCATCATTAAAAATTACCATTTTTACCAATTAGCTGCTTTGTGATAAGGTACAATTTGGATTATAGATTATAAACACAAGGTTATAAGACCAAATAAATAAATAGTGTGTTTACACAATATTTATTTGTATTTGGTGTTATTACCTTGTGTTTAGCTGCTCTGTGATAAGGGGACAGCTCTTCCTAAAGGACACTTTGACTCAGAAACTAGATTTTGTTCTATACAGATAGGCTCTACTATTTTATTTGAAGAGCTAGGCTCATTGCAAGCATGTATTTATATTTTAATCAAAGTTTGTCTTCACATTGTTTCCTTAAATACCTTCCTCCACCAAGAATTTCTCTTAAAAGTTTGGTACAGATCAGCAGAATTGTCCAATACAGTCTGGTAGATTAAACTGGTAAAACTGCTGGGAGGGTTTTCCACCGATGAGCCAGGCTCTCCCATTATTTTTTCATTGCAGTAAGGACGGACAGAAGGGGGGGGGGAAATAAGTTTAATTGATTTGAAAAAGAAAATATCAATGCTAAATAGTTTTTATTTCGTACAATGTTCAGTCGAAGTTCTTTAACTCTGCACCCCACAAGGAATCTGAGCTTTCAGTTGAATTATAAAGTAAGTGTTGAATTAAAGTCGGTTAGATTCATTTTCATCACAGCATTCAGTTGCTAGTGGACTTTTTTTTTTCTTGGATTACCAAATATATCATTAAAATATATTGTTGGTGTTGTGTTCTCTACCTAACAAAAATAGCACTTGACGAACACTATAAGGTATAAGCCATTTATTTCTATAAAAAAGATACTTTCACTCTCCTCTTACACTCTATATACATCCAATCATTTTACATATTTAGTTTTCTATCAGAAAATTAATACATATTTAACATATATGCTGCATTTTTTCTTTAAGAATAAAATTTGCATATGAAATCATTACAGTTGGAAAATACTGTTGTAATATTGATCAACTTTTAGCGATACAGGGCTCTGTCATACTTGTAATTGCAAAAGTCAAACTGTTTTCACATGTGTAGACATGTGGTTTACTTACAGTAAAAGCAGTCGCTAACTACTCACTGTGATTATCATGGCCTGTACCATGTATACTAGGGATAATTTTTTTTTTAAATTTAACGATGAATTTTATTGTTATCCCTAGTACATGTGGTACAGGCCATTATAATCATGGTGGTTAGAAGTTGGCGACTGATTTTACTGTAAGCGCACCACATGTCTACACATGTGAAAAGCAGTTTGAATTTTGCACTTACAAATGTGCCAGAGCCCCGTTTTGGTTACTTGCACTCGCTGGTTGGGTTGAACTTTTGCAAGAATCAGGGGCCATTGGGGCATTTTTTTAATTAGAAAAAAGTGCCCAATATGGGATTCGATCTTGGGTCATAGCGGTCGAAAACCAGTGGTTTAAACCCTCCTTCTACTGACTCCCTGCGATGAATAAAATTGCATTAAAACATTTTTGAACAAAGTAAAAGTTCTGAATACAATTGTAAAATCTTAATTGAATAAATGCAATGAGAAGAAAGTAAATACATTTAGAAAATAAAGAAAAGGCAAACAATTCTATTTTTAAAATCTTTATCTTTTTAAAGAAAGCCTTTATGGTTGTTTGCTTTTGGGCTAGAATCCTATTCATTGTGCATTCTAGCTGATCAATCTTTAAAAGGCTTGAATGTCTTTCTTTCTCTGTAAGATTACCTCAAATATCACAACATTACTCTCCAAAATACCTTATTGTTTAAGGAATGTTAAAATGTTTAAGGAATTTAAGAAATATCGTTTAAGGATAAAGGAATCCTTTATGGCTGTTTGCTTTTGGGCTAGAACCCTATTCATTGTGAATTCTAGCGAATCTTCAAAAGGCTTGGTTGTCTTTCATTCTCTGTAAGGTTGCCTCAAATATCACAACATTACTTTTCAAAACACCTTATTGTTTACATTGGTGACTTTCGGCCCCTTTGGTTAGGTTATTGGACCAATGATGCCGCAATTATCCATGAGATTGAGAAGTGTATTTTAGCTAGAGTTTGTTTACATGGAGTACTGTACTTCTCATTTGAACAATGAATATTGATTTGGATCATCATATGAGTTAATGGTCTGTATTTGCACATGTAAATTTTGTGTTTCCTGTCTGCTCAAAATGCTCCATCTCCACTGCAACTCCAGCACATATCCTGGACTGTATTGGAGCTAAGACCTATACAACAACCCCAAAACTATAGTAGAAAACATTATTGCTTTCAACCTTCATGACCTGGTATAATCTTACCCATGGGGGATAATAAAAAAAAAAACAAAAAAAAAAAACATGTAAATTCTAGTACAGTAGAACCTCCCTGTAAAGAACACCTAAATTGCAGAGCCAAAGTGTCCTTTAGGGAGAGGTGTCCTCTTACCAGATAGTTGCTAAATAGTAAAAATGGTAATTTTGCAAATGAAAACTGTCCTTTGTGGAGAGGTGTCTTCTTACCGGAGAGTTGCTAAATAGTAAAAATGGTAATTTTGCAAATGAAAACTGTCCTTTGTGGAGAGGTGTCTTCTTACCGGAGAGTTGCAAAAATTGTAATAATGGTAATTTTGCAAATGAAAACTGTCCTTTGTGGAGAGGTGTCCTCTTACCGGAGAGTTGATAAATAGGAAAAATTGGTAATTTTTCAAATGAAAACTGTCCTTTGTGGATAGGTGTCCTCTTACCGGAGAGTTGATAAATAGGAAAAATTGGTAATTTTTCAAATGAAAACGGTTCTTTGTGGAGAGGTGTCCTCTTACCGGAGAGTTGATAAATAGGAAAAATTGGTAATTTTTCAAATGAAAACTGTCCTTTGTGGAGAGGTGTCCGTTAAAGGGAGGTTCTACTGTATTCGGAAACAAAGTAGTGTTTTTCACTCTCCAGTCTGCTTGCAGTAAATAAAGATCACAGGCCAGTCTCCATGGAAACAGCCTGTATCCAATCAATTCCTACATTAATCAGACAGCTGTTGTCAGAGCACCTGTTCCCTTATTATTACCCTTGTCTGTTTGTCAATAACAAACCAAGGTCTCTCTCTTGTACTGAGGTGCCATTCCACACTGGTATTTCTTGTAACTTTGAAAGACACACTTTAACCTATAGAATTAAGATGTTGGAATCAACAACCATTACAACAACCTCCTTTATAACAGCAACTTGGTTATAACATCCTAATTTGTTTAAACAATGATTATAACAAGTTTTATCCAAGATGATAAACACAAGGTAATAAGACCAAATCCAAATAAATAAATAGTGTGAGACGTTTCGGTAACAGCATTGTTACCATCTTCAGACAAAAGTACTATAATCCAAAACAAGGTAATAAGACCAAATCCAAATAAATAAATAGTGCGAGACGTTTCGGTAACAGCGTTGTTACCATCTTCAGACAAAAGTACTGAATGAATTATTTATTTGGATTTGGTCTTATTACCTTGTTTTATAATCTATAATCCAAATTGTGCCTTATCTATCCAAGATGATGTTAAATAAATATGCTTATGCAAATTCTTTTCTTAAATTATCTTGGCTTCAGGAACAAATATAGAGGCAGTTATATATGATATTTTTTTAAAATATCTTTTTTAACTTGTTGAAATTTTTAGAATTTTAGAATATTTTGAAAAAGAAAATTTCCGAAACCTATAAAAAAAAGCAGGAAAACGTTTTTAGTATATTTTCAGCTTTGTTTATTTTATTGTTTATTGCAGTGTGATAATAGGCAATGTGCAGCCATCTTGGTTATTGATTCAGTGACTCAGAAATCTCTAAGACAACACTGTTAGCTCGGCATGTTTAGGCAACCCTGTTATCAGCAGTGTGATACATACACCTGTCTATACAGACCACCCTGTCTATAGCGGCCACTCTAGACAACCCTGTTATCAGCTGTGTGATACATACACCTGTCTATACAGACCACCCTGTCTATAGCGACCACCCAAGACAACGTTTTTAAATATATTCACACTCGGGTAAAACCCGGGCGTTGCCCGGGCCATTCGTCTAGTATATAATAAGCATTATATACACTATGTACAATGAATATGGCGTCTCTACCATCGCTGCAGAGTTTGGTTGAGAATCACCAGCGGATCTCCAGTGGCACCCACGTTTTCGCGATCTACGAAGAAACCGTAGATCGCGTACTTCTCCGCTGAGGAGATGGTGTGGTCCTCTAGAGTGTCCTATAGAGACAGAGGTGTCCCCTCATGGAGGATCTACTGTACTCCTGTCTGTAAAGGTCTCCATAAGGTTTGAGATTAATATGAGATAACCTTAATAAAGAGGTCAGATTTTTCAATGGACAATAAAATTTGAACTGTCAATCTTGACCTTAATAAAGGGAAAACTGTCATAGACTGTAATCAGATAGGTTTTACTCGCGTGTACTTGCCACAGGTAATTGAGAATTACAATTATATTTTTCAAAGTGCAGTTGAACCTTGTTCATTAACCCACTTGGGACCAAGTTTTTTTTTTGGTTATAACTAATGTGAAAAAAATAGTACAAATGTGATATTGTACTGGGATAAGGTGCATAAATTAAGAAAAGGGAATCTCCTTATTGTGCAACTGAAAGTTGCTGATGGCTTGCGCCATCTATCGGAATAAATATCAACTATTCACGTTGATTTTTAATTATTCCAGAATTGGCCAAATACCCAATCGCGTCCGGGGTTAGCTTTTCTTGATTAATCAAGAATGGGTATTTGGCCAATTCTGGAATAATTAGAAATCAACGTGAATAGTTGATATTTATTCCGATAGATGGCGCAAGCCATCAGCAACTTTCAGTTGCACGATAAGGAGATGCCTTTTTCTTAATTTAGGTTATAACTAAGTTTATGCAACAATAAATGACTTAAAACCTGGAAATTTTTAATTGTAATGTTATAACTAAATTTCTGTTGGTAAGGCACAATTCGGATTATAGATTAAAACACAAGGTAAAAAGACCAAATTCAAATAAATAAATAGTGTGTGACATTTCAGTAACAGCGTTGTTACCATCTTCAGACAAAAACAAGATTCAGTACTTTTGTCTGAAGATGGTAACAACGCTGCTACCGAAGCATCACACACTATTTATTTATTTGGATTTGGTCTTATTACCTTGAAGTGAAGCCATGAGTTGGGAATAAGATCAACACAATTTCTAAAGTGACCAAGTTGTATATTATAGTGATCATTGTGTTGGAGAAGTCTGCTGCCTCGAATGACTTATTTAATGTCAGACGACATCACCTAACCTCCTCCCTCCACAACCATAATTGATGTAATTTAGACTAATAATATGTATTTAAGTTGCATAGAGAACGCAACAACTTGGGGAAAAAAAAAGTTTCTTTGTTTCCCTTCTGCCTTGGTATATATACAACTGACCTTTCCTTGTTTCACCACACTCACATTGTGCTGTCTTATTTTCTGGGGTTACCAAATCTACAAAATTTTGACATGAATAGCTTTTTGTTCGAGATTAAAGTAAATCGAATCATATTTTTGAAAAATATAAGGCAATCTATAAATAAATATGAAAAAATGACGAGGGGCAACAGCCCGAAACATGTACGTGGTTAACTTTTCTTAATTAATCAAGAATGGGTATTTGGCCAATTCTGGAATAATTAAAAATCAACGATTATAAATTAGCCATTTGAAGAGAAACATTAGTTTTTTTCATTGAAACAAAAAGGTGTTAAAACACTGTTTAGAGAGACGACCAATCAGCATATCATTCTGGGTCAAATCAATTATTGCCTTGACCTGATCAATAACCTATTGGATCCATATTCTCATTGGTTGTGTCGCGCGGCAGAGAGATCTGTGTGCTCTTCTTCATTAAGGTCAGTTTAAACAAATTTTAAAAAATAACTTTCATAATATTGTGAGGGCCTATTTTTCTAGGATGAAATCAGTGTATGAGTGTGGTTAAAACCCTCGATTCCTGACAGCTATGAACCGGGATCGAATCCCGCATTGTACATTTTGTTTTAATATGTGAATACCCTTCAGATATTTATTCATTTTTGTCTTCTTCTTCTTTCTAATCGTCACTCAATCATATTAGGGTATCAAGTTGTGACCCTTGATGGTGTCTGTTTGACAAACCATCATGACTGGGTGAAGTAGAAGGGGTGTCTGCCTTTGTCATTAAGACTGGGAGCACTACTCAGTGGCAGGCCGACTTAGCTCCAAAAGAAATGGCCGCCTTTGACATGAGGAACAGACACCATGTGCAGCCGCTCCTAACATGGAGTACAAACGCTGCTCATCCTGTATCCCTGGATCAGGAGCCCTTACAGGGTACTATCAGCCTGGCCAGCTGAACCCAGGTTTTTTAGTGAGCTTGTTACTGCTCCCCCTCCTCCTTTTTCATCCGGGCTTGGGACCGGCAAAGGCGGAGTTATTCATTGTTGTAAATATCATAAACTAGTTTGCTCTTTTTTGAGCGGCACCTAATAAAGTTATTTTGGAACCAGGATTTTTCTAGGAAATCTAATTTTGTTTATGGGTATAAACACAAGGTAATAAGATCAAATCTAAATAGTGTGTATATATAATACTATTTATTTATTTGGATTTGGGGGGTCTTATTAACTTGTGTTTATATAATCTATAATCTAAATTGTGCCTTTGTTTATGGGAGTTATATAAGCTTGTTAAATGATAATGTGAGGATGTAAATTTATGGCCATCTTGTCAACTTCTATCATAACCACAATATGTAGTTATTATTATTAAAAACTAGCAAAACAACCTGACTTCATTGGAGTTCTATACAAGTGTATGATTGCCTAATGAACATTGTATTAACAAAGATTTATTATCATGATGCATGATTTATTATTTTTATTATCAGCAGTGTGACTCTCCCTATATATAAATTCATTAATATAATATTTTGATCACCATTTCCTGACCAAAGAATTAAGTCAATTAGTCTGTATTAGCTATTTTATGTTAAAACCAAGTGGCTCTTATTAAAGAGTCTTTTATGATGAGATTCTACTATATAGAGAGAGGTTTAAACACAAGATCTAAATAAATAAATGTGTGTAATTATCAGTAAGAATTGAGTTGTCACACTATTTATTTATTTGGATTTGGTCTTATTACCTTGTGTTTATAATCTATAATCCAAATTGTGCCTTTTCATAGAGAAAGGTTTACTTCTCAATTATATTTACTGTTAAGGTATTGGTTAAAAATCCTCAATGCCTGAGGCATCTAATAAGACAAATAAATAAATAGTGTGTGAAGTTTCCGTAATAGCCGTTGTTACCATCTTCAGACAAAAGTACTGAATGAGAAATTTTACCACAACATGTTTTAAATATCATGTTATCGTGATACTCCTGTGGAAGGACTGACAGGTCAGAAAGCTAGAGAATAAAAATTTGAGCAAGAAACTTAGCCCTGGAGACTTTTATTTTCTTTATAATGTTTTAAATAATTACTGTCATTTTAAGTGTGTAAATAAGATAACGGATAAGAAGAATATAGTTTTCTGAGATTTACCTTGTGTTTATAATCTATAATCCAAATTGTGCCTTATCATCCACCATGCCTATTGTGAGGAAGGCTTACATTGGAGTTCCACTTCAGTGGCCCAAGGTCTACTGTTGCCAAGGTAGACGGTCAGTCGGATACTTGACCGCTTTCTTGCTGTTGTTGTCGCCCCATTCCGACCTATTGTCCACTCTCTCTCTCTCTCTCTTAGTAAATAATTTTGTTTTCCTCCAAATCTCTGCATCTCTAATTCTCTTATTTTAGGAGAATATAAAACAATAAGAAATTTCTTTCATCGTCCAATCTGCTTGGTGAGTTTAAAAGGCTCAGAACACAAACCCCTGCAAGTGCCTTGGAAGATAGGTTCCAAGAAAAAATGAACGACCTAAGAAAATATTAGCTTCAACCCTCCCAAAAAAAGAAAGAACGAGCTGGCAAAGAATTAGAGGAAAGGAAAAAAAATCTAAATCATGGGGAATTCTTTGTCCAGCCGTTGACAGATATGGGTCCAAGAATAATGAGGATAAAAATATATAAATTGCAATTTTCAAAAGAATTGTTTGTTATTATTATTATATATTTGGAGCGAGAGAGTAACTAACTGGCTTTCAAGCCGATAAAATATTTTTATTTTAAAATAAATTTCATGGTATACATTTTTATTGTTAACCACACATTAGTGTTGCTTTAAAAAAAAAAAATTAATTACTATAATAATTTTTGATATTATATTGTGGTGAAAAGTTATTTTTCACTAATCAAATTATAGGGGACGAATTTTTATAATAATAACCATAAATAAGGAATACAATTCCATAAATTGCATAGTTATTTTTATAAAGAACTATCTTCATGTTCAACAACAAAATCCTCCACCTCACACCATATAAAAAAAATCATAGAATAAAACAGGAGTGTCAGTCTGTTTATTATTCATAAAAAATTCAGGCAGATAGTAGATCTATGACAAAGTGTTTTTAATTAGATAACCCCCCCCCCTCTCCCAATTAATTGTTAACCCTCATTAATGACAACGACCCACATTTTTATAATAATGAGAAATATTAAAACCTAAGAATTAATTGCCCCATTTTTTAAATATTCTAACCTTGAAATACCGATATTACCTAGTTTTAGAGAGTAAGCATTTTTAGGGTTATTCTATGAGTTGATGAAGCCAATTCTTTCTCTATCGTGTAGCCAAACGGGCCGTTTTCTTACTTATTCTAATTTAAACATCGTGTATATAATAAAAAATATATTTAAGCAAACTAGGTCCTTTGCTCCATTAATATATATTGTCAGGCAACTATAAAAAGTTAGAAACCATGATGATTACTCAACTTCAATTATGTTTGTATTCAATAAACAATCACTACTATGTATTAAAGATCAACTACACATTATTTCTATCAATTCACAGCAAATAGTTTTAAGTCATATTGAGTCTCTGTTTTTGTTGTTTTCGTGTCCAATGAAGAGCCTCAGATGTCTCCATGCATCTCTATTACAGCAGTCTTAATGTTCTCTATCTCTGTGTAAAGCTGCTACTCAGGGTTCATGTCAATTTTCTACAAGGCTGCGGCCATTGCTAGACATTAGAATATGTGTGTAGGTGTTAGTTCCACACCAGGACAATTGTTGCATGTCCTGTAGGTTCTTGTGCTATCTGGATGTATTGTCATATTAGTCTCAAATTATTATATATACATTTTTATAAAGGGGGTTGTTCATTAGATATGGAATTTACGGGAAGTTTGAAGGTATCAACCCGGAGAAAAAATCCAGGAAGCCATTTCTTAAAACCACGTTATAAAAAGAAGTTTAGCCGAAAAAAACGACCGTATTCCAATAAATTGAGAAGAGAACAAGGCCGTATATAGAAGAAGGGAGGGAATTGAGTACACAGGGTGGGGGTAGCTACTGTTTGCCTTTATGCAATAGCCCAGTACTATGCAAACATATTTAGTAATGGCGCAGCCTTCTCCCACGTGGTAGAATTGATGACGGGCCCGCAAATATTCTACAGAGCTGGCCGGACACATTTCAGAGAGAAAGAAAAGTGCGATCTTCAGCGACTTCAATTAGCTTTTCATAACCCCCCTCTATCGCGGCTCTCGGAAGATGCTGCTACTGGAATTTCCTACAGGATTCGGATTTTCAATGTGACAGAAAATATTTTAGCGTGTCGTATAGGAAGTCTTCTACAGAATTCTATCCATTACTAGGTGTTGTTCCGAGTGTATGAATAACATAATCTGTGATTGATGCCCTAATTTGAGGGGAAAACCGGAGGCCTCTCACGTTCAAGGGAAATGTGAGTGTTCTTACTTGTAAAGATAATCATGTAGTGTCTCATCTTCAAGATTGAAAACAGCCTGCTCAAAACTACCTTCTACACGTTCTCAAGACCATCTGCTTTAGATTAGGCATTTGCCTATAATCCAGCTCTATGCAAAAGCAATTCACAAATTTCTACGTCAAAAAAGATTCTGCTTTGAATTTCTCTCAGTAGAAATTGCCGCTGAATCGAGTTAAGAATTTGACTTACAATTGGTTTATCGAATTTAACATATCATTGTGAATAGGATTGTGAACCTTCTACGAAAACATTAAAATAAATGACGTTAAAATTGATTTTAAGAAATTAAATTTGCCGAACGTCGCTTTAAGTACACGAATTTTGATCCCTTTTAGTGCGAGAGATAACTCAGATAACTCTGTACATTTAAAAAATATTTTCCACAATTTATCATCATCATAACCACATTCTATGAATATTTCAACTACCTCTTTCAAATAATAATTCAAAATTTTTCCAATCTAAAAATAAAAATAAAATTAAGACAATTCTCTCAAAACTTTTCCCCAAAACTGGCAAGAATAACGTTGAACTTATTTCCTCAATAGAAAAAAAAAGTTTGTGATGGAAGGCAATAAACAAAACATTTGTATTCTATATATAGTATTCTTTTCTCTCTTCCCATCTTCTTCCAATTACTTGTTGTTCTCAACGGGCACAAGGAAACCATCTTCAGGAAGTTTCAGACCTTCCGGTGTGTGTTGGCTGGCGGCAGAAATTGGTATCATCATCGTCGTCTGATTGAGGCAGACGAGAATCTGCCACTTTTTCCAATACCCCCGTCCATCGGGACGGACGTTTTGTTGACGCGGAAACTCCCGAAGGGGGAAAAAAACTGCTGGGAAGTTGGTTGCATGATAATTTTTCTCCTTGCCTTTTCGAACAAGGTAGTTTTGAGATGTTTCTTAAATTCTTGTCAATATGATTGGTTGATTTGTCTTTTTTTTTTATCCTGCTTGTTGCTTGCTTGTCACTTTTTATTTTTTTTTCTCGCGTGAAATTGTTTTCTCGTTTTGTTTGAAGAAAAATATATATCTGTGATAGCTTATTTTTTATTTTATTTCTCTCATAGTCGTAGAATAAGTTTTTATTAATATTTGACCAGTATATTTTTTCAAAATCTATCGTATCGCTTGCTTAATTTAGTGTGATTCTCAGATAGTTGGCGATTTTTGTACGTATCGGAAGTCTGGGTTACGCACAATTAGTAGTTTGTTGTTTTTTTTTTTTAATACTTGTACATTTAACAATAGTTTTTAACTTGTTTTTCCCTTATCGAATTAAAATTTTATTATTTACAGATTATAATTATAATTGAGATCAAAGCCGCTCTATCATCAGCTGCTTGCAAATTCTACATATTCTTCTAGTACTTTTTCTCTTTCAAATAGCATTGGTAAATGAATAATTGCATCTATTTACTGCGAATTTTCCCTTTTTTTACTAGAATTGGTTAATAATCTTAACTGTTTCGTCAGTTCAATCTACAATGGTAGTGGCCATTCATCGCGGTATTGTGACGGAGTGTTTGCTGATTTGATGACGTGTTTCTAATTATTCTAGCTTATATGGTAAATCACAGATTTTAGAATTTGATATAAATTGGAGTCGTTTCACCCCATACCAGAGATCTTTTAGGTAATTGGTCAAATACGTATTGCCATGATGAAGATATTTACCCCCACATGGGGGGTTTTAAGGTAAAAAAGAATTCCAATTTTTTTCAATGTGTTGCTTGGTTCGTTAAATACCTATACAGACAGCCCTCCTACCCAAACCTTGTATAGCCATCACCGTAAGGACAATAGGATTCTGTTTGACTTGTAAAACTGATTTTCTCCTCCACTACATGATGGTGATTGATCATCATGGGGTTATCATTGCAAACCGGCAATGAGAGAGGAGAATCTGTATAAGACTGGTGTCTTAATAAAGGCTTTGTGTGTGTGTGTAAAACTGAAAATTCTCTCTAAATAGTTTGCATCATTACCATATATTTTTCTTTAGATTTCCAATTACTTCGATAGAAATCTACTATTTGAAATGACTTAGTGTGGACATTCATATTAGCCAAGAAATTCTCTATCACATTAATAACTTTTATATCGTCTCAGTATTATCCTTTAATCCAATGTTCCTGAAGTATATTTTGAAATCCCTCACACGTGTGCAGACGACGTCATTCAGGACAATTCAGTCCATCTAGATTGAGCCTATGCTTACGAAACACTCTTTTGGTGTCGCGTGGCTAATCGATTTTTAATCGTTTGGTGTCTTTTTTTTTGTCGTTTGAAATAGATCTATTAATGAAAAAAGAAATATTTTGATTAAATATATATTTCTATAGTATATATTTTAATATGCTAAACGAGAAGATTCGAATAAAATAGAATAAAGATCCTTTTTTTGTTTTCAATTTTGCAAAAGGCGTCTATTTCAAATAGACTAATTGAATTTTGCGTTAAAAGTAATCTTTTTTTTTTTAAACCTGCGATAGGAATATATGCAATGTGGGACGGAGTATAGGCAATTAACTAGACAGATTTTCACTTTTAATTATATAGATAAATTCAAAAATATTTTATTGGCACTTATCGTCAATTGATACAGAAATTAATGAGAATTACAATAGAGAATTATATAGATAGATATGTGAATGACCGTTCTACAAGAGCAGATCTAGAACAACGACTAATCCTAAACCTCATTGAATACCTTAGTAATGATTATTATTAATAATCATCATGATCATGATCTTCAATCTGTCGTGAAGGTACCTTAAGACTATTATGTAATAGGGGATTTCACAAAATATATGTTTCTAGGAATATAAATTTAAGCACGCAGCTTATTCTTCAAGAGAATTGATAGTATCTGTTATATATACCTATAGTCCTTTCGTAAACATATATGCATATAGCCCTTCGAGGTGTGAATATAATCCAATGGTATTCTTCATTTCATCTTATTTTGTTGTTGCCTTCCCATGTTAGTATAGTTGTATAGACAATTCAAACAATTTTTTTAATTCTAATTAATTGTTACAGAAAGAAAAATTAAGATAAAATAAAGGATAATATATAATAAAGGAGTAAATAAAGGGTAGATAAAATGTAGGGAAATATATATAGTTGTATATGTGCAAATATCTTCAGCAAGGAAGACTTCCCCACCTTGAGAGAGTCCTCCTCCAGACAAGGTCTTCTTGAACACTCCTCAGTTCCACGCCGAAAATACGCGTCTTGGCATACGCCAAGATGGCGCAAGCCATCATCTTTTAGTTGCACGATTAGGAGATGCCTTTTTTTTCTTCTTCATTAACCAACTATAATTCAACACTGACTATAATTCGACCAAAAATTCTGATCCTCGGTGTGTTGAATTAAATATGTTGGACTGGTACATATATAATTGGTAAAGCATATTGCCATTATTATTTTTTTTTTGCGTTTAAAATACACCTATCCCCCGATTTACACGGTACTTTTTTTACACGTTTTCGCTTTTACACGGTTTTCCAAATAAGTTTTTTTTTTGTTGTTTTTATCGCACTATACTAAATGCTACTGTGATTGAACACATGCGCTGTGTACACATCCCACGAGGAATCCCGAGCTTATGTGCTGACTACATATTTCAACCTGTCAATGCATTTTATTTTTATTTCTGTGTACACCTATCCCCCGATTTACACTTTTTCTCAGGAACGTATCTATCGTGTAAATCGGGGGATAGGTGTATATATTTTTAGGTAAATTGAATCATTTTTTGTTTTACTAAACTTAAAGAAGATAACTCTCTTCTGAGAGCGACAATCCCAACCAGCTATGAAAAGAGAAAAATGTGAAACCGATCAAGAAGAATTAGAAACTTTGGGCGCAGTCTCTTCTGTGTATTGAAATGTTAAAAACCCAAATGGGATGGTTGTGGCTCAGCAATGATGAACCATCTTCCCAGCAGCGGTAACACTTGTGTTAATCCCCGTGAAAGGATTCGCTACTAATGAATCATGTCATTTCTATCATTGCAGTACTGTATATTATCTATAAAAATAGCTTTTGGTTATTAAATAAAGAAAAAATTAGGGAGGAGGGTGGTAGTAACGTTTAAAATGTCTCAAATTTCTTGCGACGCTTCCTCTGATTGACCGCTCGGGGCGACCTCGGAGTTTGTATAGTTGAACGGAGTGTATTTGTAGCATTTTAAAACGTAATAAAAAGTTTGTTCTTTGTCTTATTCAATGCTAAGTCTCTTACATGCCATCGTCAGCCCCACTTTCTTCATTTTAACGGTTCTAAGTGCCATTTGCAACTTCTCTTTTGTCCTTCCAGGTCGTGACATGGAGCCAATTACTTCTTTCTCTCTTTGCTAATGCCGGCTTTTTCAAGGTTCTCTAAGGTCATTAAGGTGTTTGCTGTGCACAAAGGCCGTTGGCTACTCAATTCTCTTTGTTGCTAGCAATCTTCCTGTAAATGTCTTCATATCTCCGCAAGGCCTGCTAGAAGATTCTCGATCTTTATTCCTGTTCGAATTATCTCAACTTGAATGAGAGGAGTAACGCTATAGAAAACGATGTTGTTCTGGCTGTGTGATGATGTTAAACTGAAGAGCCTATCATTGTTATCATTTTACCGCCTTCAATCGCAGAAATTTGAGACATTTTTAACGTTACTATCCCCCCTCCTCCTTTCATTTTTTCTTTATTTAATAACCAAAAGCTATTTTTATAGACAATATATAGTACTGCAATGATAGAAATGACATGATTCATCAGTGGCGAATCCTTTCACGGGGATTAACACAAGTGTTACCGCTGATGGGAAGATGGTTCATCATTGCTGAGCTACAACCATCCCATTTGGATTTTTAAGATTTCAATACACAGAAGAGACTACACCAAAAGTTTCTAATTCTTCTTGATTGGCTTCACATTTTCCTATCTGTTTATAGCTTGTTGGAATTGTCGCTCTCTGAAGAAGGGTATCTTCTTTATTATATGCTAGAACGTTAACTATTGTATTATTCCTCAAGAGTACAAATACTACAGGACACGACACGATGGAACTGTATGTACACTACATATGTAATAGCAGTTCAATACTTACAAGCTGCCAGTTTCCCCTGCACTTACTGGTGGGCAACGGGATTTCACTTGTTCGCTAATCCATTGAAGATATCTTTATTTCAACGAAGATTTCGAACTGGCCCTGGCTATCACCAGTTCATGCCGCTGGAATGTCCCAATCCTAAATTTTGAGGCAATTTTACTGACTTCCGCCTAGGTTATGTATATAGTAAGAGGGAAATTATAAACAGGGCTGTCTGGTACACGACTATTTACAATCCAATCTTAGAACGTAAGACCATCAGCTTGAATCCAATATTGTAATTCCACGTGTTGATCAATCATCGGACGATGACGCCCTGGCCATCCTGACGTCTACCAAGACACACATCTATAGGTACTTCCTCGGTGTGGAACTGAGGAGTGAAGACCTTGTCTGGAGGAGAACTCTCTCAAGTTGGGGAAACCTTCCTTGCTGAAGACATTTGTACACAACTATATATATATTCCCCTACATTATATCTACCCTTTATGGGGCTATGTGGAACTGAGGAGTGAAGACCTTGTCTGGAGGAGAACTCTCTCAAGTTGGGGAAGTCTCCCTTGCTGAAGACATTTGTACACAACTATATAATATTCCCCTACATTATATCTACCCTTTATGGGGCTATGTGGAACTGAGGAGTGAAGACCTTGTTTGGAGGAGAACTCTCTCAAGTTGGGGAAACCTTCCTTGCTGAAGACATTTGTACACAACTATATAATATTCCCCTACATTTTATCTACCCTTTATGGGGCTATGTGGAACTGAGGAGTGAAGACCTTGTCTGGAGGAGAACTCTCTCAAGTTGGGGAAACCTTCCTTGCTGAAGACATTTGTACACAACTATATAATATTCCCCTACATTATATCTACCCTTTATGGGGCTATGTGGAACTGAGGAGTGTACAAGAAGACCTTGTCTGGATTCTCTCAAGGTGGGGAAGCCTTCCTTGCTGAAGACATTTGTACACAACTATATATATATTCCCCTACATTATATCTACCCTTTATGGGACTATGTGGAACTGAGGAGTGTTCAAGAAGACCTTGTCTGGAGGATAACTCTCTCAAGTTGGGGAAGCCTTCCTTGCTGAAGACATTTGTACATATACAACTATATATATTCCCCTACATTTTATCTACCCTTTATTTACTATCTTATTATATACTAGCGGATGTGTACCCGGCTTCGCCCGGGTTTTATCCGAGTGAAAGTTTGCCTAACGAATATTATATATTATGAAGTATAATAAACAATGTTAAAGATTAGTTTTAATTATTAATCAAGATTGTGTGTGAATATGTGAGAAAGATGTAATATCGTTGTTGTTTTCTTGGCCGACTGTTTTACATATGGTGTTATCTTAAAATTGCTTGTTTTGAATATTTTTTTAGATTGAGTTGAATGAATTGCTGAATTTTTTTTTTTTTTTGTATTTATATATAAATAATATTAACTCTGTTGATTTTTTTTTTGTATTTAATCGATAACAGCGAAGTTACGCATGTTAAAGTTAGGAAAAATATTTTGATGTTAAGCAAAACCTGCTCCATCTCGTTTTACATAAATGTTGAAAATTTGGTCGAAATTGATGCATTGTAACGAAAGTTTTTAGCGAACACCACTTATGAAATTTGCATTTTATTAATATAGATTTTTCCACCTTTGTAACAATTTAATAGAAGATTCAATATAATTGTTTAAATTGTCAATCATCTCAGCTCATCATCTAAACGTCCCTCCAGCCCATAATTACCCATGGCCGGCCAGTCCAAGCAGCCATTGGTGTCGCCGTCCCGTAACAAAGTCATCGCAGCCGAGGCGTTACGTCCGACTGAACTAGGTCATCTTTTGTGCCTTGCTTCACCCTTCCCTTCTTTTCTTCTTCTTCTTCTTCCACCTCCTCTAATTCTCTCCGTTATCTTTGTTTTGGAATACTAATGGAAATGGTAGACGTTCTTATTGACTTTTGCCTGTTCTTCTTCTTCCCTTTTTTCCCCCCTGCAAATACAGTAAAACCTCTGTTTAAACCTGTTGTTTGTTGTTATAAAAATCTCATGGTAGCATGGTTATCTAGTAGGTAAGTGTTCTTACTCTGATAATCTCTCTCTCTCTGTGGACATTGTGTTTACTTGGTCAACTGTTTTAAGACATGTGTCACCTCGATTGACACATCTTATATATATCTAGAGAGAATATGGTTTTTTTTTTTACGGGCTACTAACCAAAGTTTATGGTTTTTGAGCCCAGAAACTATAACGTGCCATGCTATATATGGCTCATTTGAGAGGTCAGGGTAATATGTCTATTTAGTCTTTCTACTGCCTGAATTTCTTCTTTTTTAGCATGATTTGGGGATGGGGGGTAGAAGGAATCTTTAGAATCAATCGTTAAATCGAGGTTCATTTTCTTCTTCTTCTCTACTCAATCATATCAGGGCATCAAGATTGTAGAGCTTCAGACTTTTGAGGTTCCTTTTGAAATATCCCAGTCGGAATAAAATCAAAACTAAGATTGAATTAAGGGAAATTGTAAAATGAATTCCAGTTTAAATCAATAATTTCAGTATGATAATTTATAAATAAATACACTCATGGACATAACTTAAGGAAGTTGTACCTTTTAGCATGTATATCGGGTTTCAGACAATAACTCTCAAAGATATTTGATACACAGTGACCTTTATTGAAGACGCATGAGATAACCAAGTGTAAACAAAATTGCCTCTGTCTACTAAAAAAAAAAAAAAAAGATTACATCAAAGACTTTCCACTTTCTTAAGTTTATCCATGAGTGTATTTAATTCTCAAAATTGAAAGATGGAAGTAAAGGTAAACGTTTTTTTTTTTAGAATGTTCCACAATTTCTAGTCTTATATAACCAGTTAGATTGAAGTACTACTGTATGTACGTGAACATGGGATGGTTTTGTCAGTATCCCCTCAAGCCAGGTAATCTAGACTTCCGGCCCGACTGGACATAAGGAAGCTACTGGGGATATCGCTCCTCTTGGCGACAGCGCGACTGACCGATGGCATCGTAGGTCAGGTTTCCTTCCTTTGGTCAGTTAAGCCGTTGACCGTGGAGTGAATAGACGTACTCAGTAGATCCTGTTGGACTCAAGTAACTGTGTTACAATACAGGAACTAGTAAATACTTAATGTGAGCAATAGTTACACAGGAATTATTTGAAAAAAGGAAAAATAAAATTCAGGAAAAAAAGTTTCTTTTAATTTTGAATTTTCAAGCTTTCAAGCAAATATACTGCTCTTCAACGGGCTGATACTCTATGTATAATCTCTATAATACAAAGATTGTACATAGAATATCAGCCCGTTGAAGAGCAGTATATTTACTCGAAAGCTTGCAAATTCAAAATTAAAAGAAACTTTTTACCTAAATACTTAATAATTATAAGGGATTATAAATAAATCGAATATAAGATACCTATTGAGAAGTCAGGACATGCGTATTTAGTCACTTTACTACCTGAGTCCCCTTCTCCGTTTTTCTTACTTAAAAAAAAAGTTATTTTAGTGTAATCACGCTATAAATTGCTATCAGTTTGTCTAGCGAAGGAACCCATCAAATCCATGGGATTCAACCATTTGTATTCTCTCAATGTACGTACCAAGTCACCTCTTTATAAGTTTGTCTAGCGAAGGAACCCATCAAATCCAGGGGATTCAAGCATTTGTATTCTCTCAATGTACGTACCAAGTCACCTCTCTATAAGTTTGTCTAGTTAAGGAACCCATCAAATCCATGGGATTCAACCATTTGTATTCTCTCAATGTACGTACCAAGTCACCTCTTTATAAGTTTGTCTAGTTAGGGGACCTATCAAATCCAGGGGATTCAAGCATTTGTATTCTCTCAATGTACGTACCAAATCACCTCTTTATAAGTTTGTCTAGCGAAGGAACCCATCAAATCCATGGGATTCAAGCATTTGTATTCTCTCGATGTATGTACCAAATCACCTCTTTATAAGTTTGTCTAGCGAAGGAACCCATCAAATCCATGGGATTCAAGCATTTGTATTCTCTCGATGTATGTACCAAATCACCTCTCTATCAGTTTGTCTAGCGAGGGGGCCCGTGGGTGGACAATGGACCCGAGAGCGGACTAACAATGTGGAATAGTTAACTGGCCGATGGCCTCTTTTCTTTCACCTCCCGTTTGGACTTCTATTTTAGAGCACATTGTGTGTGACCACCAGTTTTTACACCTTTCGGATCGTCCAAGATGGTCAAACCGGCCGTTACTTGACAGCACGTTTGGTACAAGCCACCCCACCCTACTTACTGTAAGCAACGACCATGGTCGCTACACGCTCACCTTTTGAGCGTGAGTGATTTAAGCCAGCGTTTCCTAACCTTCTTTTAGCTCTCGGGCCGTTTTTTAACAACAACAAAACTTAGGTATCAGAGTTACTACAGCATAAGTTAATTATCAATATCCATGATAAAATTGTGAAAAAAGTATTAAAATTACAAATATATTCTCACAATGAGTATCTTTTTTATTTAAAAAACGCTAGCTTTCAAGCGTTAATCGCTCTTCAACGGACTTATTATAATATTATAGTAAGTCCGTTGAAGAGCGATTAACGCTTGAAAGCTAGCGTTTTTTTTTTTTTTTTTAATAAAAAATATACTCATTGTGAGAATATAATTGTAATTTCAATAATTATCATATGTTTTATAGTTGAAGCATAAAACTAAGACATTAAAATTGATATATACCGTTCATAATTTTGTTGTTTTTACTGGGTTCTGTGCTGCTTGGAATATAGGGGCTCTTCCTCTATTACTGAAAATATGCAATTTTTAAGCTATTTTGACTTTATAGATGGAAAACTATTTTTTACATACCTTATACAGTAATGATAAAAATTAAAATGGGAGGGCATGGCTCATCAGTGGTGAACCCTCCCAGCTGTTTTGATTGTTTTGACCACTCTGATTGTCTTATAATTAAAATTTGTCTTCAGTTATCAGCTATCTAAACTGACCGTCTTCCACAGACAAATTAAAGAGATTGAAACTGATTTATTACAATGTCCATATAAAATTATATAAGGTTAATTATATAGAGAGGGAAAATAAAATAAAATAATTATAAATCGTTTGTATCAGACGAATACCACTGGGTGTCGTCTCGTTCAATGTCGCATTCTGCCCTGAAGTCGGACAGCCTCTTGCCTAGGTCGGAGTCCTTGTCCCCGACAAATTAGGTGAAATATATAAATGGTAAATTTTAGACGTTATTTTAAAGAAATTTTATAAAATATTTTCCAGACTTTTTTTGAAAATTCGGCAAAGGTTGAGTCTTCCTGTCCCACTTCTAAATTTGTGACCCCTCACTTCCCTTAGCGATAAAAGTTTAGGATGTTTTAGCGACAACGAGAATGGTATTGCTCAAGTTAATGTAAATACGTATAATTGAGCGTTAAAAGAGAAGGACATTGAGGAAAAGTTCAGGGAGCTAGCTGGTTGTTAGGTGGATTTCGAAAATCCTCCAAGGAAAACCCAAGTCGCTAGACACACACACTGCTGGGTGTCAGCCATGCGAGGCATTCTCTCTCAGCGCAGATTGAACTTTTTTTTTCCTCGATGCCCGGGTGCTGTCTGCTGCTCCTTGGACACGTGTCTAGTGCTTTGTCTGCTCCTTGGGCACGTGTCTAGTGCTTTGTCTGATCCTTGGACACGTGTCTAGGGCTTTGTCTGTTCCTTGGACACGTGTCTAGTGCTTTGTCTGTTCCTTGGACACGTGTCTAGTGCTTTGTCTGCTCCTTGGACACGTGTCTAGTGCTTTGTCTGCTCCTTGGACACGTGTCTAGTGCTTTGTCTGCTCCTTGGACACGTGTCTAGTGCTTTGTCTGCTCCTTGGGCACGTGTCTAGTGCTTTGTCTGATCCTTGGACACGTGTCTAGTGCTTTGTCTGCTCCTTGGACACGTGTCTAGTGTTTTGTCTGATACTTTAACACGTGCCTACTGTTTGTCTGTTCTTCCCTTCTTGGCTTGTTGACTTCGTGGCACTGAACGGTCTGATTCCTAACTTACTAGTTTCAGTAGTGAAGAATACTGTGGAGAGAGGATTATCCTCCGATTGATCTAGTTCCTTTTTCCCTCCTCGATATCCATTCTACGAAACATTTCTATCTTGATGGAAGATATGCTGGTTTATGTCTCCTGCACATATATAATGGCTCAGTACCGTAAACAACGAGCATCTCCTAATCATGCAACGTTTAGCATCAACGCTTAGTTATTACGTGATCAGCAAAGGCTTCTTTTTCTTCACTTGACCACACTGATCTTCCTCATACCATTTCCCAGAATCAAAAATATGGAGAATTGTCACCTTTGGTGGGTTGCTAACGCTGATAAGAACCAACAGCCCGAAACACACAGATGGTTAGCTTTTCTTTTCAATGCAATAAAAGAAGGTATTTGCCAATTTCTGGAGAGGGGCTGATCATCGTTCAGTTGATGCTCTCTGCCATCAGCCACATTTACTTGCGTTAACAGAATATTATTGTATACTAGCGGATGTGTACCCGGCTTCGCCCGGGTTTTATCCGAGTGAAAGTTTGCCTAACGAATATTATATATTATGAAGTATAATAAACAATGTTAAAGATTAGTTTTAATTATTAATCAAGATTGTGTGTGAATATGTGAGAAAGATGTAATATCGTTGTTGTTTTCTTGGCCGACTGTTTTACATATGGTGTTATCTTAAAATTGCTTGTTTTGAATATTTTTTTAGATTGAGTTGAATTGCTGAATTTTTTTTGTATTTATATATAAATAAAATTAACTCTGTTGATTTTTTTTTGTATTTAATCGATAACAGCGAAGTTACGCATGTTAAAGTTAGGAAAAATATTTTGATGTTAAGCAAAACCTGCTCCATCTCGTTTTACATAAATGTTGAAAATTTGGTCGAAATTGATGCATTCTAACGAAAGTTTTTAGCGAACACCACTTATGAAATTTGCATTTTATTAATATAGATATGCAGATGGACATTTTACAAAAGGAAAATGATCTATAAAAGAATAGGGATCGGTGGAAGGATGGTCTAAACTGTTGGTTTTTGACTGCTACGACCCGGGTTCGATTCCCTCATTGGACACTTTTTTTCTGATAAAAAAAATGCTCCAATGGCCCCCGATTCTAGGAAAAGTCCAACCCCTCCAGCGAGTGCATGTAACTAAACGGGACTATTGACACATTTGTAAGTGCAAAGTCGAACTGCTTTTCACATATGTAGACATGTGGTGCATTTACAGTAAAAAGCAGTTGCTTACTTCTACCCACCATGATTATCATGGCCTGTATCACGCGTACTAAGAATAAGCAAAAAAATAATAGGGTGCCTATCCCGTCAAAATAAACGACAAAACTAGACGCTGTCTATTGACCGTCGCTGCAAACTAGCAGCCTCAGGTCGGTGACAAAGCCACACCACCAGCTCTTCCAAACTGACAAGTGTCCACCTAGAGCGCCCTATGCTTTTATAGATTTATACGTGTATGAAAAAATAGTACAAATGTGATATTGTACTGGGATAAGGTGCATACTTATGAAAAAAGGCATCTCCTTATCGTACAACTGAAAGTTGCTGATGGCTTGCGCCATCTATCGGAATAAATATCAACTATTCTCGTTGATTTTTAATTATTCCAGAATTGGCCAGCCATAAGGAGATGCCTTTTTTCATAATTATGCACCTTATCCCAGTACAATATCACATTTGTACTATTTTTTCACATTGTGTCGCGGTCTCACGCAATTCTGGCCTTAACTACCCGTTTCATGATTTTTCAGGATGCCTAGAATGACCAGTTTTTTGGTCGTTGAGGTACAGCTTGCACCACGCTGATGAGGGCCAACAACCCGAAACGCGTCCGTGGTTAGCTTTTCTTGATTAATCAAGAATGGGTATTTGGCCAATTCTGGAATAATTAAAAATCAACGAGAATAGTTGATATTTATTCCGATAGATGGCGCAAGCCATCAACAACTTTCAGTTGCACGATAAGGAGATGCCTTTTTTCATATACGTGTATATACGTGAAAAAATGGGAAGACGTACGTAATACGAATAATTTTTCGTTTCTACCTCTTATACCATATCTTGATGAAAGGAAGACCTCAATATCATTGCGTACGCTGGTGTCTCCTGTATATTATATACTTCATGTCTTCAATACCGACTTTCAAGAAATAGAAAATGTATTTTCGTTGGTTGTCACGAAGATCTTGTCTCTTCGTGTCATTTTTTTTCCTTCTCGAATGGCCGGTCGTACTTATGTCACCAAAATGACTTTGTCACGGCGCCATGTCGACGGATATAGTAACTTTTTTTTTTTTATTTTCGGTGTTGGGGCATGGTGAAGATAGGGTCATCGGTTTGTCTTCTAAATATACACGTGGTGGGTAATTTATGAAAGACAAACTGAAGATCGCCGAGTAGACCTAGAGGCCATGGGTGCTGTGATCTACATTTTCGAAGACTTGGGTCCAGGATTCCACTGCCGTGTCAAAGCCAAGACTTCCTTTCAAGATGACGATGTCCCTATAGACGACGATACAACGACAAAGCCGCTCTTCGCGCCACAAGAAAAAGGACGCAAAGGTACTAGGGACAAAGTTTAAGTACAAATAGGCGTCGTGAACAGGTATGATTAAATAACTAATACGATTCAATATCAATTGGTTCAAATATCCTGAATATTAATCAAACAAATACGATAGGTTTCTGGAGATGTGTTTCTTTATCAATCTTTTTATCATCTCCAGAAAACCTGTAGCATTTGTTTGATTATAATGTTTCAGAAACCTTGTGAGGGTAGAAAAGAAATAGGTATAGTCTATATATTATATACCATATCTATATTAATAAAATGGAAATTTCATAAGTGGACATCACTAAAAACTTTCGTTACAATGCATCAATTTCAACCAAATTTTCAACATTTATGTAAAACGAGATGGAGCAGGTTTTGCTTAACATCAAAATATATTTCCTAACATTAACATGCGTAACTTCGCTGTTATCGATTAAATACAAAAAAAAAAAAATCAACAGAGTTAATTTTATTTATATATAAATACAAAATTAAATTTCAACAGAGTTAATTTTTTTACATACTAGCTAATAATCTCAATCTAAAAAATATTCAAAACAAGCAATTTTAAGATAACACCATATGTAAAACAGTCGGCCAAGAAAACAACAACGATATTACTTCTTTCTCACATATTCACACACAATCTTGATTAATAATTAAAACTAATCTTTAACATTGTTTATTATACTTCAACTTTTATTTCTACATTTGTTTTTAAATACCCAATTTTTTTATCATGTTTCTAATTTCGCCTCACAAATATACAAATTTATAGTGACCAACATATGCAAATTTTATCTTTGTTTTTATTTAACTTGATATCGTAAACATAACATCCATTGTAAGCATTTTTCTGTTCACCTTCCGTGGTTTCTCTTTTCTCTGATAGTTTTTAGGTGTAGTATATTTTCTTATTACTAGACTACAAACATTCCCTCGAGAAAAACCTGGGCGAAGCCGGGTACATCCGCTAGTATATATATATATATAGTTCTGAAAATAGAGTAATCCATACTTAAATCATTAGATAGTAAAAAGGCATATATTGGATTGAATAAAAGATTTATTTGCCAATATTTCGGCTGGCTGAACGCCAACCTTTATCGAGGCATTACATTTTTGTATACTAAAGGTATACAAAAGGTATACAAAAATGTAATGCCTCGATAAAGGTTGGCATTCAGCCAGCCGAAATATTGGCAAATAAATCTTTTATTCAATCCAATATATGCCTTTTTACTATCTAATATATATATGTTATATACAGTTAAACCTGTCTATAGCGCCCCCTCTTGGGACTCACCAAAATAGGGTGCTATAGAGTGGGGGTGCTATAGACAGGTCACTTTTAATGTAAAATATTTACATTTTAATGTTTAAAATCGGGCGCTATAGAGAGGAAGGAGCTATTTAGATGGAGCGCTATAGACAGGTTTAACTGTATATTTATTATATTTTAAACATTTTATTTACATCCCAAGTCCCAATGGTAGGGGAAAAGAGGATATAAAGGTATTAGGGATAGTCCAAGATGCTCTCCCAACGATGAATTTTCCGACTGTTTAAAAGAACGGGAATCCTATGTTGAAAAAAAGAGATTCGAACAAGTAGGAAGCAACGTTGAGTTCATTCTTTTCGAATTCCTGTCATTGCGCGCATAGCAGGGAGTTTGTATGTCTTTGGTTTATTATATTGTTGCACCAAGTTTCAGCTTTGCAGGGTCGTCGACCTTGGTTTCTTCCTTCTTGGTGTTATACACCGAGCGGGTTTCCATATTCAAAGCAAATAAATAAAAGTAAAAGTAAATAAATAAAAGTAAATAAAAATAAATTACCTTTCAAAGTTATTGTGTTTATTTATTCGTGGTCTTCCTCGTAGGTCGTGATCCGCAGTCTCCCTCTAGGTCCTCTCTCGCTCCAATAACCAATCAAGATATATGTACAATAAATATTACAAAAGGAATGATGATAATCTAAATATTCTGTTTTAAATAAATATTAAATATCATAGAATATTTTGAATAAATATAAGGCGCATTAAAATGGATGTAACAATATTACTACAGAGAGTCATCGTAATTTAGTGGAAGTTTATGATGACCATGCTCTAACTGAACGAACATGTCAGCAGTGGTTTGCAATGTTTAAAAGTGGCAATTTTGATTTGGAAGACGAAGAAAGACCCGGAGCGCCACCAACGTTTGAGGATGAAGAATTACAGATATTAATCTGTATTACTCTCAGAATTACTCTGTAGAGGCAAGGCTCGATGAAGATCCTACACAAACGCAAAAAGAGAGCTTTCTTTTTTTTTTTTTTTTTGAAGACAATTTTTCAAATAATTCTTAGAAAATATTGTCTTTTCTTCCAAGAAGATTATGATAGATGGTCAGGAGCACTAACAAGCCATATTCTACTCTCCCTCCCATCAATAATCGAAGGTTTTGACTTACTCCCCCCTACTCAATGTCTCCAACAACAAGGAGGACATTGTTGATGGGACGTCGGTGTAGGATATCTTGACATCTGGGGGCCGGCCGCACAGCGCGGCCGAGACAGACACCAGAGAAAACACTCACCGTTCAATCAACATTGATTCTTGAGGCAAAGTGTGTGAAAAAAAAAAACTTTTTTAAAATGTGGATGTCATCTTCACAAGTCGAAACTGTCCTTTAAAAAAAAAAAAAATGTAATGTCATTTTAAACTCGTATCTTCTTCTTTCTTATCTCCACACTGGGTGAAGTAGAAAGCGTCTGCCTTTGTCATTAAGACTGGGAGCACTACTCAGTGGCAGGCCGACTTAGCTCCAAAAGAAATGGCCGCCTCTGACATGAGGAACAGACGCCATGTACAGCTGCTCCTAACATGGAGTACAAACGCTGCTCATCCTGTATCCCTAGATTAGGAGACCTTACAGGGTACTATCAGCCGGGCCAGCTGAGCTCAGGTTTTTAGTGAGCTTGTTACAGCTCCCCCTTCTCCTTTTTCATCCGGGCTTGGGACCGGCAAAGGCGGAGTTAATTAAACTCGTATGAATATGGCAAAGCGAACAAAATGACGCGCTTTGAATAATGACTATGTATGTGTAACAAATGTTTTAATCTTTATATATTAAATAGTATCTATATATATAAAAATGAATGTATGTGTGTCTGTTTGTTTGTCCTTTATGCCTGACCAAACCACTCATTGGATCGCCATGAAACTTTGGGAAGTTATTTAGTATAGTACTGGGAAGGTTTCTAGCAAATCAAATTTTTGAAATAACTTTTCGTCTAGAAATAATCAAGATAAATATTCTAATTTATCTGTTATAATTCAACAATCTGCTCTAAATATTATCATGATGATACGATGATTTTGTAATGTAGAAAATTAGGAAAGACAAAATTCAGGATGACACGGCAATTTATTTGAGACAAGAATAATGATACAATTCAAAGGCAAGATACTATTCCTTTAACTTCCAATTACCGAGGGAACCAATTAATATTGATTTTATTCAAATTATCGAGTATTTTTCAAGGGACCGGGAAAAAATGTTCACTTTATCGAAAGATTCGTTAAACAAACCTTTACTCGGGTAAAACCCGGGCGAAGCCGGGTACATCCATACAAGAATAATGATACAATTCCAAGGCAAGATACTATTCCTTTAACTTCCAATTACCGAGGGAACCAATTAATATTGATTTTATTCAACTTATCGAGTATTTTTCAAGGGACCGGGAAAAAAATGTTCACTTTATCGAGAGATTCGTTAGACAAACTTTTACTCGGGTAAAACCCGGGCGAAGCCGGGTACTTCCGCTAGTTTATATATAAAAGAGACAATCTTAGATCAATAGTATTAATTTTAAAATTTACCCTTTTCAAAGAGTTGAATCCCAGAAGAAGAAGGGCGAGCAGCCCTCGTCTCGAATCCCAGAAGAAGAAAGGCGAACAGCCCTCATCTCGAATCCCAGAAGAAGGGCGAACAGCCCTCATCTCGAATCCCAGAAGAAGGGCGAACAGATCTCGTCTCGAATCCCCGAAGAAGAAGGGCGAACAGCCTTCGTCTCGAATCCCAGAAGAAGAAGGGCAAACAGCTCTCATCTCGAATCCCAGAAGAAGAAGGGCGAACAGCCCTCATCTCGAATCCCAGAAGAAGAAGGGCGAACAGCCCTCGTCTCGAATCCCAGAAGAAGAAGGGCGAACAGCCCTCGTCTCGAATCCCAGAAGTAGAAGGGCGAACAGCCCTCGTCTCGAATCCCAGAAGTAGAAGGGCGAACAGCCCTCGTCTCGAATCCCAGAAGAAGAAGGGCGAACAGCCCTCATCTCGAATCCCAGAAGAAGGGCGAACAGCCCTCGTCTCGAATCCCAGAAGAAGAAGAGCGAACAGCCCTCGTCTCGAATCCCAGAAGAAGAAGGGTGAACAGCCCTCGTCTCGAATCCCAGAAGAAGAAGGGCGAACAGCCCTCGTCTCGAATCCCAGAAGAAGAAGGGCGAACAGCCCTCGTCTCGAATCCCAGAAGTAGAAGGGCGAACAGCCCTCGTCTCGAATCCCAGAAGAAGAAGGGCGAACAGCCCTCATCTCGAATCCCAGAAGAAGAAGAAGGGCGAACAGCCCTCGTCTCGAATCCCAGAAGAAGGGCGAACAGCCCTCGTCTCGAATCCCAGAAGAAGAAGGGCGAACAGCCCTCGTCTCGAATCCCAGAAGAAGAAGGGCGAACAGCCCTCGTCTCGAATCCCAGAAGTAGAAGGGCAAACAGCTCTTGTCTCGAATCCCAGAAGAAGAAGGGCAAACAGCTTTTGTCTCGAATCCCAGAAGAAGAAGGGCGAACAGCCCTCGTCTCAAAATATTTAGATTTTAAAAATGACTACTATATTGATGAAGATTGACGAGAAAAAAAAAAAAAAAACGATGCCTGAAATTTGTCGTTAGTTTCCAAGTTTTATATTAAACAATTCTAGAACCCCGCATGCTATGTGAAAGCCAAAATGTGGGCAATACAGTACCAACTCTAACCACCGTAAGAAATAGTTAGGTCAACTAATATCTCTATATCGAAATATATGACCATCATAAATATCGTTCTAATGTAACTTTTCCTCAAACCAATATCAGAAATTGCCATGTCATGCTAAAAATAACTTTTAACCCTTTTTGAGACAATTTAAGTCTTTTTTCCCCCCCTGAACAATCGAATAGTATTTTATCGTACGGTCCTGTAATGGTAATCTATCTACCAATCTTTTGGTAGATTAAAATTTTAAAAATATAGCCGTTATTTGACGATTTTAATTGATTTTTTTTAAATAATCGCACCTACATTTAAAAATAGCGAATTTTAAGTTTTATTCTATATTTTTATTACTTAAAAAAAATCTTTTATTTTTTTTTTATTATTATTATTTCGATTTTTTTAAAATGATTTTTATTGATTTTTGCCTTGTCGCTCATTGAAGACTAGAAAATAAGAGGTGGAAACGAATTCCATATTCCTTAAAATTTGAAGGTTTTTGAAAAAAATAAAAATAAATAAATTTGTGTCTTTATTAAAAGAAAACCCAAAAATATCAATTGAGAGGGCGTTTAAAATGCACATGATTATTTATTTTTAAGTGCTGCTTCATATAAAATCATAAAAATGGGACGATTTTTATTGACTTCTCGGTGTAGAGACCAGAAAATAAGAGGAAGAAAGCGAACTCTCAAACTATTTAAAGTTATTACCATAACAACTCCTATTTACATACATCGAGGAAAACCTCACGAAACTGAGCACAATTTTCATTGTTCGCTAAACCTTTTGTTTCTCAGCTTGAATATTATTGTGCGATACAAATCATTTTTTTAAACCAACTTTCCCCATAAATCTGATATACAGGTGAATAGACGTGACATAAAACGTGATTAGAAACTCTCTTTAAAAATAATTAATTAGAAAAATATGATCGTGAGGTTTGAAAGTTTGACGTAACCAGGTTCTCCCTTATCCTTCTTTTATTCCCTTTCTTTCTAACCTTGTAGCCCAGTTTGACGTTTGTATCTCTCTGCCATCAGACATTTTTATCTATATAGATTGCTGTGTTGGCCATTGTATTTCTGAATATGTGTTCGGGGAGATATTTAAAAGCCTTTAATTACAAAAGAAAAACTCACGCTTGTTATTGTAATATAGATTTTTTAAAATTAATTTTTGCACGTAGTGGGATAATAGATGGTTGCTGGTTAGCGTTTCTCTACAATTTCTGTTTATAGAGGTTGATAGTGTCTCTATCGTAATTCCTTACTGGCCTATACGCAAAGAGATACGCTTTTAAGATACGCTACGCTAAGTGCCTTAGAAAAAAAAAAGGAGAAAATCCCATTAATCATTCCTGATACAGTAGAACATATGAAAAATACAAAAATATATTTATCACAATGAGTTTCTTTTTATTTTAAAATGCTAGCTTTCAAGTGATAATCGCTCTTCAACGGGCTTAATTAAAAAAACATTTAATGCCAGCGTGTTTCTCTAATTAATCAATACTAAAAGATTTTAGTGTGTAATGAAAAATTTTTTAAAGGCCAATTTAAAATTCTGAAGAATAAATACGATTTGAGGCCGCGTAGATTGGCCTTGAGAATTGAAATTAGGCTGATTACAAACAGGCATACACCTTTAAGAAGTCGCATATAGACGTATACTTGAAAATGGTAGAAGAAATACCCCCTTAAATAGAAGGAAAAAAGTATTTCAATACACGCAAACAACAAACAAAAGTTTCTAAGCACAGAAACACAGCCTATTTTAAATGAGAAAAAATTGCAAGTACAATAAAAAGAAACACATATAATGTCTTCTTCTTTCTTATCTCAAAGCCATGATAATCATGGTGGGTAGTTAGCGACTGATTTTACTGTAAGCGCACCACATGTCTACACATGTGAAAAGCAGTTCGATTTTGCACTTACAAATGTGCCAGAGCCCCGTTTGGTTACTTGCACTCGCTGGTGGGGTTGGCCTTTTGCAAAAATCGGGGGCCATCGGAACATTATTTTTTTTTTTTAAACAGAAAAAATTGTCCAATGCGGGAATCGAACCCGGGTCGTAGTGGTCGAAAAACAAACGGTTTAACCAGCCTTCCACCGACCCCCACATATAAAGTAACCTATACATACCAGAAACTCTACAAAAAACTTATCAAAAACAAAAGTACACGTTATAAACAACACAAATGGATAAACACAAAAACATTCAGAGACTTCCACAACAACCTAAAAAAACGAGCAAATACAGTAAACAAGACACGCAAACACAAGCAGCTCAAATATACGTAAAAGCCTTCTACTAACATTAACCATACAAACTCAGTGATACCATCCAAAATGGCTGAAACATCATGGAATTACTTATCCACAGCATCAGCAAACAGCAAACACATTTATTCAGTGTTAATCTATATAATGAAAATAGAGAGAGAGATTGAAACGGATTTATTACCATGTCCATATAAGATTATATAAGGTTAAATACAGAATAAATATAAATAAGATTATATAATGATAAATATATAAATAAATGGATATAAATAGATAAAAATAATTGATAAATATACATCTATATATATAAAAATGAATGTTTGTTTGTATGTCCGGTATACAAATTCGCAGTATTTCACTAATTCAAACCAAAATTTCCATACATAGGTAAAAAAAATACGGGGAAGACGATAGGCTATTTTAAAAAAATATATAAATCAATTATTAAAACTATATATTTTTAGTCAGAAAATGATGATGACGATATTGCTGTATCATGTTTGATTATCAGATACAAAATTATATCGGGAAAAATTCCAAAAAGCAGAGACCACGGGTGAAACCAGTTCATTATTTTGTACGCAGGAACAAAATTCTAACAGAAAAACATTCATTCGAGCAGAAAACAAAAGCCAGATCATCTTTCTATAAAAATATCGCTTCTCAGACACAAAGTTTGGAGCGGGACGTTTCACAAGAGTGACATCCACGGCGCCAATTTATAATTGTAACGAATAGTATTTGAATAAAAACATTTAATCGGGTAAAACCCGGGCGTTGCCCGGGTCATTCGGCTAGTATATATATAAATATATACAAGGTCTTCATTGGTGACGCCCACCGCGGGAAAGACTCCGCCACCGATGGACTGCGAGAGTTCTTTCCCAAAGAGTGGGAGAGATTTGAGATTTAAAAAATATTTTATTTACACCATACACAAGTCAATGGTTGCATAGATATAGAAAAAGAGTAAACTATATACAATTATGTAAAGTCCAGGAGATCCCCCAACGACAAAGAGTCCTCCTCCAGACAGTAAGTCACGTTCTCATCTCAAGTCTCAGAAAGAACCTGTGTATGGATGACTTGGGGGGAAGAGAAATGTGAAGATGTGTTTGTTAGAGGAATCCACAATACTTTGATCTATCTGGAGAGCTAGGTTATAAAGTGTTTGGAATACATTATCCTAACTAACTTCGAGCCCAGAATAGAGAAATTTTACAATTCAACAGATTGAACGATTCTTAAAAATCAATTTGATATACCGAGATTTGAAAAATAATAAAAAAAAAAAAAAAAAAAAACGCATTAAATAAGAGAAATTATTACCATTGTTGAAGTTAATTTTAAGGCGATTGTTGTTGTCATGTCCAATGAAGAGCCTAAGATGTCTACATACATCTCTATCACAGCAATGTTCTCTATCTTGGGTGTGTAAAGCTGCTGTTCTGGGTCCATGTCAATTTTCTGTTGTTGTCGTGTCCAATGAAGAGCCTCAGATGTCTACATACATCTCTATCACAGCAATGTTCTCTATCTTGGGTGTGTAAAGCTGCTGTTCTGGGTCCATGTCAATTTTCTGTTGTTGTCGTGTCCAATGAAGAGGCTCGGATGTCTACATACATCTCTATCACAGCAATGTTCTCTATCTTGGGTGTGTAAAGCTGCTGTTCTGGGTCCATGTTAATTTTCTGTTGTTGTCGTGTCCAATGAAGAGCCTCAGATGTCTCCATACATCTCTATCACAGCAATGTTCTCTATCTTGGGTGTGTAAAGCTGCTGTTCTGGGTCCATGTCAATTTTATGTTGTTGTTGTTGTGTCCAATGAAGAGGCTCAGATGTCTACATACATCTCTATCACAGCAATGTATCTATATCTTGGGTGTGTAAAGCTGCTGTTCTGGGTCCATGTTAATTTTCTGTTGTTGTCGTGTCCAATGAAGAGCCTCAGATGTCTACATACATCTCTATCACAGCAATGTTCTCTATCTTGGATGTGTAAAGCTGCTGTTCTGGGTCCATGCCAATTTTCTGTTGTTGTTGTGTCCAATGAAGAGCCTCAGATGTCTCCATACATCTCTATCACAGCAGTCGCAATGTTCTCTATCAGGCGATAGATAACGTGTTATCTATATACAGTAGAACTACCTCCTGTAAAGAACACCTAATTGCAGAGCCAAATTATCCTTTTAGGGAGAGGTATCTTCTTAGCGGAGAGTTGCTAAAGAGTAAAAATGGTAATTTTGCAAATGAAAACTGTTCTTTGTAGAGAGGTGTCCTCTAACGTGAGTGTCCTTGAGGTTCTACTGTATAAGAAATGGAAGCATTAAACCACGAATGTTTCTTGTAATCATAGGACAAACTTCTACTGTCCTTACTGTGATGGAAAATATATTATCGTAAAGATAGAGGTTGTCTGGCTGGGGGGGGGGGGGGGGGGGGGGGCATTCATATTTCTATGAAAAATAGACACTTCGGCCAGTTAGAGTTTTTTATTTTCTCAACGTTTTTTTTTTCTAACGCCATGCCAAATTCTTTATTTTTATTTACTTCTTCTTAAGAAGACAAAATTTTTTTGTCGAAACGTTGAGAAAAAAAAAAAAAACTCTAACTGGCCGAAGTGTCTATTTTTCATAGAAAAATATCTTGTTGAGGTTATGAAGTTTCATTGTTGTTCTGGTTTTTTTGAGGTTGTTCGCGAACATTCTAATTAAGCCTCTCTGTCCTCTGGGACGAATTAAACCCCGAATGTTTCTTGTAAACATAGAACAAACTTCTCTACTATCCTTACTGCAATGGAAATGATTGTTGGGGTTTTATTGATGTTCTGGTTTTGTTGAGGCTGTTCGCGAACATTCTAATTAAGCCTCTCTGTCCTCTGGGACGAATTAAAGCACGAATGTTTCTTGTAAACATAGAACAGACTTCTACTATCCTTACTGTGATGGAAATGATTGTTGGGGTTTCATTGTTGTTCTGGTTTTGTTGAGGCTGTTCGCGAACATTCTAATTAAGCCTCTCTGTCCTCTGGGACGACGTTTCCCCGGGGCGTCTAATTTTCGCCTCCAGGAAGTCAACTATCGGCCTACTTTCTGGGAGTCCCTCGAGGTCGGGTTGTCAACACCCCAAATTTTGTATATCGCCCCAGCTAAAATCTTCATCTCCCACTAAACTAAACGTTGCAAACCCTAAACGCGGAGAGAGTCTAATCTTTCTCATGTTTTAATATACAGTTAAACCTGTCTATAGCGCCCCCCTCTTGGGACTCACCAAAATAGGGTCCTATAGAGAGGGGGTTCTATAGACAGGTCACTTTTAATGTAAATCGCATCGTACTATGTATTTAAAATCGGGCACTATAGAGAGGAAGGCACGAAGGAATAAACGAAACCCATTTTTCTGTAGTTCTTCTTTTCACCTCTAAGGGCATCACTGTTTGGGTTAATATATTTGATTGGTCGCTATTTTATTTCACAATGTTTTTTTAAGCGAAAATGTTTTAACTGTGATTCGACGACTTAACAAGACGTACTTTATTAGCAGTACCTGGAATAGTATACTCGAGCACTAGTTTAATATAAAGATGCATTTTGTGAAATGCTAGCCAGTCTTCTATCTGTTGCAAAGATTGTTTGATTTCGAATTCTAGTAAAGATGCCTCCAGGAAAACGACGAGTGTAGACTACATGTGTGACATATGCGGTCACACTCTCCCATGTTTATTTACATACCCACTGACCTTCGGCGCAGTGCACCCCAACTTCCTCCGTTTGGATAACCTACTAACCAGCCTAATTTTGGACCCTTTCACAACACCAAGGTTGGGAAACCATTTTTTTTCTACATTTTCTGGGGCCTGATGTATGTAAAAGAATTGGTGAACAATTTGCTAGTTGGATATAAACTTCCAACTACTTTAGCTTTATCCTTTCTTACTCCATTGGTACCGTATAAGAGAACACGACAATATCAGCATTGTTATCGTATTAACTCTTTTTAGTATTGTTTTAAATGAATAATTCTCTAATATCTAGCATATTTTCATTATAAAATATTCCTTAAAACTTTTTTTTAAAATCTGTAAATTGCTTTTCTCGAATAAACACAATACTTTACAATTTGATTTCATTTAACTAAATTTGCTTACCAACCCTTTGTACATATATCAATTATGTTGATATATATATTTTTTATCTTTTCTTCTAACTAACTTGCATACTAATTCTATACATATTTAAAATATCTTTCTTTCTCTTCTTTAAAAAATTTGTTTATTTTTAAAGTGCAAGTGTCCCTAGGGGGACATAGCGCTCTAAGTCGAAATAAAGAAATAAAGAACGATATAAAATATATGACTATACACCTATCCCCCGATTTACACGGTACTTGTTTTACACGTTTTTGCTTTTACACGGTTTTCCAAATAAGTTTTTTTGTTTTTGTTTTTATCGCACTATACTAAATGCTACTGTGATTGAACACATGCGCTGTGTACACATCTCACGAGGAATCCCGAGCTTATGTACTGACTACATATTTTAACCTGTCAATGCATTTTATTTTTATTTCTGTGTACACCTATCCCCCGATTTACACGTTTTCTCAGGAACGTATCTACCGTGTAAATCGGGGGATAAGTGTATTTGTTTGTATTTATAGTAAAAGAAAAATAAAATCACCAAGGATGACTATCTTATATTTTAATGCTTTACGTTTCAAGCTTTCAGGTATTAACGTCCCCTCTACAGCAATAAGAACCAATCTAAGAACTGATTGTTTATATTTATAAAAATAAAGGTCGCCTCTCCTGTCAAAATACTTGTTTGGTTATTCTAAAGTTATCATAATTCCATTTTAATTGCTCTTTTTCATCACGGTGTAATTCATAATTATTACACCATTCATAATGGTGTAATACATGATCTTTTTACTAAAGGAAGGAATATATTCGGACCACTATAATAGGCATTTCTTGAAAGTTGCACGATAAGGAGATGCATTTTTTCTTTTCTTAATTTATGAACTTTATCCCAGTGCAATATCATATTTGTAATCATTTTTTCACAATAACGATTTGGTTCGAGATTTCATCAAACCCTATGGTGGGAATAGGTAACAACAACAACATATCGTAAAGATAGAGGCTGCCTGGCCGGTATTCATATTTCTTAAAATAAAAGACACTTCGGCCAGTAAATCTTTTTATTGTTTCGACAAAAATCTTTATAGATTACCTTCTATATAGAATAATTTCTAACACTTTGCCAAATGTTTTAATTTTTGTTTGCTCCTGACGAGGACAAAAGATTTTTGTCGAAACGTCGAGATAATAAAAAGATTTACTGACCGAAGTGTCGTTTATTTTAAGAGCAACAACATAGTTCTGTGGAATAAATTAACACAAAGCAATAACGCGCCATCTATACATATAAAATAAAAGGATTTAAAAGCGCGAATGTTTCTTTTATACATAAAACGAACTTCTACTGTCCTTACTGCGATGAAAAATATATTGGGAGGGCTTGGCTCATCAGTGGTGAACCCTCCCAGCGGTTTCGCCAATATAAAAGAAACATTCGCGCTTTTAAATCCTTTTATTTTATATGTATAGATGGCGCGTTATTGCTTTGTGTTAATTTATTCCTAATGACCTTGTCTTTATTGCTCGAAGCAAATATTTGAATATAATTCTACTGTCCTATAAGCTTATGTCCATAGTTTACTTGAAAACCATTTCTAAGATTCCATCCTTCAGTGTAGCATATAAAAGCAGAATGATCCAATACAATATTAGAGCTCTGAGAAGCGGTCTGGTGGATTAAATTGGCGAAACCGCTGGGAGGGTTCACCACTGATGAGCCAAGCCCTCCCAATATATTTTTCATCGCAGTAAGGACAGTAGAAGTTCGTTTTATGTATAAAAGAAACATTCGCGCTTTTAAATCCTTTTATTTTATAAACATAATTCTGTAATTTAAAGACAAAAATCGATACTTGTACATCTAACCATTAAGATAATCTTTTTGTTTTAACTTTTTCGATATGGAATTGGAGATGGAAGCAATGAAAATGTACGGTATAACACAATACGCTACCCACTAACAACCTTCACATACAACTTTTTGTTTGGAAGTGGGAAGGAGAGAATCAATAAGGTAACATGCGTCATTCTACCTAAGTCATTGGGGTTTTCCAACTTGGAATTAAGACTTTTTATAATACAATATAATGCGGCTTATGATTGTAGAACGACATTTGAAAATTATCCCGCATGTGTTTCTTTTCAAACGAAAAATCGAATTTTTTTTTAAAAGGATAAATAACGATTATTTCTAACCTTAGGGATGAAGTATGAAAGGATGAATTGTGAAGAGTAATGATAAACGGAAAAATAAAAGTGTCCAGAGGGATGGGAAACTTTTAACTTTTACACTTTTAATTTTCCGTTTATCATTACTCTTCACAATTCATCCTTTCATACTTCATCTCTAAGGTTAGAAATAATCGTTATTTCGCCTTTAAAATAAATTTCGATTTTTCGTATAAAATAAACATTTGTGGGATAATTGTCAAATGTCGTTTTACAATTAAGACTTTATTGGAGAAACTTCAGTAGAATGTGTGTTGAAATGTATTCTGGTTTATTCCTCACCACATCTATGAAAATTTGGAGGTAAAGAATTACGACCGCTTGCGACCTCTTCAAGAGACCAATAAGGTTGTCCCAAAAGTTCGTGTTTTCTTAAAACGTTTTGTTTTCCTTATTGACGAATATATTTATTATGGTGAATACACATAACAATACATATTACAATTACTTTATACATTATACAAAGATATTATACATAACGGCGAATAATATTGGTATTTAATTTTTTTTTGCAAGTGTTTAAGAACTTTTAGGACAACCTTATAACGCATGGAATTTAATTTAGAATTTTCAGTTTTGTCTTTTAATCACTTTTGTGCATGAAAATATTATGTTCTTTGTTAAAAATCAATTCCGTTCGTTATTGCACGATATTATCAATTCAACCCGTGTTCATCTTGAAACATTTTTTTTTTTCCTTTTTGCCAGGGCGTCTCATATGTTTAACTAGACATTCAAAGAATGAGACAACGTCTCAATTTGGCCCCTACGTTCAAATCTAGAGATTACCTGCAACATGATTTGTATTTATTTATTTATTTATTTATAGAAGCATAGGGCGCCTCTCCCGTCAAAATAAACGTCAAGGGCCCTATGCTTCTATGGATCAATATCCTCCCGGCAAAATTTCCATCTATATTTTAGCCATAGATTTGGTCCAGCCATCTTGCCAGTAAAACACCTCTTTGGTAGATTGTGAAGATTCCGTTAGATCCCGTGTGGATCTCATGGAATAAAGTCCGCCCTAGACTGACGAGGGCCATTAGCCCGAAACCATGGTCTCTAGGTGGACGCTTCTCAGTTTGCCAAAGCTGGTGTTGTGGCTTTGTCACCGACCTGAGGCCGCTAGTTGCGGCGACGGTCAATAGATGGCGTCAGGTTTTTGACGTTTATTTTGACGGGAGAGGCGCCCTATGCTTCTATGGATCAATTTCCTCCCGGCAATTTTTCCATCTTATTTATTTATGTAAAATATTTAAATATTCTTTGATTTTTCATCATATAGTTTAAGCAGTCGGCAAGACTTTCTTTCTTCCTCTAATTTTACATAAGTTTTGTTAATATATTACGGTTAACCTTGTTGTAATGTAATTAAATATTAAAACACAAAGTATTGTGGCTATCCTTTATTTATAAATAAGGAAACGTTACTGTTTTGTATTATTTATCATTGATTTTCTATATTCTCTTTTTATCAACATCATCATTCATATTGTCAAGAAGCTCCATGGGACACCTGTCAATCATCCCTGGACCCCGGGGGGGACCACAGATGTGAGGGATTCTCGGAATGATTGACAGGTGTCCCATCTGGATGTAGTTTCTTGACAATATTGTAATCAAAAGATGTTTCGAGAATAAAATTGTTTTTGTTATTGTGTGTAAACAAATGTCATTAATTTAAATATAATATATTAAATATTTTATTTACTTCTCCTGACGAAGACAAAAGATTTTTGTCGAAACGTTGAGAAAATAAAAAGCTCCAACTGGCCGAAGTGTCTATTTTTTATATAAATATAAAAAGACATTACAGTTACATTATCCAGATGTTGAATTCTGTATAATATTTCTGAGAAATTGATTGGATTTTCTCTTCTGGATGGTTGTTGAGGGTTTTGGAAATTTTATCCAGAAGATAACTGCTCCAGACGGCCAACTAGCCGCTACACAGAGCCCTCGGGTAGTGACCGCTTCTAATGGCAGGCTGAAGATGGTATCTATTCTTTTTCAATGATGTTCAGACGACACTTTGCACCATGTACAGATGGGCCCTTTGTTGGAAACTATCTCGTCTTTTTTTGTTCTTGTTTTACTCAGCATACCTTCATGTTGGAACATCGTTTCTTAAGCTGCCCAACAAACGGTGATTTAGATGGCGTTTTCTGATATCCCCCAGCTCTCTCTGGTCGTGAACTAAGATCTTCACGATATTCTCTAAGCTTAGTGTCGTTACTCTTGTTTCGAAGATGTTTTAATGATTTCTGGAACATCTTTCTTTCTTCTTTGATTTAAGAGACACTTCGACCAGTAAATGTGTTTTTTTTTTTAATTTACTCGATGTTTCGACAAAAATCTTTTGTCTTCGTTAGGAAAAAAATAAAATTTGAGGCATTTGGCAAGGTGTTAAAAATTATTCTAAGATGACAAAAGATTTTTGTTGAAATGTCAAGAGAATAAAAAAACATTACTGACCAAAGTATCTTCAATTCTAAGAACTATGAATGCCGGCCAGGCAGCCTCTATCTTCATGATTTTCTTTCTTCGATTCGATCCTGTTTTAAATTCGATTATGGCTTCTTTAAACCTTCTCTAGAACATCCAACATGGAATTCCTTCTCCCTCTTTTTTTTTGGCAGTCAAAATAGGTTCAAAAAATGACATCTGACAATCTTGATTTAAAATAAGTTTCTTTCTTTTTCTTCTTCTGTATATTCCCCCACTTTCACAGGCCTATCTCTCTTGTAATCTCGGGGAGAATCCTCTATTAGACAAGTGTGTCTTAATAAAGGCTTTTGTGTGTGTGTGTGTGTGATTTAAAATAAGTTTCTGGTAAATGGCAATGCGTCAATGGGTTGGATGACATGTGGTTTTTCAATCAAAAAGAACTTCTCCTATCAAGTATGTGATGTAATCTGTAAATAATTCATAGAATGTACAAAAGAAAGGTTATCATCATTATTGTGTATGTTCTGTATAGAGACAGGTCGAGTTATGCCATATATATATAGTTGATAGAAAGGCCATATAAGTTAGTAAGTTCCCTCTCTTGCTGTGGTAAAATTTCTCATTCAGTACTTTTGTCTGAAGATGGTAACAACGCTGTTACCGAAACATCACACACTATTTATTTATTTGGTAAAACATGCTGTGGTAAAATTTCTCATTCAGTACTTTTGTCTGAAGATGGTAACAACGCTGTTACCAAAGCATCACACACTATTTATTTATTTGGTAAAACATGCTGTGGTAAAATTTCTCATTCAGTACTTTTGTCTGAAGATGGTAACAACGCTGTTACCGAAACGTCACACACTATTTATTTATTTGGATTTGGTCTTATTACCTTGTGTTTGTAAAAAAAAATAATTGTTCATCTTCGCATTCTGATTTGTAAAGAAAACAAAACAAAGTCTAGTGTTAAGGCCGTCCATACATGGTGTAAAGTGTCGTCTGGACATCATTGAAAAAGAATAAATACCATCTTCAGCCTGCCATTAGAAGCGGTCACCACCCGAGAGCTCTCTATACGGGTCGTCTGGAGCAGTAACCGAATGCTCTGTCTGGGTAAAATTTCCAAAACCCTCGACAACCATCCAGAAAAAAAAAAAAATTATAGAAAAATATTTTAGAACGCACGAAAAAGTCTAGTGTATTTTTCCATATTACTGTCTTCCTTCAGGATTTGACGGATTCGACTCTAGAAGTTTCAATAGTGATATAGCAGCAATGCGATCTGACATTTCAGCTATATCTACCGCTACATAGGAACTGTACAAGAGCAGCCGCAGAAAGTTCAATAGAAGGAAGTCTATTTGCCATGGCGCAATAAACGTAAAAAAAAACCTAGACGTCATCTATTGACCGCCTCTACAATTTAGCGAATTCGTGTTGCTAACAAAGCCACAAAACCACCTTTGACATATTCAGAAATGTCCACCCGAAGACCATAGTTCCAGGCTAATGGCCTTCGTTAGTCGAGGACTGGCTTCGATGTCATGAGATCTCCATAAAAAACTAAACGTAATCTATTGACCGCTTCTACAATTTAGCGAATTCGTGTTGCTAACAAAGCGACAAAACCCCCTTTAGCATATTCAGAAATGTCGACCTGAAGACTATGGTTTCTGTATAATGGCCTTCGTTAGTCTAGAACTGGCTTCGATGAGATCCATAAAAGATTCATGGAATCATCAGAATTTTCCAAAGAGATGATTAGCTGTTGAAGTGGCTAGGTTAATTCTATAGCCAACATAGTTGGAAATTTTGCTGGGAGGATATTCGTGTTGCTAACAAAGCTACAAAACCAGCTTTGGCATATTCAGAAATGTCTACCTGAAGACCATAGTTTCTGGCTAATGGCCTTCGTTAGTCGAGGACTGGCTTTGATGTCATGAGATTTCCACAAGGGAGATTTATGGAATTACCAGAATTTGCCAAAGAGATGATTAGCTGTTAAAAGTGGCTAAGACAATTCTATAGTAAAAATATATAGTTGGGAATTTTGCTGGGAGTATATGTGATCTTACAAAAATAAAAATGGATATATCTTCTGGCAAAATAGACGCAATAAACTCCTGTTGTTTGTGTCCTTGTTGTCCATCCGAGCCATCAAATTGGGGAATACCGTGATGGTAGTGGAAACTCTTGTGTGAAAGATACCGCTGCTACTAACTTGAGTCGTTAATGACATCGAGGAACCTTCCGTGACCGGTCAAACCCTTTCTTTGTAGGAAAAAAAGAAAGAGGTTGATAAGGCTTTATCTGTCAGAGGCCGCCTTGTGTGTCCTTTCTTTCTCAAGACAAACAACAGCTTCGATCTAAAGACATGTTGAAATTGGTATCCCTTTTTTCTTCATTTAAAATGAAACCAACGTTTCAGAACCGAAATCCAAAATATAGTTCTGAAGTTAAGTTTTCTTATACAGTAGAATTTCTAATGAGAGAACATAACCTAAAAACCTTGGTTAACCTGGTCTCTTCTGGAAGTGGTCGCTCACCGGAAACTTGTCATGTAAGACCAAGTCCTGACGATTCTTTCAACCGAAAAAAAAAATATATATATTCTGCTTATCCCTAGTACAACTGGTACAGGCCATGATAATCATGGTGGGTAGAAGTAGGCGACTGCTTCTACTGTAAGTGCACCACATGTCTTCACATGTGAAAAGCAGTTCGACTTTGCACTTACAAATGTGCTAAAGCGCCCCGTTTGGTTACTTCCACTCGCTGATGGGGTTGGACTTTTAAAAGAATCGGGGGGGCTTTGGAGCATTTTTTTTTCTCAGAAAAAAGAGCCCAATACGGGAATCGAACCCGGGTCGTAGCGGTCGACAACCAACGGTTTAAGCCATCTTTCCAACGACCCCTTCGAAAAAGAGTTTCTGATGAGAGTCCAATTTCTGGAGAGACCAAGTTTACCCATGTTTTGAGGTGGTCTCTAATGGGGAGACTTTACTGTACCTGTTATATATCAATAGACTTATCTTTCAACCGGCTGTATTCCACACTCTGTCCCTACACCGCGGAAGCAGCCCACGGGGGTCAAGAGACGTCTGCAGCAGCAAGACCGATCCCTAGATAAGATAAAAGTTCTCCCAACTTCCAGGCAGCTCACAGCCGGGTCGTCTGGCATCGTTGGTGTCCAATTTTTGGGACCGCTGATCCCCATTGTCTTGTCCTTTATGTGTCATCCATCGTTTAGACTGCGCTTCCTGTTTCCTCCCGGAATTATACACGGATCTACCCTGTCCTCCCTGAATTCTGCATTTGTCTACCATGGTCGCAGGATCTACCCTGTCTTCCTGTAATTCTCTCTACGCGTATCTACCGTGTCATCCCAGAAGTTTAAACAGAACTACCCTCTCCCGCGTTCTATCTAGTCCACTAAGAATTCTACACTAATCTACCATGTCCTGCATATAACCAGCCCACTAAGAATTTAACACCGATCTACCGTTTCCATTGTTGTTCTATCATGTCCCACAGTATACACTCAATATATCCACTCATTTTGCCCTAATCTTTCAACTAGGCTGCTTTCACGCTATCTTTCACTGCAGACTATTTTTTCATCTATTATATTGTCCTCCAAGCTCTTTGTTCTCTCTTGGCCTTGTCCTTCAAACGGCTTTTTCCAAGTTTGTACTTCAGTTTGTAGCACTTCTAAAGCATAAGTGTTCTCTCTCAGCGCCGCTGGAGATCTCTATACGGAGGACTGAGTGTCCCGGCAGCGGTATGTTTGTCAGAATGGAGGACACAGATGTGGGAGCCCGCCCGGTCCAACGGCTGCGTCACCGGTGACTCACTCACAAGCGGCCGTTCAACCCACGCATGGTCCGTCCCCTACCTAACGGAGAACATGTTTTCACACCTCGTCGTAGCGTGTCGTCGTCTGTCCATCGATCGCCCTTGAACTTTGCCGACTCGACATTGCCGTGACGCAGTCCGGGACAACTTTCTTGATGACTTTACCCCACTCGATAACAGCAGTCTCTACCATGTTGTCTGACGCTAGAGCGATATAGCCCAAACTTGGACTTCGCTGGACTCAGTAGCAGCCTTGACTCCAAACATAGCCCAAACATGATGACTATCCCATTCGAAAACAGCAGTCACTACCAAGTTAACTGACGTTAGGCCGATATAGCCCAAACTTGGACTTCACTGGGACTCAGTAGCAGCCTTGACCCAAAACATAGCCCAAACATGATGACTTTACCCACTCGAAAACGGCAGTCTCTACCAAGTTGTCTGACGTTAGGCCGATATAGCCCAAACTTGGACTTCACTGGACTCAGTAGCAGCCTTGACCCCAAACATAGCCCAAACATGATGACTATCCCATTCGAAAACAGCAGTCACTACCATGTTGACTGACGCGCTAGAGCGATATAGCCCCAACTTGGCACAATTTTCTTTATGACGTTACCCCAATCAATAACAGCTTCTGTCAAGTTGACAGGTGTGCAAATTCAGACTGGTCCATGGGATGATGGAATTCGATATTTTTTCATCCCGAAGACCCATGTATGCGCACAAACTGTTCAACACGAACCAAATTGATATAATATAATAAATATTGTGTTGTAACATTCACCCCACTATGATTATAGAATCGGGTTTGTCTTCAGAAGACAATCAGGAAGTATCTTATTTCCTTGTGCATCTTCTCCTCGTCATTTGATGAGGCAGTTATTACACAAAAGACGGCGTTTCCTTCTCAACATTGTCCAAAGACAATCAAACGCCTTATTTGTCAAATATGTTTACCCGCCCTTCCAAAAGACAATGGCTTGTTCCACCTACTGCCTGCCTCACCTTGTTTGCCTTTCCACGCCTGCCACATCTAAGCCCTTCGCCATGTTCTGATATCCTATATTATAAAACGAGCCATTCTTGTTTAGTATCTCCCAAACGACTCTACCGATTTCAACCAAATTTTCCATCTAGAAGGTGAACTTTTTAACGATGATATTTTTGCATTAGAGGGTTCTGCTGATAAAGCGATCATTGACAAGCTTTTGATGATGATGAAAATGACGTTGCTAGGTTACAATTTAATGGTAAAGAAAGAAACATATTTGCATAATAGCCTAGCAAATGCAACCAAGTAAACGTAATACTTAGTAAGTACAGAATCAAATTATTATTTTTTTCCATTGCAGTAAGGGCAGTAGAAATTGTTTAATATCAAAAAGAATCTTACGCCTTTAAAATAGTTTCGAATTTTGATAAGAGAATCAAATTGTTACATCAGCAGTTCATCACAAGTGATAATGCACTTAAAAGCAATATATAGAATCTCTATAGCCACACCTATAGAGCGAACATTGACAAGTTTTTGATGATGATGATATTGCTAGGTTACAATTTAATGGTAAAAAAGATAAGCCTATTTGCATAATAGCCTAGCAAATGCAATTAAGTAAACGTAATATCTTGTAAGTACAGAATCAAATTGTTTCATCAGAGGTTCAACCAATGTGATAATGCACTTAAAAAGCAATATATAGAAACTCTATAGCCACACCTATTGACCTAAAAAAAAGAAATATAAATCCTCTTCTTAATATATATTTTTTCTAGATCTCTCAATCATCCTTTTATCCTATTGTGTTAAGGATTCATTCAATTCTTGACAATGGTTTCCTCCTTTAAAGGTGTTATAAACAGAGAATTTCGAACTTATTTCCTTCTTCAATCGTAAGACAACATCCGCCTCGTTAGGAAGTCTTCTAACCCGGAAAAAATATTTATTCCTCTGAATCTAGGTTTCGACAGCAGACCGCCTTGGGGAATTCCAGAATATTCCTCCCGGCCATGCTGCTTTCTTTCTCCGTTGAGGATTTGTTGGTTACACTTATTTTATTTCCAAAGCGCTATATCCCGCAAGGGATACTTGCGCCAAACAAGGAGAAAAGTTTATTTACATAAGTTATTTACATTATTCAACGCATGAAAACATTAGAGACCCAGATTTTGTAGAAAGTTTAGAATGTATTTACAAAATGAATTGAACTTTAAATATGATTTTTTTTATCGGAAATCAAATCGTTAAGTTCACAAACAACTAGATCATTCTTCATTCTATAATCTTGAAATGCTGGGCAATCGATCAGTATTAATTGGTGATAGGTATTCTTTCCTTCACGCTGTTTGTTTATCCGAGCTCTATTTTTACTTTCTGGTTAATGGACCTCGGCTTCTTAGAGACTGTTGTATATAATAATATTCTGTATACATGTGAATATCCGGCAACACTGTTTGTAAACAATGGAGCCATTATAAATATGTTATAAAATAAAGCTTCCAGGTCTAAGTTTCTTGTTCAACTTTTTTATTTTCAAGATTTCAGACTTGTCAGTCCTTCAACAGGAGTATCACAATAATAAATTGATGATATATACTATTTTTATGTACAAATTATTATTTACATGTTTTAAATAATAATGATATTGAAAGGGAAGAAAAATATAGATTACATTCTTTGTGTGTTATAAACAATTTTTGAAAATATACGTACATGGTAAACAAGATCATATAATAAATATGTAATTCATCTACCGTGGTACTGTATTGCATAGCTCTATCTAGAGACTGTAACTATATTGTTGTTGTGTCCAATGAAGAGCCTCAGATGTCTCCATACATCTCTATCACAACAGTTGTAATGTCCACTACCTTGGGTGTGTAAAGCTGCTGCTCTGGGTCCATGTCAATTTTCTGTTGTTGTCGTGTCCAATGAAGAGCCTCAGATGTCTCCATACATCTCTATCACAACAGTCGCAATGTCCACTATCTTGGGTGTGTAAAGCTGCTGCTCTGGGTCCATGTCAATTTTCTGTTGTTGTCGTGTCCAATGAAGAGCCTCAGATGTCTCCATACATCTCTATCACAACAGTCGCAATGTCCACTATCTTGGGTGTGTAAAGCTGCTGCTCTGGGTCCATGTCAATTTTCTGTTGTTGTTGTGTCCAATGAAGAGTCTCAGATGTCTCCATACATCTCTATCACAGCAGCAGCAATGTCCACTACCTTGGGTGTGTAAAGCTGCTGTTCTGGGTCCATGTCAATTTTCTGTTGTTGTTGTGTCCAATGAAGAGCCTCAGATGTCTCCATACATCTCTATCACAGCAGCAGCAATGTCCACTACCTTGGGTGTGTAAAGCTGCTGCTCTGGGTCCATGTCAATTTTCTGTTGTTGTCGTGTCCAATGAAGAGCCTCAGATGTCTCCAAACATCTCTATCACAGCAGCAGCAATGTCCACTATCTTGGGTATGTAAAGCTGCTGCTCTGGGTCCATGTCAATTTTCTGTTGTTGTCGTGTCCAATGAAGAGCCTCAGATGTCCCCATGAATCTCTATCACAGAAGTCACAATGTCCTCTATCTTGGGTGTGTAAAGCTGCTGTTCTGATTCCACGTCAATTTTCTGTTGTTGTTGTCGTGTCCAATGAAGTGCCTCAGATATCTCCAATGTCCTATATCAGCAATGTCCTATATCTTGGGTGTGTAAAGCGGCTGCTCTGGGTCTATGTAACTATATTAAATACGATATAGAATATAGAGAGGTTTAAAGATAAAAACTGTATAAAGATACGACATGGTGTCAGTGATGGGATTTGAACCCAAGCCTCTGAAGAGATTGGTGATTTTGTGATTTCAGCATTGATGCTTTCAGTGGCAGGAAGTTAACGATATTCCACGGACATATCAAGTTTTTGTTTTCACGTAGATATTTAAAAAGAATTGTGCCGTTTGAAGGTTGTTCACCTTTATTATTACAATCTGACTCACCGTTCTTTAAATCAATCCACTGCTATTTCAAATTAATTTACGACATGTATCTTCTTCTTCTTGCTTATCTATACTCAACCATGATGGAGATGAGTAAAACGCATTCGTCACATTGAGGTTAGGAGTACTTTTCAATAGTAGACCGACTTCAGTATAAAATGGCTGTTTCTGACATAAGCGCAGTCGCTCATAACATGGCGTACAGATCATTCCGTGTACCTGAATCAGGAGTCCTTACAGGGTACTATCAGCCGGGCCAACTAAGTCCATTTTTTTTTAGCAAGCTTGTTACTGCTCCTCCTCTTCCAACCGGGCTTGGGACAGTCAAAGGCGGAGTTCCAGGAATGTACGCATCGAAGCCCGCCCGGGATATGAGAACGGCGAAGAAGGAAGTCACCGTTGATTGAGTCCAATAACCGCCATCTCAAATACCGCCGGCAGAAATCTCCTCTTCCTATGCGGAAACTTTCTTCTACTTAACAACCCTCACGGCTCTTTCGTCTTCGAAAGTCATTTCCATATCTTTCTTCGACCACCACCACTCGGGGAGATTTCAACACCTCTCCAGTGTACCGCAGAAATTACACCTTACCATCGTGTCTAGAGGCCCCTTCATATCCTATCATCAACTTCAACTATTAGATTAAGAACATCAATTGACCATCCGTGGAACAAAACTACTGATATATTATTGGAACTGTTTTTTACTGGTTGTGAACCACACGTCTACCCATGTAGGAACAGTTCAACTTTTGCCCTTGCAAGATGTCAGAGCTTCCTTTAAAAACTTGCACTCGCTGGTAGACTTGTACAAGAATAGAGGCCAGCTTGGTATAAGTAGACGAATCTACACGTCTACCCATGTAGAAACAGTTCGACTTTTGCCCTTGCAAGATCTCAGAGCCTCCTTTAGACACTTGCAATTGCTGGTAGACTTGTACAAGAATAGAGGCCAGCTTGGAATAAGTAGAAAAAATCGACCTTGCACTTGCAAGATAACAGAACCTCCTTTAGAGACTTGCAATAGCTGGTAGACTTGTACAAGAATAGAGGCCATCTTACAAAAAAGTCTGAGATATGGGGTGACCTGTAGGTTGTTCGGCTACCATCTACCGAGGTTTGTAGGTCGTCTACCAACAAAAGGGAATGAATGTTGGTGGATTAACTCTACAATGGTCCTTCCTTTCAACTTGTGGTCATTATCGCCTCAACTTCTTCTCCCTTTCTTCGGCCCTTGATTGTTGTCTCCGACTGACGGAGGCCTTGTGTGAAAAACACATTGAAACCTTGCTGTGGTTATAATACTTCTTAAATACTGCTTGATGCTTTTTTTGATTGATTCTTTGATACAATATTGTATCTAGTAGTGAGAAATACATTATAGCCTCTATTGTTGAAAATATTATAAATAGATACTCTTTTTTTTCTTTTTTTTTTGTTGGTGGTGTGGTGGTGGTTTTTATAATAAAGAATTTTAATAGAATACTCTCTCATGGAATGGTAATTAGTAATAAACTTACTTTTAAAGAAATAGAAACAATAGCCAAAACAAAAATAAACAAGAACTGGAGGATCCCACCTAAGCACAGTTGGTACAGTGGAGTGAACCCAGGAGGAGCTCTGAACATCAGAAATAGACAGCATCAAACATCACTAACAAGATTTAGAACAGGCCATCTCAAGTCATTGAAGATAGAAAATAATAACAAAATTTATCTCACTTGCCCAAAATGTAGTTTGGTACCTGCAGCTCCAGAACACATTTTGGCTTGCATTAGATGTATTAAACAGGACCTTTGGGAGAGACCGCTGCTCATCATAAAACAGCCCGAGGAGCATGAACTCATGGAATTCGTGTAATCTTTACACAAGGGGATAAGAAACAACAACAACAACATGGTTAGGGTGGCGTATCGTTGGATGGAATGAACGTAAGCTGATGCAATGGTTGGTGGTTGACAACCGAGACTTAGGCATTTCAAACACTAAAGTTGGGTGACGTTAATATTTTCTATTTGATCTGTGTCTCTTGGATGTTAGGGTCTTCTGTTTTTGTAAATTTCTATTACTCAGAGCCTTCTTTATACATAAGACTATCTTGATAAGGTACAATTTGGATTATAAAACAAGGTAATTAGACCAAATCCAAATAAATAATTAGTGTGTGACGTTTCGGTAACAGCGTTGTTACCATCTTCAGACAAAAGTACTGAAACTTTAAAAAACTGAAAAATACTGAAACTCATTCAGTACTTTTGTCTGAAGATGGTAACAACGCTGTTACCGAAACGTCACACACTATTTATTTATTTGGATTTGGTCTTATTACCTTGTTTTATAAAACTATCTTCTTTTTCTCAAAAAAATTAAATGGTAAATCGATGTTTGTTAATTCACAAAAAAAAAAAAAAAAAAATACCGAATCAATCATTACGAAATTTCACCTTTAATTACATTCGTAGACAAAATTTAAGGAAATTTCATATTTTGGTACCGCGGTCGTCTGGTTTTTTTTAAGGAGACGAAGGCAATTTTGTTCACACTTGGTTATCTCGAGTCTTCAATAAAGGTGACTGTAATATCTTTCAGATTTATTGTTTGAATCCCGATATACATTCTGATAGGTACAACTTCCTTAACTTTTGTTTCATGGGTGTAGCTAAGGAGATGCCGATTAACATATATGGTATTTATAAATTCAATTGTCATTTATCGATACATTTTGTAAGACAGTAGAACCTCCCTTTAGCGGACACCCTGCTAGCGGACACCTCTCTATAAAGGACCGTTTTCATTTACAAAATTACCATTTTTACTATTTAGAAACTCTCCAGTTAGAGGACACCTCTCCCTAAAAGACACTTTAGCTCTGTAATTAGGTGTTGTCCTTTACAGGGAGGTAGTTCTACTGTAATAATTTTTGACAATGTATTTCTCTTTTCGCATACCTAAGGTAAGATCTGTAGAGATATTTGATGATATTCAAATTCACATTAATAGGTACCGCTCAGCAAGAGCAACCTAGTTCAAGATAATTGAAACAGTGAATAATATATGAAGGTTATTCACATATTAAACAATTTTTAACGCGGGATACAATCCCGGTTCATGACTGTCGGGAATCGAGCGTGTTACCCACTCATCCACCGACTTTTATTTGATGATATAAGTGAAAAGAAACATATTGCCAAAATATATTGTTTACAAATATATGGTATTTAAAAAAAGAGGTAGATGAAATTTTCTTTCGCAACACGCTGGCTTTATTCAAATAAAACATTATGAAATATGTTGATGTATCTCCCCTCATAATCAATTTCTATAGTAATTGTCGTATAGAAAAAAATGAAGGTCATATATTAAAAGCCTTCACAAATTTATCCAATAACTGAGTCTTCCTGGAAAAATATCGTTCAAGAGATAAATTTGTTAGGCGCCACTTCATGAATCGGACTTCCACTTACATTATGAAAAAGGCATCTCCTTATCGTGCAACTGAAAGTTGCTGATGGCTTTCGCCATCTATCGGAATAAATATAAACTATTCTCGTTGATTTCTAATTATTCCAGAGTTGGCCAATTACCCGAAATCAACAAGAATAGTTGATATTTATTCCGATAGATGGCGCAAGCCATCAGCAAACTTTCAGTTGCACGATAAGGAGATGTATTTTTTCATAATTTATGCACCTTATCCCAGTACAATATCATATTTGTACTATTTTTTTCCACTTACATTGTTAACAAAACCAAATAAGGATCTCTGAAGGACAACACGGTAGTTGGCGACTACTGTGCGTGGCTCCAGGAACCTGCTTGGTTAACCAAATAAATAACAATAAACTTACATAGTAAAACAACACTTGAAGTTACACCGCATGAGTTTCTTTTCAATGAAAAATCAAAATTTATTTCAAGGTGAAATATTGACTATTTCTAACTTTTTTGGATGAGGTATGAAAGGCTGAATTATGAAGAGTAATGATGAACGGAAAAATAAAAATTTTATTTTTATACCTCATCCAAAAAGGTTAGAAATAGTCAATATTTCACCTTGAAATAAATTTTGATTTTTCATTGAAAAGAAACTCATGCGGTGTAACTTCAAGTGTTGTTTTACAATCACAAGCCGCAGTTTATTATATAAACTTACATAGTCTTGAGTTATTATTTATTTATTACTAGTTACAAACAAGACACGCTATATCCGATCTGGATAATTACGCGTGAAACTATTTACAATAATTCATATGGGCTAAACTCTTCGAATTAAAACAGCAAAATATAACCACGATTGAAGAGGAGTGTCTTATTCGAACTTTATTAGCAAGCTTTCGGACGTCCTTCTACAGGTTTTACTGTGACAAGTTGTTTGTCATTGTAAAGCCTGTAGAAAGACGCCCGGAAACTTACGAATAAAGTTTATATTAGACACTCCTCTTCAATCGTTGTTATACACCCATACCTCGCTTTGCGTCGGGGTTACGTTCCAAAAAAAAAAAAAACACGACGCAAAGTGAAAATAAATTGGCGCAATCAAAAACAAAGGTATTATCATATTTTAGGGGGAAAAAAATTAAAGCTCGAATCCAAAACAACGCAACTTCGAAAATCTAACGACGCACAGTGAAAATCAGTAAAAATTAAGCAGCGACGCAACTTCGAAAAAAAAAAACGCAAAACGAAACGACGCAAAGCGAGGTATTGGTGTATTTAATAATTCATATTGTAGTAGAGTAGGTAACAGAATTGTCAAAAAGAAAATAAACAATTAAGAAAAAGAGCATTGAATAAACATATACATTAAACAAATAAGCAACAGCATAAGCAGATAGAAGAAACCACAAGATAGTTATTTACAATATGTTAAGCAATGATGGAAGTTAATGAAGTTATCTGTAATGTATCGTGGAGAGAGAAAGTTGATAAGTTGAGCTATTTACAATGAGTTATATTCTAAAGTAACTTATTAATTATTTAGATTTTTGCAAATCAAGTTGCATAGTAGTGTAGTTCCTCAAAGTTGTTTAATTATTAAGTGATGGTATTTTTTTATTTTTTAATTTAAAGCGTTATATCCCCTTAAGGACACTTGCGCTGTCATACATACCTCAAAATACGAAACTATTATAGACGCGTATGATTCTTTTTAAAATAAAACAATTTCTACTGCCCTTACTGCAATGGAAAAAATTATGGGAGGGCCTGGCTCATCAGTGGTGAACCCTCCCAGCGGTTTCGCAAGTTTAATCTACCATACCACTGTTATATTGCATTTTTGGATC
>CP092869.1:15435702-15471816 GCA_030710605.1 Cordylochernes scorpioides
CCTAATATGATTGAGTGGAGATAAGAAAGAAGAAGAAGACCAGTCTCCTCGAAGGCTTGGGTTCAAATCCCACCACTGACACTATGTCGTATCTTTATACAGTTTCTATTTTATCTTTAAACCTATATTCTATACATCGTATTTAATATCGTTACTGTCTTTAGATAAAGCTATTCAATACAGTACCACGGTAGATGAATTACATATTTATTATATGATCTTGTGTTTACCATGTACGTATATTTTCAAAATTTGTTTATAACACACAAAGAATGCAATATATATTTTTCTCTCCCTTTCAATATCATTATTATTTAAAACATGTAAATAATAATTTGTATATAAAAATAGTATATATCATCAATTTATTATCGTGATACTCCTGTTGAAGGACTGACAAGTCTGAAATCTTGAAAATAAAAAAGTTGAACAAGAAACTTAACCCTGGAAGCTTTGTTTATTTTATAACATACTAGACGAATGACCCGGGCAACGCCCGGGTTTTACCCGATTAAATGTTTTTATTCAAATAATATTCGTTACGAATATTCATTCTGCTCGAATGAATGTTTTTCTGTTAGAATTTTGTTCCTGCGTACAAAATAATGAACTGGTTTCACCCGTGGTCTCTGCTTTTTGGAATTTTTCCCGATATAATTATGTATCTAATAATCAAACATGATACAGCAATATCGTCATCATCATTTTCTGACTAAAAATATATAGTTTTAATTAAAAAAAGTTAAAAATGTAAAAAAAAGTTCTTCAAATGAAAAAAAGAAAGAGCCAAAAATACTAATCAAAATGCAGCCGAAAATTTTCCTCAGGTTTATAAAAAGCGACATGCAAAATTTGGTACCAATTGGTTCAGTAGTTTTTGAGTTTATCGCGAAACAGACAGACAGACAGAAATTGACTTTTATATATATAGAGATTTATTATGGTTCCATTGTTTACAGTATGTTACCGAATATTCACATGTATACAGAATATTATTATACACAACAGTCTCTTAGAAGCCGAGGTCCACTAACCAACGAGTAAAAATAGATCACAGAGAAACAAACAGCGTGAAGGAAAGAAGACCTATCACCAATTAATACTGATCGATTGCCCAGCATTTCAAGATTATAGAATGAAGAATGAACTAGTTGTTTGTGAACTTAACGATTTGAGTTCCGATAAAAAAAATCATATTTAAAGTTCAATTCATTTTGTAAATACATTCTAAACTTTCTACAAAATCTGGGTCTCTAATGTTTTCATGCGTTGAATAATGTAAATAACTTATGTAAATAAACTTTTCTCCTTGTTTGGCGCAAGTATCCCTTGCGGGATATAGTGCTTTGGAAATAAAATAACTGTAACCAACAAATCCTCAACGGAGAAAGAAAGCAGCATGGCCGGGAGGAATATTCTGGAATTCCCCAAGGCGGTCTGCTGTCGAAACCTAGATTCAGAGGAATAAATATTTTTTCCGGGTTAGAAGACTTCCTAACGAGGCGGATGTTGTCTTACGATTGAAGAAGGAAATAAGTTCGAAATTCTCTGTTTATAACACCTTTAAAGGAGGAAACCATTGTCAAGAATTGAATGAATCCTTAACACAATAGGATAAAAGGATGATTGAGAGATCTAGAAAAAAATATATATTAAGAAGAGGATTTCTATTTCTTTTTTTTAGGTCAATAGGTGTGGCTGTAGAGTTTCTATATATTGCTTTTTAAGTGCATTATCACATTGGTTGAACCTCTGATGAAACAATTTGATTCTGTACTTACTAGATATTACGTTTACTTAATTGCATTTGCTAGGTTATTATGCAAATAGGCTTATCTTTTTTACCATTAAATTGTAATCTAGCAACATCATCATCATCAAAAACTTGTCAATGGTCTCTCTATAGGTCAATAGGTATGGTGGCTATAGAGATTCTAAATGTTGCTTTTAAGTGCATTATCACTTGTGATGAACTGCTGATGTAACAATTTGATTCTCTTATCAAAATTCGAAACTATTTTAAAGGCGTAAGATTCTTTTTGATATTAAACAATTTCTACTGCCTTTACTGCAATGGAAAAAAATAATAATTTGATTCTGTACTTACTAGGTATTACGTTTACTTAGTTGCATTTGCTAGGCTATTATGCAAATATGTTTCTTTCTTTACCATTAAATTATAACCTAGCAACGTCATTTTCATCATCATCAAAAGCTTGTCAATGATCGCTTTATCAGCAGAACCCTCTAATGCAAAAATATCATCGTTAAAAAGTTCACCTTCTAGATGGAAAATTTGGTCGAAACCGGTAGAGCCGTTTGGGAGATACTGAACAAGAATGGCTCGTTTTATAATATAGGATATCAGAACATGGCGAAGGGCTTAGATGTGGCAGGCGTGGAAAGGCAAACAAGGTGAGGCAGGCAGTAGGTGGAACAAGCCATTGTCTTTTGGAAGGGCGGGTAAACATATTTGACAAATAAGGCGTTTGATTGTCTTTGGACAATGTTGAGAAGGAAACGCCGTCTTTTATGTAATAACTGCCTCATCAAATGACGAGGAGAAGATGCACAAGGAAATAAGAGACTTCCTGATTGTCTTCTGAAGACAAACCCGATTCTATAATCATAGTGGGGTGAATGTTACAACACAATCTTTATTATATTATATCAATTTGGTTCGTGTTGAACAGTTTGTGCGCACACTTGGGTCTTCGGGATGAAAAAATATCGAATTCCATCATCCCATGGACCAGTCTGAATTTGCACACCTGTCAACTTGACAGAAGCTGTTATTGAGTGGGGTAACGTCATGAAAAAAATTGTGCCAAGTTTGGGCTATATCGCTCTAGCGTCAGTTAACTTGGTAGTGACTGCTGTTTTCGAATGGGATAGTTATCATGTTTGGGCTATGTTTGGGGTCAAGGCTGCTACTGAGTCCAGTGAAGTCCAAGTTTGGGCTATATCGCTCTAGCGTCAGTTAACTTGGTAGTGACTGCTGTTTTCGAATGGGATAGTTATCGTGTTTGGGCTATGTTTGGGGTCAAGGCTGCTACTGAGTCCAGTGAAGTCCAAGTTTGGGCTATATCGCTCTAGCGTCAGACAACATGGTAGTGACTGCTGTTTTCGAATGGGATAGTCATCATGTTTGAGCTATGTTTTGGGTCAAGGCTGCTACTGAGTCCAGTGAAGTCCAAGTTTGGGCTATATCGGCCTAACGTCAGTCAACTTGGTAAAGACTGCTGTTATTGAGTGGGGTAAAGTCATCAAGAAAGTTGTCCCGGACTGCGTCACGGCAATGTCGAGGCGGCAAAGTTCAAGGGCGATCGATGGACAGACGACGACACGCTACAACGAGGTGTGAAAACATGTTCTCCGTTAGGTAGGGGACGGACCATGCGTGGGTTGAACGGCCGCTTGTGAGTGAGTCACCGGTGACGCAGCCGTTGGACCGGGCGGGCTCCCACATCTGTGTCCTCCATTCTGACAAACATACCGCTGCCGGGACACTCAGTCCTCCGTATAGAGATCTCCAGCGGCGCTGAGAGAGAACACTTATGCTTTAGAAGTGCTACAAACTGAAGTACAAACTTGGAAAAAGCCGTTTGAAGGACAAGGCCAAGAGAGAACAAAGAGCTTGGAGGACAATATAATAGATGAAAAAATAGTCTGCGGTGAAAGATAGCGTGAAAGCAGCCTAGTTGAAAGATTAGGGCAAAATGAGTGGATAGATTGAGTGTATACTGTGGGACATGATAGAACAACAACCAAAAAGGTAGATAGGTGTAGATTTCTTGGTGGGTTGGGTAATATGCAGGACAGGGTAGATTAGTGTAGAATTCGAAGTGGACTAGATAGAACGCGGGATAGGGTAGTTCCGTTTAAACTTCTGGGATGACAGAGTAGATACGCGTAGAGCGAATTCCAGGAAGACAGTCTGCGACCATGGTAGACAAATGCAGAATTCAGGGAGGACAGGGTAGATCCGTGTATAATTCCGGGAGGAAACAGGAAGCGCAGTCTAAACGATGGATGACACATAAAGGACAAGACAATGGGGATCAGCGGTCCCAAAAATTGGGCACCAACGATGCCAGACGACCCGGCTGTGTGCTGCCTGGAAGTTGGGAGAACTTTTTATCTTATCTAGGGATCGGTCTTGCTGCTGCAGACGTCTCTTGACCCCCGTGGGCTGCTTCCGCGGTGTAGGGATTGAGTGTGGAATACAGCCGGTTGAAAGTTAAGTCTATTGATATATAACAGGTACAGTAAAGTCTCCCATGAGAGAGAGAGAGAGAGACCACCTCAAAACATGGGTAAACTTGGTCTCTCCAGAAATTGGACTCTCATCAGAAACTCTTTTTCGAAGGGGTCGTTGGAAAGATGGTTTAAACCGTTGGTTGTCGACCGCTAAGACCCGGGTTCGATTCCCGCATTGGACTCTTTTTTCTGATAAAAAAAAATGCTCCAAAGCCCCCTGATTCTTTTAAAAGTCCAACCCCATCAGCGAGTGGAAGTAACTAAACGGGGCGCTTTAGCACATTTGTAAGTGCAAAGTCGAACTGCTTTTCACATGTGAAGACATGTGGTGCACTTACAGTAAAAGCAGTCGCCTACTTCTACCCACCATGATTATCATGGCCTGTACCACGTGTACTAGGGATAAGCAGAAAAAAATTGTTTTTTCGGTTGAAAGACTCGTCAGGACTCGGTCTGACTTGACCAAGTTTCCAATGAGCGACCACTTCCAGAAGAGACCAATCAAGGTTTTTAGGTTATGTTCTCTCATTAGAAATTCTACTGTATAAGAAAACTTAACTTCAGAACTATATTTTGGATTTCGGTTCTGAAACGTTGGTTTCATTTTGAAAGAAGAAAAAAGAGATACCAATTTCAACATGTCTTTAGATCGAAGCTGTTGTTTGTCTTGAGAAAGAAAGGATACGGCGGCCTCTGACAGATAAAGCCTTATCAACCTCTTTCTTTTTTTCTTACAAAGAAAGGGTTTGACCGGTCACGGAAGGTTCCTTGGTGTCATTAACGACTGAAGTTAGTAGCAGCGGTATCTTTCACACAAGAGTTTCTGCCACCATCACGGTATTCCCTAATTTGATGGCTTCAAGAGATCAAATGGTCTTCTCCTCTACAGGGCGTTCTCCATCATCGGCCGGACCTGCAGTCCTGGATCTTTCCAGTTGGTCTCGAGGACCACACCATCACCATCTCCTCATCGGCGAAGTACGTTATCTACGTTTTCTTCGTAGATCGCTATATGCGTGGTGTCGCTGGAGACCCGCTAGTGATTCTCCACCAAACTCTGCAGCGCTGGCAGAGAAGCCATATTCATTGTACATAGTGTATATAATGCATATTATCTCTTTTTTTTTTTTAATAGTACAGACTTATATAGTACACTTTGCATGTATTGACAAGATGTCAATAAAATTATTTTATTTGTCAATTGTCTACAGGGCTTACTTTCAATGGAACGCTAGAGAAATTTCTATAAAGTGGCAATAAAAATGTAAATATCACAATGGATGATTTGAAAAAATATATACTTGAGGTCAACGTTCTTCTTCCCCTAACTTATAATTTAATAAAATCAATAAAGTATCCAATGTTAAGTTTCTTGTACAATTTCTCTAGGTTTCGGGCTAACATGCCCTTCAACAGGAGCAACTAGGAGTATGACTTATAGCTAAGAATAGTATAGTTTGATAGATGTTATACTCCTAATTGCACCAGTTGAAGAGCATGTTAGCCGAAATATAGAGAAATATAATTATACAAAAAACTTAGCTTTGGATGCTTTATTAATTTTATTAAATTTGAGATCGTTTCGATTACTATTTTAAACTAGACACATTCGTGGTACAAATGTCTTAAATTTGAACATCGTTAGAGAAAAGGACAAAGAACTCTACGTTATCCAACTATCACACATACAAGCCTTTATTAAGACATTCCGTCTTATACAGACGATTCTCCTGTTAGAAATGAATCTAAAAAGAAATGAGAAGCAGGGGAAGAAACCGAATCCTCGTTCAGAAAAGAGAAAAGGAAAGAATATCTATGTACAAAAGACAATATACATCGTGCATAGAACACAGTGAAGAATAATACTATTGAGTAAATGGTTGCATCTTGTGAAGAAAGAAAATATTTCCACACAGTTCAGTTACTTTGTTAGGTCTTTTTTCTTCCTTGCAGTCTTGAAAAAAATTAAAGAACTTTAAAATAGCTGACCCATTATCCATCAAGTCTGAAGAAAAGGAATACAGCGAAAAGTGTGGATGAGGTTATCCAACTATCAAAAATAAAGCTTTGAATCACTGCTCGTTAATACGAAAGACTGGTTTAAAAATCCTCTCTTTTCTCATTTTTCACTCATAATGTCGTCCTATAAGATAGCTACCAGCTAAGAGGAATATGACTTGTGTCGCAAGATAAGCACGGCTGATCTGAAAATATCCTGTAATTACGAACAGATTTGATTTTTAACGAAGGAAAAAAAGGAGAGATAAACCATGAATATACAACACGCACAAAAGTCATTAAAAAAGACAAAAAAGTGAAAATTTTCAATTAAATTTCATGTTGGGAATTTTTATCTCTTCTATTTTTGCATATTACAACCGAGGTACGATAATCTGCTGTTGTTTAGAATGAAGAATTTATAAACGCCCAAAGGTAAACAACTTGCTCTGCTAGCCACTCAGATGTACAACAAGGACACAAACAATAGGAGTTTATTGCGTCTATTTTGACAGAAGATATAGCCATTTTTATTTTTGTAAGATCACATATACTCCCGGCAAAATTCCCAACTATATATTTTTACTATAGAATTTATAAACTCCGCCTTTGCCGGTCCCGAGCCCGGATAAAAAAGGAGGAGGGGGAGCAGTAACAAGCTCACTAAAAAACCTGGGCTCAGCTGGCCCGGCTGATAGTACCCTGTAAGGGCTCCTAATCCAAGGATACAGGATGAGCAGTGTTTGTACTCCATGTTAGGAGCGGCTGCACATGGCATCTGTTCCTCATGTCAGAGGCGGCTATTTCTTTTGGAGCTAAGTCGGCCTGCTACTGAGTAGTGCTCCCAGTCTTAATGGCAAAGGCAGACGTATTCTACTTCACCCATTCATGATGGTTGTCAAACAGACACCATCAAGGGTCACAACTTGATATCCTAATATGATTGAGTGGAGATAAGAAAGAAGAAGAAGAGGCTATAGAAGTGACCTAGCCACTTTCAACAGCTAATCATCTCTTTGGAAAAATCTGATAATTCCATGAATCCCTTGTGAAGGTTTCATGACATCAAAGCCAGTCCTAGACTAACGAAGGCCATTAGCCAGAAACCATGGTCTTCAAGTAGACATTTCTGAATATGCCAAAGGTGGTTTTGTAGCTTTGTTAGCAACACGAATATCCTCCCAGCAAAATTTCCAACTATGTTGGCTATAGAATTGACCTAGCCACTTCAACAGCTAATCATCTCTTTGGAAAATTCTGGCAATTCCATGAATCTTTTATGGATCTCATCAAAGCCAGTTCTAGACTAACGAAGGCCATTAGCCAGAAACTATGGTATTCAGGTGGACATTTCTGAATATGCTAAAGGGGGTTTTGTGGCTTTGTTAGCAACACGAATTCGCTAAATTGTAGAGGCTGTCAATAGATTACGTTTAGTTTTTTATGGAGATCTCATGACATCGAAGCCAGTCCTCGACTAACGAAGGCCATTAGCCTGGAACTATGGTCTTCGGGTAGACATTTCTGAATATGCCAAAGCTGGTTTAGTGGCTTTGTTAGCAACACGAATTCGCTAAATTGTAGAGGCGGTCAATAGATGACGTCTAGGTTTTTTTTTTTACGTTTATTGCGTCATGGCAAATAGACTTCCTTCTATTGAACTTTCTGCGGTTGCTCTTGTACAGTTCCTATGTAGCGGTAGATATAGCTGAAATGTCAGATCGCATTGCTGCTATATCACTATTGAAACTTCCAGAGTCGAATCCGTCAAATCCTGAAGGAAGACAGTAATATGGAAAAAATACACTAGACTTTTTCGTGCGTTCTAATAATATTTTTCTAGAATTTTTTTTTTCTGGATGGTTGTCGAGGGTTTTGGAAATTTTACCCATACAGAGCATTCGGTTACTGCTCCAGACGACCAGTATACAGAGCTATCGGGTGGTAACCGCTTCTAATGGCAGGCTGAAGATGGTATTTATTCTTTTTCAATGATGTCCAGACGACACTTTACACCATGTACGGACGGCGACAACACTAGACTTTGTTTTGTTTTTTCTCTCTCTTTACAAATCAGAATGCGAAGATGAACAATTATTTTTTTACAAACACAAGGTAATAAGACCAAATCCAAATAAATAAATAGTGTGTGATGTTTTGATAACAGCGTTCTTACCATCTTCAGACAAAAGTACTGAATGAGAAATTTTACCACAGCATGTTTTACCCAATAAATAAATAGTGTGTGATGTTTCGGCAACAGTGTTGTTACCATATTCAGACAAAAGTACTGAATGAGAAATTTTACCACAGCAAGAGAGGGAACTTACTAAATTATATGGCCTTTCTATCAACTATATATATATATATATATCTATATATATATATATATATATATATAGATATATATCTATATATATATGTCATAACTCGAGCTGTCTCTATATCGAGAGAACATAAACAATCATGATGATAACCTTTCTTTTGTACATTCTATGAATTATTTACAGATTACATCACATACTTGATAGGAGAAGTTATTTTTGATTGAAAAACCACATGTCATCCTACCCATTGACGCATTGCCATTCACCAGAAACTTATTTTAAATCAAGATTGGTGTCAGATGTCATTTTTTGAAACCTATTTTAACTGAAAAAAAAAGAAGAAGGAATTCCATGTTGGATGCTCTAGAGAAGGTTTCAAGAAGCCATAATCGAATTTAAAACAGGATGGAATCGAAGAAAGAAAATCATAAAGATAGAGGCTGCCTGGCCAGAGCATTCATAGTTCTTAGAATTGAAGATACTTCGGTCGGTAAATGTTTTTTTATTTTCTCGACATTTCGACAAAAATCTTTTGTCCTATTAGAATAATTTTTAACACCTTTCCAAATGCCTCAAATTTTATTTTTTTCCTAACGAAGACAAAAGATTTTTGTCGAAACATCGAGTAAATAAAAAAACACATTTACTGGCCGAAATGTCTCTTAAATCAAAGAAGAAAGAATGATGTTCCAGAAATCATTAAAACATCTTCGAAACAAGAGTAACGACAAAGAGCTTAGAGAATATCGTGAAGATCTTAGTTCACGACCAGAGAGAGGGAGAGAGCTGGAGGATATCAGAAAACGCCATCTAAATCACCGTTTGTTGGGCAGCTTAAGAAACGATGTTCCAACATGGAGGTATGCTGAGTAGAACAGAACAAAAAAATACGAGATAGTTTCCAACAAAGGGCCCATCCGTACATGGTGCAAAGTGTCGTCTGAACATCATTGAAAAAGAATAGATACCATCTTCAGCCTGCCATTAGAAGCGGTCACTACCCGAGGGCTCTGTGTAGCGGCTAGTTGACCGTCTGGAGCAGTTATCTTCTGGGTAAAATTTCCAAAACCCTCAACAACCATCCAGAAGAAAAAAATCCAATCAATTTCTCAGAAATATTATACAGAATTCAACATTTGGATAATGTAACTGTAATGTCTTTTTATATTTATATAAAAAAATAGACACTTCGGCCAGTTGGAGCTTTTTATTTTCTCAACGTTTCGACAAAAATATTTTGTCTTCGTCAGGAGAAGAGTAAATAAAATATTTAATATATTATATTTAAATTAATGACATTTGTTTACACACAATAACAAAAACAATTTTATTCTCGAAACATCTTTTGATTACAATATTGTCAAGAAGCTCCATCCAGATGGGACACCTGTCAATCATTCCGAGAATCCCTCACATCTATGGTCCCCCCCGGGGTCCAGGGATGATTGACAGGTGTCCCATGGAGCTTCTTGACAATATGAATGATGATGATGATAAAAACAGAATATAGAAAATCAATGATAAATAATACACAACTGTAACGTTTCCTTTTTATAAATAAGGGATAGTCGCAATACTTTGTGTTTTAATATTCAATAGATTACAACATTAAGGTTGGAAATAGTCGTTATTTCTCCTTGAAAATAAATTTCGATTTTTCGTTTAGGAGAAACACATGCGGGATAATTTTCAAATGTCGTTTTAAAATACAAAGCATGTTACAGATAATCTCTAGATTTGAACGTAGAGGCCAAATTGAGACGTTGTCGCATTCTTTGAATGCCTAGTTAAACACATGAGACGCCCTGGCAAAAAGAAAAAAATGTTTCAAGATGAACACGGGTTGAGTTGACAATATTGTAACAAAGTATTTATTAATTTTATTAACAGAGTGGTCATTTTTATGTTTATATTTTGCTACTCTGTAAATTTCCCTCGTGGCTTATCTTTTGTTTACCATTCATAGTTTGTTCTTGCCTGAAATAAACTGTTGTCTCATCCCGAAGTTGGTCTTTCCTAATTTTTCACGTGGCAATATCGTGTAATAACGAACGGAATTGATTTTTAACAAAGAACAGCATATTTTCATGCACAAAAGTCATTAAAAGACAAAACTGAAAATTTCAATTAAATTTCATGTGTTACAAGGTTGTCATAAAAGTTCGTAAACATTTGCAAACAAAATTAAATACCAATATTATACGCCGTTTTGCATAATGTCTTTGTGCAGTTAAACCTGTCTATAGTGCCCCCTCTTGGGACTCACCAAAATATGGTGCTATAGAGAGGGGGCGCTATAGACAGGTCTCTTTTAATGTAAAGTGTTTACATTTTAATGTTTAAAATCGGGTGCTATAGAGAGGAAGGCGCTATTTAGAGGGGGTGCTATAGACAGGTTCAACTGAATTATGTAGAAAATAATTGTATATTGTATTATATTATGTGTATTCGCCGTAATAATATTATTCGCCAAGTAAGAAAAAAAAAACGTTTTAAGAATAACACGAACTTTTGGAACAACCTTATAGAAATTGGTATCTCCTCTTGAAAAGGTCGCAAGCGGTCGCAATTTTTTGCCTCCAAATTTTCATAGATGTGGTGAGGAATAAACCAGCATAGATTTCAACACACATTCTACTGAAGTTTCTCTAATAAAGTCTTAATTGTAAAACGACATTTGAAAATTATCCCGCATGTGTTTTTTTAATGAAAAATCGAAATTTATTTTAAAGGAGAAATAACGATTATTTCTAACCTTAGAGATGAAGTATGAAAGGATGAATTGTGAAGAGTAATGATGAACGGAAAAATAAAAGTGTAAAAGTTAAAAGTTTCCCATCCCTCTGGACACTTTTATTTTTCCGTTCATCATTACTCTTCACAATTCATCCTTTCATACTTCATCTCTAAGGTTAGAAATAATCGTTATTTCTCCTTTTAAAAAAATCGATTTTTCGTTTAAAAGAAACACATGCGGGATAATTTTCAAATGTTGTTTTATACAATCATAAGCCGCATTATGTTGTATTATAAAAAGTCTTAATTCCAAGATGGAAAACCCCAATGACTTAGGTCGAATGACGCATGCTACCTTATTGATTCTCTCCTTCCCACTTGCAAACAAAAAGTTGTATTTGAAGGTTGTTAGTGGGTAGCGTATTGTATTATACCGTATATTTTCTTTGCTTCCATCTCCAATTCAATCGTAAGAGTTAAAACAAAAGATCATCTTAAAGGTTAGATTTACAAGTATCATCTTTAAATTACAGAACTTTGTTGTTACCTATTCCCACCATAGGGTTTGATGAAATCTCGAACCATATCATTATTGTGAAAAATGATTACAAATATCATATTTCTGAATATAGAGCAATCCATAATATATATATATTTAAAAAATAAGGCTTATTTTGGATTGTAATTCGATGGACCAATCGTCCATCTTTTACGAGGGTTTTTGTTATGAAGCACACAGCAGGTCGCGGTGGGCCACGGACGTCTTACAAGCTTATTGGGCGATAAACCATCTAATATATACATTTTAAACAATATGATATTGTACTGGGATAAAGTTCATAAATTAAGGGAAAAAAAGCATCTCCTTATCGTGAAACTTTCAGGAAATGCCTATTATAATGGTCCGAATATACTATATTAGTAAAAAGACCATGTTTTACACCATTATGATGAAAAAGAGCAATTAAAAAAGGAATTATGTTAACTTTAGAATAACCAAACAAGTATTTTGATGGGAAAGGCGACCTTTATTTTTATAAATACAAACAATTAGTTCTTATTACTGTATAAGGGACGTTAATACCTGAAAGCTTGAAACGTAAAGCATTAAATATAATATAAGTCATCCTTGGTGATTTTATTTTACTATGAATACAAACAAGTATAGAGTCATATCTTTTATATCATCCTTCAAAATACCTGTTTTTTTCCTCTTTTCGCTCCCCACTTCTTCCATCCATATTTCCAATTTTTTTTTTCCCCCAAATCATATTCTTATTTTCCATATGATCATTCAAATAATAATCTGTATATATTTATCATGTGTATATAATCTTTCTCCATTTTTACCCCTTTGTATATTTCCCACTTTCATAGGTTTCTCCGTCTTGTAACCCCAAGGAGAATCCTCTGTAAGACCTGTGTGTCTTAATAAAGGTTTGTGTGTGTGTGTTATATCATCCGTCATTTAAATACGATAACAATGATCTTGTTGACGTGTTATCTTATACGATACCAATGGAGTAAGAGAGGATAAAGCTAAAGTAGATTTTTTTTTACTTGAAAATTTGTCTTTATTTAGTTATACACCTATCCCCCGATTTACACGGTACTTGTTTTACACGTTTTCGCTTTTACACGGTTTTCCAAATAAGTTTTTTTTTTTTTTTTTGTCGCACTATACTAAAATGCGATATTCTACTCTATACTACCTATGTTGAAAAGAATATTGGGAGGCTCTGATTCATGAGGGGGCGAACACCTATTCAGATTTGACAGTTTAATATACACCTATCCCTCGATTTACACGTTTTTCTCAGGAACGTATCTACCGTGTAAATCGGGGGATAGGTGTATTTATATATTTAAAATAATTATAATTATTAATTGATTTAAAAATTGAAAGTTTATATCCAACCAGCGAATTGTTCACCAATTCTTTTACATACATCAGGCCCCAGAAAATGTAGAAAAAAATGGTTTCCCAACCTTGGTGTTGTGAAAGGGATCCAAAATTAGGTTGGTTAGTAGGTTATCCAAACGGAGGAAGTTGGGGTGTACTGCGCCGAAGGTCAGTGGGTATGTAAATAAACATGGGAGAGTGTGACCGCATATGTCACACATGTAGTCTACACTCGTCGTTTTCCTGGAGGCATCTTTACTAGAATTCGAAATCAAACAATCTTTGCAACAGATAGAAGACTGGCTAGCATTTCACAAAATACATCTTTATATTAAACTAGCGCTCGAGTATACTACTCCAGGTACTGCTAATAAAGTACGTCTTGTTTTTTTTTTTTTTTTTGCTTATCCCTAGTACACGTGGTACAGGCCATGATAACCATGGTGGGTAGTTAGCGACTGCTTTTTACTGTAAGCGCACCACATGTCTACACATGTGAAAAGCAGTTCGACTTTGCACTTACAAATGCCAGAGCCCCGTTTGGTTACTTGCACTCGCTGGTGGGGTTGGACTTTTGCAAGAATCGGGGGCCATTGGAGCATTTTTTTTTTTTTAAACAGAAAAAAGTGTCCAATGCGGGAATCGAACCCGGGTCCTAGTGGTCGAAAACCAAACGGTTTAACCAGCCTTCCACCGACCCCCAGTACGTCTTGTTAAGTCGTCGAATCACAGTTAAAACATTTTCGCTTAAAACAACATTGTGCAATAAAATAGCGACCAATCAAATATATTAACCCAAACAGTGATGCCCTTAGAGGTGAAAAGAAGAACTACAGAAAAATGGGTTTCGTTTATTCCTTCGCGCCTTCCTCTCTATAGTGCCCGATTTTAAATACATAGTACGATGCGATTTACATTAAAAGTGACCTGTCTATAGAACCCCCTCTCTATAGGACCCTATTTTGGTGAGTCCCAAGAGGGGGCGACAGGTTTAACTGTATATTAAAACATGAGAAAGATTAGACTCTCCGCGTTTAGGGTTTACAACGTTTAGTTTAGTGGGAGATGAAGATTTTAGCTGGGGGATATACAAAATTTGGGGTGTTGACAACCCGACCTCGAGGGACTCCCAGAAAGTAGGCCGATAGTTGACTTCCTGGAGGCGAAAATTAGACGCCCCGGGGAAACGTCGTCCCAGAGGACAGAGAGGCTTAATTAGAATGTTCTCGAACAGCCTCAACAAAACCAGAACAACAATGAAACCTCAAAACCCCAACAATCATTTCCATCGCAGTAAGGATAGTAGAGGTTTGTTCTATGTTTACAAGAAACATTCGGGGTTTAATTCGTCCCAGAGGACAGAGAGGCTTAATTAGAATGTTCGCGAACAGCCTCAACAAAACCAGAACAACAATGAAACTTCATAACCCCAACAATCATTTTTTCATCACAGTAAGGATAGTAGAAGTTTGTTCTATGTTTACAGGAAAAATTCGTGCTTTAATTCGTCCCAGAGGACAGAGAGGCTTAATTAAAATGTTCTCGAACAGCCTCAACAAAACCAGAACATCAATAAAACCCCAACAATCATTTCCATCACAGTAAGGATACTAGAAGTTTGTTCTATGTTTACAAGAAACATTCGTGCTTTAATTCGTCCCAGAGGACAGAGAGGCTTAATTAGAATGTTCGCGAACAGCCTCAACAAAACCAGAACATCAATGAAACCCCAACAATAATTTCCATCACAGTAAGGATACTAGAAGTTTGTTCTATGTTTACAAGAAACATTCGTGCTTTAATTCGTCCCAGAGGACAGAGAGGCTTAATTAGAATGTTCGCGAACAGCCTTAACAAAACCAGAACAACAATGAAAATTCATAACCCCAACAATCATTTTTTCATCGCAGTAAGGATAGTTGAAGTTTGTTCTAGGTTTAAAAGAAACATTCGTGGCATAATTATTCATTTTTTTATACAGTATAATCACCATGAATTGACACTCACGCTAGAGGACACCTCTCTATGAAGAACAGTTTTCATTTACAAAATTACCATTTTTACTATTTAGCAACTCTCCAGTAAGAGGATACCTCTCTATAAAGGACACTTTGGCTCTACAATTAGATGTCCTTTACAGGAAGGTAGTTCTACAGTATATAGATAACACGTTATCTATCGCCTGAAAGAGAACATTGCGACTGCTGTGATAGAGATATATGGAGACATCTGAGGCTCTTCATTGGACACTACAACAACAGAAAATTGACATGGACCCAGAACAGCAGTTTGTATGTTTAATGTTAGTAGAAGGTTTTTACGTATATTTGAGCGGCTTGTAAGTGTTTGCGTGTCTTATTTACTGCATTTGCTCGTTTTTTTAGGTTGTTGTGGAAGTTTCTGAATGTTTTTGTGTTTATACATTTGTGTTGTTTGTAACGTGTACTTTTGTTTTTGATTAGTTTTTTGTAGAGTTTCTGGTATGTATAGGTTACATTTTATGTTTCGTTTTAACGTACTTGCAAATTTTTCTCATTTAAAATAGGCTGTGTTTCTGTGTTTAGAAACTTTTGTTTGTTGTTTGCGTATTGAAATTGACTTTTTTCCTTCTATTTAAGGGGTGTTTCTTCTACCATTTTCAAGTATCTGTCTATATGCGACTTCTTAAAGGTGTATGCCTGTTTGTAATATTCGGCCTTATTTCAATTAAAGAAGACAAGCTAGAATCACTTTCAACCAAAAACGAAATTGTTGCTTCCCATTCCCAAAATCTGGCGGTATACCACACCAGCTCTATTAGGTGACTCATAACCTTAATAATATTTCCTGGATTGTCTGTCTGAAAGGTCCTGTGTTTGTGGCCTGGGTACAATCAAGGAGAGGTTGGAGACTGGCTGGCATTGTCAGCTTTGCACTTATTGGGAATGTCTTGAGTTTTTTTGCCTGAAAACTTGAGATGCCCAGACTTAATACATCTGTAAATTCTTTAAATTAAAAGACACTCATCGGCCGTTACTGTAAAAGACTTGGTACATCTTGGAATTGTTTAAATTAAAAGACACTCATCGGCCGTTAAATGTTTTTACTGTAAAATACTTGGTACATCTGGGAATTGTTTAAATTAAAAGACACTCATCGGCCGTTAAATGTTTTTACTGTAAAATACTTGGTACATCTGGGAATTGTTTAAATTAAAAGACACTCATCGGCCGTTAAATGTTTTTACTGTAAAATACTTGGTACATCTGGGAATTGTTTAAATTAAAAGACACTCATAGGCCGTTAAATGTTTTTACTGTAAAATACTTGGTACATCTGGGAATTGTTTGAATTAAAATACATTTCGGCCAGGTGAATGTTTATACTGTAAAAAAATTCAATGTCGGAAGAGTGTCTTTTCATTTAAATAACTATGAATGTCATCCAGACAATCTCTATCTTCAAGATATTTAGAAATTGATGACCGTTTCTCTCTTTTTAGGGGTTTTGTAACCGTTACTGGCAGTTTCTTTGAAGATAAACAGTAGAACCTCCCTGCAAAGGACATCTAATTGCAGAACCAAAATGTCCTTTAGGGAGAAGTGTCCTCTTACCGGAGAGTTGCTAAATAGTAAAAATGGTATTTTTGCAAATGAAAACTGTTCTTTATAGAGTTCTTTATATTTATTTTTGACTCGTGCTTTAGATGTTGTACAAAATTTGGAATATCGCGTGAGAACGCCCTTGGAGCCTTAGAATAATTTTCAATGCCTTGCCAAATGTTTTAATTTTTGTTTGCTCCTGACGAGGACAAAAGATTTTTGTCGAAACGTCGAGGTAATAAAAAAGATTTACTGGCCGAAGTATCTTTATTTTCCAGAGTTATAGAGATATGTCCTCTAGCGTGAGTGTCCTCTCATGGAGTATGTTGTACTGTTCCTTATAAAATTGTGAAAAACGTTTGAATAATACGAAAATATATTTATCACAATGAGCTTATTTTAAATGCTAGCTTTCAAGTGATATTCGCTCTTCAACGGGCTTGATTAAATGTCTTTTATCGTTGAAGAGTTGAAGAGCGATTATCAACTTGAAAGCTAGAATTTTAAAATGAAAAGAAACTCAATGTGAAAGAAATGTATTTTTGTATTTTTCATATGTTCTACTGTATTAGGAATGATTAATGGGATTTTCTCCATTTTTTCTAAGACACTTAGCGTATCTCTTTGCGTATCTTAAAAGTGTATCTCTTTCCATATAGGCCAGTAAGGAATTACGATAGAGACACTATCTACCTCTATAAACAAAAATTGTAGAGAAACGCTAACCAGCAATCATCTATTATCCCACTACGTGCAAAAATTAATTTTAAAAATCTATATTACAATAACAAGCGTGAGTTTTTCTTTTGTAATTAAAGGCATTTAAATATCTCCCCGAACACATATTCAGAAATACAATGGCCAACTAACCATAGCAATCTATATAGATAAAACTGTCTGATGGTAGAGTGAGATACAAACGTCAAACTGGGCTACAAGGTTAGAAAGAAAGGGAATAAAAGAAGGATAAGGGAGAACCTGGTTACGTCAAACTTTCAAACCTCACGATCATATTTTTCTAATTAATTTTTTAAAGGGGAAAGTTGGTTTAAAAAAATGACTCACAATAATATTCAAGCTGAGAAACAAAAGGGTTAGCGAACAATGAAAATTGTGCTCAGTTTCGTGAGGTTTTCCTCAATGTATGTAAATAGGAGTTGTTATGGTAATAACTTTAAATAGTTTGAGAGTTCGCTTTCTTCCTCTTATTTTCTGGTCTCTACACCGAGAAGTCAATAAAAATCGTCCCATTTTTATGATTTTATATGAAGCAGCACTTAAAAATAATCATGTGCATTTTAAACACCTTTTAATTTGATATTTTATTTTTTAGGGGTTTTCAGTAAAGACACAAATTTATTTTTTCAAAACCTTCAATTTTAAGGAATATGGAATTCGTTTCCCCCCGTTATTTTCTAGTCTTCAATGAGCGACAAGGCAAAAATCAATAAAAATCATTTTAAAAAATCGAAATCTATATTAATAAAATGCAAATTTCATAAGTGGTGTTCGCTAAAAACTTTCGTTACAATGCATCAATTTCGACCAAATTTTCAACATTTATGTAAAACGAGATGGAGCAGGTTTTGCTTAACATCAAAATATTTTTCCTAACATTAACATGCGTAACTTCGCTGTTATCGATTAAATACAAAAAAAATCAACAGAGTTAATTTTATTTATATATAAATACAAAATTAAATTTCAACAGAGTTAATTTTTTTACATACTAGCTAATAATCTCAATCTAAAAAAATATTCAAAACAAGCAATTTTAAGATAACACCATATGTAAAACAGTCGGCCAAGAAAACAACTTCTCTCGAGTAAAACCCGGGCGGAGCCGGGTACACCCGCTAGTAATAATAATAAAAAAATATATATATATTTTTTAATAAATAAAAATATAGAATAAAACTTAAAATTCGCTATTTTTAAATGTAGGTGCGATTATTTAAAAAAAAAAATCAATTAAAATCGTCAAATAACGGCTACATTTTTTTAAAAATGTAATCTACCAAAGGATTGGTAGATAGATTACCATTACAGGACCCCGTACGATGAAATACTATTCGATTGTTCAGGGGGGGGGGGGGGGAAGAAAGACTTAAATTGTCTCAAAAAGGTTAAAAGTTATTTTTAGCATGACATGGCAATTTCTGATATTGGTTTGAGGAAAAGTTACATTAGAACGATATTTATGATGGTCATATATTTCGATATAGGGATATTAGTTGACCTAACTATTTCTTATGGTGGTTAGAGTTGGTTCTGTATTGCCCACATTTTGGCTTTCACATAGCATGCGGGGTTCTAGAATTGTTCAATAGAAAACTTGGAAACTTAACGACAAATTTCAGGCATCGGTTTTTTTTTTTTTTTTTCTCATCAATCTTCATCAATATAGTAGTCATTTTTAAAATCTCAATATTTCAAGACGAGGGCTGTTCGCCCTTTTTCTTCTGGGATTCGAGACGAGGGTTGTTCGAACTTCTGGGATTCGAGACGAGGGTTGTTCGCCCTTCTTCTTTTGGGATTCGAGACGAGGGCTGTTCGCACTTCTTCTTCGGGGATTCGAGACGAGATCTGTTCGCCCTTCTTCTTCTGGGTTTCGAGACGAGGACTGTTTGCCCTTCTTCTTCTGGGATTCGAGACGAGGGTTGTTCGAACTTCTGGGATTCGAGACGAGGACTGTTTGCCCTTCTTCTTCTGGGATTCGAGACGAGGGCTGTTCGCCATTCTTCTTCTGGGATTCAACTCGTCGAAAAGGTTGGATTTTTAAAATCAATACTATTGATCCAAGATTGTCTCTTTTATATATAAATACTATTTAATATATAAAGATTAAAACATTTGTTACACATACATAGTAATTAAAAATAAAAATGGCATATCCTGACCAGGAGCACATGTGCTTTAAAGAAGGCAGAGCGCCATCTGGTGGAACAGAAATCAACTAAACATTGATTCAGCCTGTTCCCTGATATTTGACTAACCCAATTTCTTGATAAATCAAGAAAAGCCATTCACGAACGCGTTTCGCGCTTTTTGGCGCTCGTCAGCGTGGACTAGGCTGTACCACTGCGACCAAAAAGATTTTTTGGTCCCAGTAGCTTCCTGAAAAACCAAGAAATGGGTATTTAAGGCCAAACTTGCGTAAATACGCTTAACACATGAAATTATTCAAAGCGCGTTATTTTGTTCGATTTGCCATATTCATAAGCGTTTAAAATGACTTTTTTTTTTTAAGGATAGTTTCAATTTGAAGATGAAATCAAAATTTAAAAAAAAAAAGTTTTTTCACACACTTTGCCTCAAGAATCAATGTTGATTGAACGGTGAGTGTTTTCTCTGGTGTCTGTCTCGGCCGCGCTGTGCCAGATGTCAAGATATCCTACACCGACGTCCCATCAACAATGTCCTCCTTGTTGTTGGAGACATTGAATAGGGGGGAGTAAGTCAAAACCTTCGAATATTGATGGGAGGGAGAGAGTAGAATATGGCTTGTTAGTGCTCCTGACCATCTATCATAATCTTTTTGGAAGAAAAGACAATATTTTCTAAGAATTATTTGAAAAATTGTCTTCAAAAAAAAAAAAAAGCTCTCTTTTTGCCTTTGTGTTGGATCTTCATCGAACCTTGCCTCTACAGAGTAATTCTGAGAGTAATACAGATTAATATCTGTAATTCTTTATCCTCAAACGTTGGTGGAGCTCCGGGTCTTTCTTCGTTTTCCAAATCAAAATTGGCACTTTTAAACATTTCAAACCACTTCTGAAACGTTCGTTCAGTTAGAGCATGGTCATCATAAACTTCCACTAAATTACGATGACTCTCTGTAGTAATATTGTTACATCCATTTTTAATGCGCCTTACATTTATTCAAAATATTCTATGATATTTAATATATATTTAAAACAGAAAATTTAGATTATCATCATTCCTTGTTATAGTTTCATTCCTTTTGTAATATTTATCGTACATATATCTTGATTGGTTATTGGAGCGAGAGAGGACCGAGAGAGAGACTGCAGATCACGACCTACGAGGAAGACGACGAAGAAATAAATACAATAACTTTGAAAGGTAATTTATTTTTATTTACTTTTATTTTTATTTATTTGCTTTGAATATGGAAACCCGCTCGGGAAACGTGTATAACACCAAGAAGGAAGAAACCAAGGTCGACGACCCTGCAAAGCTGAAACTTGGTGCAACAATATAATAAACCAAAGACATACAAACTCCCTGCTATGCGCGCAATGACAGGAATTCGACAAGAATTAACTCAACTTTGCTTCCTACTTGTTCGAATCTCTTTTTCTCAACATAGCATTCCCGTTCTTTTAAACAGTCGGCAAATTCATCGTTGGGAGAGCATCTTGGACTATCCCTAATACCTTTATATCCTCTTTGCCCCCTACCATTGGGACTTGGAATGTCAATAAAATGTTTACAGTATAATAAATATACAGTTAAACCTGTCTATAGCACCCCCTCTAAATAGCTCCTTCCTCTCTATAGCGCCCGATTTTAAACATTAAAATGTAAACATTTTACATTAAAAGTGACCTGTCTATAGCATCCCCTCTCTATAGCACCCAATTTTGGTGAGTCCCAAGAGGGAGCGCTATAGACAGGTTTAACTGTATATATATAAAACATGGACTATACCTATTCCTTTTCTACTCTCACAGTGTTTCTGAAACATTATTTATAATCAAACAAATTCTACATGTTTTCTGAAGATGATAAAGAGATTAATAAAGATAAAAAACACATCTCCAGAAACCTGTAGCATTTGTTTGATTAATATTCAGGATATTTGAACCAATTAATATTGAATCATATTAGTTATTTAAACATACTTGTTCACGACACCTACTTGTACTTAAACTTTGTCCCTAGTACCTTTGCGTCCTTTTTCTTGCGGCGTGAAGAGCGGCTTTGTCGTCGTATCGTCGTCTATAGGGACATCGTCATCTTGAAAGGAAAAGTCTTGGCTTTGACACGGCGGTGGAATCCTGGAGCCAGTTTTAGAAAATGTAGATTACAGCACCCATGGCCTCTAGGGTCTACTCGGCGATCTTCAGTTTGTCTTCCATAAATTACCCACCACGTGTATATTTAGAAGACAAACCGATGACCCTGTCTTCACCATGCCCCAACACCGAAAATAAAAAAAAAGTTACTATATCCGTCGACATGGCGCCGTGACAAAGTCATTTTGGTGACATAAGTACGACCGGCCATTCGAGAAGAAAAAAATGACACGAAGAGACAAGATCTTCGTGACAACCAACGAAAATACATTTTCTATTTCTGAAAAGTCGGTGTTGAAGACATGAAGTATATAATATACAGGAGATATCACCAACGTACGCAATGGTATTGAGATTTTCCTTTCATCAAGATATGGTATAAGAGGTAGAAGCGAAAAATTCTTCGTATTACGTACGTCTTCCCATTTTTTCACGTCTATACACGTAGCATAGGGCGCTCTGGGTGGACATTTCTCAGTTTGGAGTAGCTGGTGTTGTGGCTTTGTCACCGACCTGAGGCCGCTAGTTTGCAGCGACGGTCAATAGATGGCGTCAGGTTTTGTCGTTTATTTTGACAGGATAGGCACCCTATTTTTTTTTTTTTTTGCTTATTCTTAGTACGCGTGATACAGGCTATGATAATCATGGTGGGTAGAAGTAAGCGACTGCTTTTACTGTAAGTACACCACATGTCTACACATGTGAAAAGCAGTACGACTTTGCACTTACAAATGTGTCAATAGTCCCGTTTAGTTATTTACACTCGCTGGTGGACTTGGACTTTTGCAAGAATCGGGGGCCATTGGAGCATTTTTTTTTTATCAGAAAAAAAAATGTCCAATGAGGGAATCGAACCCGGATCGTAGCGGTCGAAAACCAACGGTTTAGACCATTCTTCCACCGATCCCTATTATTTTTTTATAGATCAATTTCCTCTTGTAAAATGTCCATCTGCATATATATATATAATGAAAAAGCATATTCTGATCACGCAAGTAAACGTGACTAATGGCAGAGGACCATCTATCAACTGAACGATGATCCCCCCTCTCCAGAAATTGGCAAATACCTTCTTTTATTGCATTGAAAAGAAAAGCTAACCATCTGTGTGTTTCGGGCTGTTGGTTTTGTCAGCGTGGGGGTACGTTAGCTACCCACCAAAGGTGATAATTCTCCATATTTTTGATTCTGGGAAATAGTATGAAGAAGATCAGTCACGTGAAGAAAAAGAAGTATTTGCTGATCATGTAACAACTAAGCGTTGATGCTAAACTTTGCATGATTAGGAGATGCTCGTTGTTTACGGTACTGAGCCATAATATATGTGCAGGAGACACAAACCAGCATATCTTCCATCAAGATAGAAATGTTTCGTAAGATATCGAGGGAAAAAAAGGAACTAGATCAATCGGAGGATAATCTTCTCTCCACAGTATTCTTCACTACTGAAACTAGTGAGTTAGGAATCGGACCGTTCAAGGAGACGTGTCCAAGGATCAGACAAAACACTAGACACGTGTCCAAGGATCAGACAAAGCACTAGAGACGTGTCCAAGGATCAGACAAAGCACTAGACACGTGTCCAAGGAGCAGACAAAGCACTAGACACGTGTCCAAGGAGCAGACAAAGCACTAGACACGTGTCCAAGGAGCAGACAAAGCACTAGACACGTGTCCAAGGAGCAGACAAAGCACTAGACACGTGTCCAAGGAGCAGACAAAGCACTAGACAAGTGTCCAAGGAGCAGACAAAGCACTAGACACGTGTTCAAGGATCAGACAAAGCACTAGACACGTGTCCAAGGATCAGACAAAGCACTAGACACGTGTCCAAGGAGCAGACAAAGCACTAGACACGTGTCCAAGGATCAGACAAAGCACTAGACACGTGTCCAAGGATCAGACAAAGCACTAGACACGTGTCCAAGGATCAGACAAAGCACTAGACACGTGTCCAAGGAGCAGACAAAGCCATAGACACGTGTCCAAGGAGCAGCAGACAGCACCCGGGCATCGAGGAAAAAAAAAGTTCAATCTGCGCTGAGAGAATGCCTCGCATGGCTGACACCCAGCAGTGTGTGTGTCTAGCGACTTGGGTTTTCCTTGGAGGATTTTCGAAATCCACCTAACAACCAGCTAGCTCCCTGAACTTTTCCTCAATGTCCTTCTCTTTTAACGGTCAATTATACGTATTTACATTAACTTGAGCAATGGCTTTCTCGTTGTCGCTAAAACATCCTAAACTTTTATCGCTAAGGGAAGTGAGGGGTCACAAATTTAGAAGTGGGACAGGAAGACTCAACCTTTGCCGAATTTTCAAAAAACGTTCTGGAAAATATTTTATAAAATTTCTTTAAAATAACGTCTAAAATTTACCATTTATATATTTCACCTCTCTCTTTAATTTGTCGGGGACTCCGACCTAGACAAGATGCTGTCCGACTTCAGGGCAGAATGCGACATTGAACGAGACGACACCCAGTGGTATTCGTCTGATACAAACGTTTTATTATTATTTTGTTTTATTTTCCCCTCTCTATATAATTAACCCTATATAATTTTATATGTACGTTATAATAAATAAGTTTCAATCTCTTTAATTTGTCTGTGGGAGACGGACAGTTTAGATAGCTGATAACTGAAGACAAATTTTAATTATAAGACAATCAGAGTGGTCAAAACAATCAAAACAGCTGGGAGGGTTCACCATTGATGAGCCATGCCCTCCCATTTTAATTTTTATCATTACTGTATAAGGTCTGTAAAAATAGTTTTTCATCTATAAAGTCAAAATAGCGTTAAAATCGCATCTTTTCAGCAATAGAAGAAGACCCCTATATTCCAGGCAGAACAGAACCCAGTAAAAACGACAAAATTGTGAACGGTACATATCAATTTTAATGTCTTAGTTTTATGCTTCAACTATAAAACATATTGATAATTATTAAAATTACAAATATATTCTCACAATGAGTATCTTTTTTATTTAAAAAAACGCAAGCTTTCAAGCGTTAATCGCTCTTCAACGGGCTTACTATAATATTATAGTAAGTCCGTTGAAGAGCGATTAACGCTTGAAAGCTAGCGTTTTTTAAATAAAAAAGATACTCATTGTGAGAATATATTTGTAATTTTAATACTTTTTTCACAATTTTATCATGAATATTGATAATTAACTTATGCTGTAGTAACTCTGATACCTAAGTTTTGTTGTTGTTAAAAAACGGTCCGAGAGCTAAAAGAATGTTAGGAAACGCTGGTTTAAAGCATTCGCGGTCAAAAGGTGAGCGTGTAGCGACCAACTTTGGCGCTACTTACAGTAAGTAGGGTGGGGTTGGGTGGCTTGTACCAAACGTGCTGTCAAGTAACGGCCGGTTTGACCATCTTGGACGATCTGAAAGGTGTAAAACTGGTGGTCACACACAATGTGCTCTAAAATAGAAGTCCAAACGGGAGGTGAAAGAAAAGAGGCCATCGGCCAGTTAACTATTCCACATTGTTAGCCCGCTCTCGAGTCTATTGTCCACCCACGGGTCTCCTCGCTAGACAAACTGATTGAGAGGTGATTTGGTACATACATCGAGAGAATACAAATGGTTGAATCCCATGGATTTGATGGGTTTCTTAACTAGACAAACTTATAAAGAGGTGACTTGGTACGTACATTGAGAGGATACAAATGCTTGAATCCCCTGGATTTGATGGGTTCCTTAAATAGACAAACTTATAAAGAGGTGATTTGGTACATACATTGAGAGGATACAAATGCTTGAATCCCCTGAATTTGATGGGTTCCTTAACTAGACAAACTTATAAAGAGGTGACTTGGTACGTACATTGAGAGAATACAAATGGTTGAATCCCCTGGATTTGATGGGTTCCTTCGCTAGACAAACTTATAAAGAGGTGATTTGGTACGTACATTGAGAGAATACAAATGCTTGAATCCCATGATTTGATGGGTTCCTTCGCTAGACAAACTTATAAAGAGGTGACTTGGTACGTACATTGAGAGAATACAAATGGTTGAATCCCCTGGATTTGATGGGTTCCTTCGCTAGACAAACTGATAGAGAGGTGATTTGGTACGTACATTGAGAGAATACAAATGTTTGAATCCCCTGGATTTGATGGGTTCCTTAACTAGACAAACTTATAAAGAGGTGACTTGGTACGTACATTGAGAGAATACAAATGCTTGAATCCCCTGGATTTGATGGGTTCCTTCGCTAGACAAACTTATAAAGAGGTAACTTGGTACGTACATCGAGAGAATACAAATGGTTGAATCCCCTGGATTTGATGGGTTCCTTAACTAGACAAACTTATAAAGAGGTAACTTGGTACGTACATCGAGAGAATACAAATGGTTGAATCCCCTGGATTTGATGGGTTCCTTAACTAGACAAACTTATAAAGAGGTAACTTGGTACGTACATCGAGAGAATACAAATGGTTGAATCCCCTGGATTTGATGGGTTCCTTAACTAGACAAACTTATAAAGAGGTGACTTGGTACGTACATTGAGAGAATACAAATGCTTGAATCCCCTGGATTTGATGGGTTCCTTCGCTAGACAAACTTATAAAGAGGTGACTTGGTACGTACATTGAGAGAATACAAATGCTTGAATCCCCTGGATTTGATGGGTTCCTTCGCTAGACAAACTTATAAAGAGGTGACTTGGTACGTACATTGAGAGAATACAAATGCTTGAATCCCATGGATTTGATAGGTCCCTTAACTAGACAAACTTATAAAGAGGTGACTTGGTACGTACATTGAGAGAATACAAATGTTTGAATCCCCTGGATTTGATGGGTTCCTTAACTAGACAAACTTATAAAGAGGTAACTTGGTACGTACATCGAGAGAATACAAATGCTTGAATCCCCTGGATTTGATGGGTTCCTTCGCTAGACAAACTTATAAAGAGGTGACTTGGTACATACATTGAGAGAATACAAATGGTTGAATCCCCTGGATTTGATGGGTTCCTTCGCTAGACAAACTTATAAAGAGGTAACTTGGTACGTACATCGAGAGAATACAAATGCTTGAATCCCCTGGATTTGATGGGTTCCTTCGCTAGACAAACTTATAAAGAGGTGACTTGGTACATACATTGAGAGAATACAAATGGTTGAATCCCCTGGATTTGATGGGTTCCTTCGCTAAACAAACTGATAGCCACTTATAGCGTGATTACACTAAAATAACTTCTTCTTTTTAAGTAAGAAAAACGGAGAAGGGGACTCAGGTAGTAAAGTGACTAAATACGCATGTCCTGACTTCTCAATAGGTATCTTATATTCGATTTATTTATAATCCCTTATAATTATTAAGTATTTAGGTAAAAAGTTTCTTTTAATTTTGAATTTGCAAGCTTTCGAGTAAATATACTGCTCTTCAACAGGCTAATATACTCTATGTACAATCTATTTAATAAAGAGATTGTACATAGAGTATCAGCCCGTTGAAGAACAGTATAGTTGCTTGAAAGCTTGCAAATTAAAAATTAAAAGAAACTTTTTTTCCTGAATTTTATTTTTCCTTTTTTCAAATAATTCCTGTGTAACTATTGCTCACGTTAAGTATTTACTAGTTCCTGTCCAACAGGCTCTACTGAGTACGGCTATTCACTCCACGGTCAACGGCTTAACTGACCGAAGGAAGGAGACCTGACCTACGATGTCATCGGTCAGTCGCCAAGAGGAGCGATATCTCCAGTAGCTTCCTTATGTCCAGTCGGGCCGGAAGTCTAGATTACCTGGCTTGAGGGGATTACTGACCAAATTATCCCATGTTCACGTATATACAGTAGTACTTCAATCTAACTGGTTTTATAAGACTCTAGAAATTGTGGAACATTATAGAAATCAAAAAAGACCGTTTACCTTTACTTCCATCTTTTAATTTTGAGTATTAAATACACTCATGGATAAACTTAAGGAAGTGAAAAGTCTTTGATGTAATCTTTTTTTTTTAAGTAGACAGAGGCTGTTCACACTTGGTTATCTCGTGTGTCTTCAATAAAGGTCACTGTAATATCTTTCAGAGTTATTGTCTGAATTCCGATATACATGGTAAAATATACAGCTTCAGGCAGTAAAAAGACTAAATAGACATATTACCCTGACCTCTCAAAAGAGCCATATATAGCATGGCACGTTATAGTTTCGGGCTCAAAAATCATAAACTTTGGTTAATAGCCCGTAAAACCATGCTCTCTCTAGATATATATAATGTCGATAAACTCTTCGAATAAAAATATCAAAATATAAGGACGATTGAAGAGGAGTGTCTTGTACGAACTTTATTATCAAGCTTTCGGACGTCCTTCTACAGGCTTTACTATTTCAAATTATGTTGACAAATATCATTATAAAGGCTGTAGAAGGACATCCGAAAGCTTGCGAATAAAGTTCGTATTAGACACTCCTCTTCAATCGTTGTTATATTTTGCTATATATAGCAAATGGGATGGTTGTGGGCTCAGCAATGTTGAACCATCTTCCCAGCAGCGGTAACGCTTGTGTTAATCCCCGTGAAAGGATTCGCCACTAATGAATCATGTCATTTCTATCATTACAGTACTGTATATTATCTATAAAAAATAGTTTTTGGTTATTAAATAAAGGAAAAATTAGGACCACCTCCTGTGGAAGGACTGACAGGTCCGAAAGCTAGAGAATAAAATTTGAACGAGAAACTTAGCCCTGGAGACTTTATTTTCTTTATAATATATATTGTGACGAAGAAATATTTTATTATTTAATTTAAAATTATTCAATGAAAATATATTCAACAGATTATAAAAATATATATTAATCTGTATTTGTGAAATCATCTTTAAAATATTTCTTTGCTTGCTTGCTTAAGATTCTCTAGCTGTAAATAGAGTTTTTGGGGCTGACCTGTTAATAATCGTCGACTCGTCGCTGCGACGTCATCAATAAATACTTTTACATCTTAGGATATTTCAAGACTTGATTTCTACGTTACAACTGGTGGAGAGACTGGACCGATACCCATTAAGAAATAAAAGAAAAATTGATTCTGTTGAACCAGAAGAAACTTCTATGAATGTAAAGAAGGAAGGTACTCGGGTAAGCAACTACGTTGTTCAACATTTGCCAAGGAACCCTTCCATTTTCTCCGGAGAGGATGGTGAGGATCTTCAAAAATGGTTAAAAGGGTATGCACGTGTGGCAAGGTACAACCATTGGGACGAAACCCTTTGTCTTACTAAAGTTTATTTTTATCTATCTGGAACTGCTCTCAAATGGTTTGAGAACAACGAAGAAAGCATACAGACTTGGAAGGAATTCACATCTCAATTAGAGAATGTGTTCGGAAAAAAAGAAAATTCAAAATTGCAAGCGGAGAAGAAACTTAAAACACGGGCACAATTAAAAGGTGAAAGTACCGAATTTTACATCCAGGATGTCCTGTGCTTGTGCAAAGAGGTTGATCCTCAAATGAGCGTAGAAGATAAAATCTCCCACCTCATGAAGGGGATAGCTGAGGAGCTTTATCAAGCACTCCTACCGAGGGATGTACAGAGCACTGAGCAATTCATTACAGAATGTCGCCGTGTCGAAGCGCTCCGTTGTAGGCGAGTTACCCCAACCAGGTACGAGCGCCTACCAAATGTAGCCTCTCTCTGTGACCAGGATGACGGAGAAGATCTGTCATCTATGATTAGGCAAATTGTTCGTGAGGAGGTAAAGCGGGCATTAGGCTCTCCTCGGGAGGAACCAAAAAATGCTACAATCGAAGAAATTGTAAAGAAGGAGATTGGAAGAACCCTGGCGCCAATCTCAAAGTCTAGGAGAAGTCCACCTCAAAAGGAAAGACCCCGACAGTTTTTAAATACTAGATATGAGGCCGAAACGATAAGACCGCACCCTGAACCTAGATACCCAAAGCAAGGAGGAAGACGCGACATCAATGATTGGCGTACAACTGAGGGAAGGCCAATCTGTTTCTACTGCGGACGCCCAGGTCACGTCGTCCGCTATTGCCGTGACAGGAAGAGAAACAATGAGGAAAGGAGAAATGACTATTTCCAAAGAAAGCAAGACGCAATGGTATCCTACAACTCTCGAGCTGAATCTCAGGACGCCAATGACGAATCATCGAGGAAAACTTTCACTCGCTACCGAAGCCCTACTTCATATCGCGGTCGAAGCAGACAACATTTCTCACCTGCTAGAAGATCTAGCTGGACGCCCCGCCATTAAAACTAGATGATAGACCACATTGGAGGTGAGGCCGCAAAGTTATAAAATCCCCCCTTACCGACCACAGTAGAAATGAGAAAAAGCTACCTTGACGTAAACATAGACCTACCAAGTCCTCATGAAGAAGATATCTCAACTGAAAGAAGACATCCACCGCAGTCACCTGAATATAGCCCTGGCCATAGTACTAGTTCTTAAGACTGACGACGTAAGTCTCCTGCTGAGCATCGGGTCGATGCTCTCTATAGGAGGAGGCTATGTGACGAAGAAATATTTTATTATTTAATTTAAAATTATTCAATGAAAATATATTCAACAGATTATAAAAATATATATTAATCTGTATTTGTGAAATCATCTTTAAAATATTTCTTTGCTTGCTTGCTTAAGATTCTCTAGCTGTAAATAGAGTTTTTGGGGCTGACCTGTTAATAATCGTCGACTCGTCGCTGCGACGTCATCAATAAATACTTTTACATCTTAGGATATTTCAAGGCTTGATTTCTACGTTACAATATAATGTGTCAATCGAGGTGACACATGTCTTAAAACAGTTGACCAAGTAAACACAATGTCCACAGAGAGAGAGAGATTGTCAGAGTAAGAACACTTACCTACTAGATAACCATGTTACCATGAGATTTTTATAACAACAAACAACAGGTTTAACCAGAGTTTCAACTGTATTTGCCAAAAAAAGAGAGAGAAGAAGAACAGTCAAAAGTCAATAAGAACGTCTACCATTTCCATTAGTATTCCAAAACAAAGTTAACGGAGAGAATTAGAGGAGGTGGAAGAAGAAGAAGAAAAGAAGGGAAGGGTGAAGCAAGGCACAAAAGATGACCCAGTTCAGTCGGACGTAACGCCTCGGCTGCGATGACTTTGTTACGGGACGGCGACACCAATGGCTGCTTGGACTGGCCGGCCGTGGGTAATTATGGACTGGAGGGACGTTTAGAGGATGAGATGATTGACAATTTAAACAATGATATTGATTCTTCTATTAAATTGTTACAAAGGTGGAAATATATAATAAGATAGTAAATAAAGGGTAGATAAAATGTAGGGGAATTATATAGTTGTGTATGTGTACAAATTTCTTCAGCAAGGCAGACTTCCCCACCTTGAGAGAATCCAGACAAGGTCTTCTTGTACACTCCTCAGTTCCACGCCGAGGAAGTACTTATAGATGTGTCTTGGCAGACGTCAGGATGGCCAGGGCGTCATCGTCCGATGATTGATCAACACGTGGAATGACAATATTGGATTCAAGCTGATGGTCTTACGTTCTAAGATTGGATTGTAAATAGTCGTGTACCAGACAGCCCTGTTTATAATATCCCTCTTAATATAACATAACCTAGGCGGAAGTCAGTAAAATTGTCTCAAAATTTAGAATTAGGACAGTCCAGCGGCATGAACTGGTGACAGCCAGAGTCAGTTCGAAATCTTCGTTGAAATAAAAATATCTTCAATGGATTAGCAAACAAGTGAAAGCCCGCCGCCTATCAGTAAGTGCAGGGGACACTGGCATGCTCTTACATATGTAGTGTACATACAGTCCCATCGTGTCCTGTAGTATTTGTACTTGAAGAATAATACAATTGTTAACGTTCTAGCATATAATAAAGAAGATACCCCTCTTCAGAGAGCCGATAATCCCAACAAGCTATAAACAGAAAGGAAAATTTGAAACTAATCAAGAAGAATTAAAAACTTTGGGCGTAGTCTCTTCTGTGTATTGAAATCTTAAAAATCCAGATGGGATGGTTGTGGCTCAGCAATGATGAACCATCTTCCCAGCGGCGGTAACGCTCGTTTTATCCCCATGGAAGGATTCGCCACTGATGAATCATGTCATTTCAATTTCTATCATATATATTGCAGTACTATATATTGTCTATAAAAATAGCTTTTGGTTATTAAATAAAGAGAAAATGAGAGGAGGAGGGGGGATAGTAACGTTAAAAATGTCTCAAATTTCAGCGATTGAAGGCAGTAAAATGATAATAATGATAGGCTCTTCAGTTTAACATCATCACACATCCAGAACAACATCGTTTTCTATAGCGTTACTCCTCTCATTCAAGTTGAGACAATTCGAACAGGAATAAAGATCGAGAATCTTACACGTTCTAGCAGGCCTTGCGGAGATATGAAGATATTTACAGGAAGATTGCTAGCAACAAAGAGAATTGAGTAGCCAACGGCCTTTGTGCACAGCAAACACCTTAATGACCTTAGAGAACCTTGAAAAAGCCGGCATTAGCAAAGAGAGAAAGAAGTAATTGGCTCCATGTCACGACCTGGAAGGACAAAAGAGAAGTTGCAAATGGCACTTAGAACCGTTAAAATGAAGAAAGTGGGGCTGACGATGGCATGTAAGAGACTTAGCATTGAATAAGACAAAGAACAAACTTTTTATTACGTTTTAAAATGCTACAAATACACTCCGTTCAACTATACAAACTCCGAGGTCGCCCCGAGCGGTCAATCAGAGGAAGCGCCGCAAGAAATTTGAGACATTTTTAACGCTAATATCCCCCCTCCTCCCTAATTTTTTCTTTATTTAATAACCAAAAACGATGGTTGGATTTTTAACATTTCAATACACAGAAGAGACTGCGCCCAAAGTTTCTAATTCTTCTTGATCGGTTTCACATTTTTCTCTTTTCATAGCTGGTTGGGATTGTCGCTCTCTGAAGAGAGTTATCTTCTTTAAGATTAGTAAAACAAAAAAAAAAAGATTCAATTTGCCTAAAAATATATTTTTTAAACGCAAAAAAAAATAATAATGGCAATATGCTTTACCAATTATATATGAACATTCCAACATATTTAATTCAACACACCGAGGATCAGAATTTTTGGTTGAATTGAAGTTAGTGTTGAATTATAGTTGGTTAATGAAGAAAAAAAAGGCATCTCCTGATCGTTCAACTAGAAGTTGATGGCTTGCTCCATCTTGGCGTATGCCAAGACGCGTATCTTCGGCGTGGAACTGAGGAGTGTTCAAGAAGACCTTGTCTGGAGGAGAACTCTCTCAACGTGAGGAAGTCTTCCTTGCTGAATAAATTTGTACACATACACAACTATATATATTCCCCTACATTTTATCTACCCTTTATGGGACTATGTGGAACTGAGGAGTGAAGACCTTGTCTGGAGGAGGACTCTCTCAAGGTGGGGAAACCTTCCTTGCTGAAGAAATTTGTACACATACACAACTATATATATTCCCCTACATTTTTTACCCTTTATTTACTCCTTTATTATATATTATCCTTTATTTTATCTTAATTCTTTCTATAACAATTAATTAGAATTAAAAAAAAAATTGTTTGAATTGTCTATACAACTATACTAATGTGGGAAGGGCAACAACAAAATAAGATGAAATGAAGAATACCATTGGATTATATTCACACCTCGAAGGGCTATATGCATATATGTTTACGAAAGGACCATAGGTATATATAACAGATACTATAATTCTCTTAAAGAATAGCTGCGTACCTAAATTTATATTCATAGAAAATATATTTTGTGAAATCCCCTATTACATAATAGTCTTAAGGTACCTTCACGACAGATTGAAGATCATGATCATGATGATTATTAATAATAATCATTACTAAGGTATTCAATGAGGTTTAGGATTAGTCGTTGTTCTAGATCTACTCTTGTAGAACGGTCATTCACATATCTATCTATATAATTCTCTATTGTAATTCTCATTAATTTCTGTATCAATTGACTATAAGTGCCAATAAAATATTTTTGAATTTATCTATATAATTAAAAGTGAAAATCTGTCTAGTTAATTGCCTATACTCCGTCCCACGTTGCATATATTCCTATCGCAGGTTTAAAAAAGATAACTTTTAACGCAAAATTCAATTAGTCTATTTGAAATAGACGTTTTTGCAAAATTGAAAACAACAAAAAAGGATCTTTATTCTATTTTATTCGAATCTTCGTTTAGCACATTAAAATATATACTATAGAAATATATATTTAATCAAAAGATTTCTTTTTTTCATTAATAGATCTATTTCAAACGACAAAAAAAAAGACACCAAACGATTAAAAATCGATTAGCCACGCGACACCAAAAAGTGTGTTTCGTAAGCATAGGCTCAATCTAGACAGGCTGAATTGTCCTGAATGACGTCGTCTGCACACGTGTGAGGGATTTCAAAATATATTTCAGGAACATTGTATTAATGGAAAATATAATAATTTTTCTTGGTTAAAATGTAAATATACACACACCAAGTCGTTTCAAATAGCATATTTCTATCGAAGTAATTGGAATTCCAAAGAAGGATTTCAATGAGAGATTTAAAAATATTTTTCAGGAACATTGAATAAAAATTTCGATTTTTTTCGTTTAAAAGAAACACATGCGGGATAATTTTCAAAAGTCGTTCTACAGTCATAAGCCGCATTATATTGTATTATTGAATATTAATGGAAAATATATAAATTTTTCTTGGCTAAATATATCCATTATATTTCTTGGCTCTTGGTGAATATGCCCACACCAAGTCGTTTCAAATAGCAGATTTCTATCAATGTAATTGGAATTCCAAAGAAAAATATATGGTAATGATTCAAACTGTTTAGCGAGAATGTTCTGTTTTTCAGGTCAAATAACATCCTATTGTCCTTACTATGATGGCTATACAAGGTTTGGGTAGGAGGGCTGTTTGTATAGGTATTTAACGAACCAAGCAACACATTGAAAAAAATTGGAATTCGTTTTTACCTTAAATCCCCCCATTTGGGGGTAAATATCTTCATCATGGTAATACGTATTTGACCAAAATTACCTAAAAGATCCCTGGTATGGGTGAAATGACTCCAAAATTTATATCAAATTCTAAAAACTGTGATTTATCATATAAGCTAATCCAATTTGAAATACATCATCAAATCAGCAAACACTTCGTCACAATACCGAGATAGATGGCTACTACCATTGTAGATTGAACTGATTATTAACCATTTCTATTAAAAAAGGGAAATTCGCAGTAAATAGATGTAATTATTTCTTTACCAATGCTACCTGAAAGAGAAAAAGTACTAGAAGAATGTGTTGAATTTACAAGCAGCTGATGATAGAGCGGCTTTGTGGTCATTTATGATATTAATCTGTAAATAGTAAAATTTAATTCGATAAGGAAAAAAATAAGTTAAAAACTATTGGTATATGTACAAGTATTTAAAAAAAACACACACCAAACTACTAATTGTGCGTAACCCAGTCTTCCGGTACGTACAAAAATCGCCAACTATATGAGAATCACACTAAATTAGCGATATGCAAGCGATATGATAGATTTTGAAAAATATATACTGGTCAAATATTAATAAAAACTTATTCTACGACTATGAGAGAAATAAAATAAAAAAATAAGCTATCACAGAGATATTTTCTCTTCAAAACAAAACGAGAAAACAATTTCACGCGAGAAAAAAAAAAGTGACAAGCAAGCAACAAGCAGGATAAAAAAGACAAATCAACCAATCATATTGACAAGAATTTGAGAAACATCTCAAAACTACCTTGTTCCAAAAGGCAAGGAGAAAAATTATCATGCAACCAACTTCCCAGCAGTTTTTTCCCCCTTCAGGAGTTTCCGCGTCAACAAAACGTCCCGATGGACGGGGGTATTGGAAAAAGTGGCAGATTCTCGTCTGCCTCAATCAGACGACGATGATGATACCAATTTCTGCCGCCAGCCAACACACACCGGAAGGTCTGAAACTTCCTGAAGATGGTTTCCTTGTGCCCGTTGAGAAACAACAAGTAATTGGAAGAAGATGGGAAGAGAGAAAAGAATACTATATATAGAATACAAATGTTTTGTTTATTGCCTTCCATCACAAACTTTTTTTTTTCTATTGAGGAAATAAGTTCAACGTTATTCTTGCCAGTTTTGGGGAAAAGTTTTGAGAGAATTGTCTTAATTTTATTTTTATTTTTAGATTGGAAAAATTTTGAATTATTATTT
>CP092869.1:15471916-15528286 GCA_030710605.1 Cordylochernes scorpioides
GAAAGAGGTAGTTGAAATCTTCATAGAATGTGGTCATGATGATGATAAATTGTGGGAAATATTTTTTAAATGTACAGAGTTATCTCTCGCACTAAAAGGGATCAAAATTCGTGTACTTAAGGCGACGTTCGGCAAATTTAATTTTAAAAAATCAATTTTAACGTCATTTATTTTAATGTTTTCATAGGAGGTTCCCAGTCCTATTCACAATGATATGGTAAATTCAATAAACTAATTGTAAGTCAAATTCTTAACTCAAATCAGCGGCAATTTTTACTGAGAGAAATTCAAAAAAATCTTCTGACGTAGAAATTTGTGAATTGCTTTTTTTAAAGTATGCATAGAGCTGAATTATATGCAAATGCCTAATCTATAGCAGATATGGTCTTGAGAACGTGTAGAAGGTAGTTTTGGGCAGGCTGTTTTCAATCTTGAAGATGAGACACTACATGATTATCTTTTCAAGTAAGAACACTAAAATTTTCCTTGAACGTGAGAGGCATCAATCACAGAATATGTTATTCATACACTCAGAACAACACCTAGTAATGGATAGAATTCTGTAGAAGGCTTCCTATACGACACGCTAAAATTTTAAATTTGTCACATTGAAAATCTTAATCCTGTAGGAAATTCCAGTAGCAGCATCTTCCGGGAGCCGCGATAGAGGGGGGTTATGAAAAGCTAATTGAAGCTGCTGAAGATGGCACTTTTCTTTCTATCTCAATGTGTCCGGCCAGCTCTGGAGGATATTTGCGGGCCCGTCATCAATTCTACCACGTGGGAGAAGGCTGCGCCATTACTAAATATGTTTGCATAGTACTGGGCTATTGCATAAAGGCAAACAGTAGCTACCCCCACCCTGTGTACTCAATTCCCTCCCTTCTTCTATATACGGCGTTGTTCTCTTCTCTATTTATTGGAATATAGCTGGGTTTTTTTCGGCTAAACTTCTTTTTACAACGTGGTTTTAAGAAATGGCTTCCTGGATTTTTTTTTCCTCCGGGTTGATACCTTCAAACTTCCCGTAAATTCCATATCTAATGAACAACCACCTTTATAAAAATGAATAGATAATAATTTGAGACTAATATGACAATACATCCAGATAGCACAAGAACCTACAGGACATGCAACAATTGTCCTGGTGTGGAACTAACACCTACTCACATATTCTCATGCCCAGCAATGGCCGCAGCCTTGCAGAAAATTGACATGAACCCTGAGCAGCAGCTTTACACAGAGATAGAGAACATTAAGACTGCTGTTATAGAGATGCATGGAGACATCTGAGGCTCTTCATTGGACTCAATATGACTTAAAACTATTTGCTGTGAATTGATAGAAATAATGTGTAGTTGATCTTTAATACATAGTGATTGTTTATTGAATACAAACAGTAATTGAAGTTGAGTAAACATCATGGTTTCTAACTTTTTATAGTGGCCTGACAATATATATTATTGGAGCAAAGGACCTAGTTTGCTTAAATATATTTTTATTATATACACGATGTTTAAATTAGAATAAGTAAGAAAACGCCCCACGATAGAGAAAGAATTGGCTTCATCAATTCATAGAATAACCCTAAAAATGCTTACTCTCTAAAACTAGGTAATATCGGTATTTCAAGGTTAGAATATTTAAAAATGGGGCAATTAATTCTTAGGTTTTAATATTTCTCATTATTATAAAAATGTGGGTCGTTGTCATTAATGAGGTTAACAATTAATTGGGAGAGGAGGGGGGGGGGGTTATCTAATTAAAAACACTTTGTCATAGATCTACTATCTGCCTGAATTTTTTATGAATAATAAACAGACTGGCACTCCTGTTTTATTCTATGATTTTTTTTTTTTTTTAGTGTGAGGTGGAGGATTTTGTTGTACATGAAGATAGTTCTTTATAATAATAAGTATGCAATTTATGGAATTGTATTCTTTATTTATGCTTTAACTAAAAATCGTCCCCTATACTTTGATTAGTGAAAAATAATTTTTCACTGCAATATAGTAACAAAATCTTATAGTAATTGATATATATATTTTTTTTTTAACCAACACAATGTGGTTAATAATAAAAATGTATACCATGAAATTTATTTTAAAATAAAAATATTTTATCGGCTTGAAAGCCAGTTAGTTACTCTCTCGCTCCAAATATATAATAATAACAAACAATTCTTTTTGAAAAATAGCAATTTATATTTTTTTATTCTTCTCATTATTCTTGGGCCCATATCTGTCAACGGCTGGACAAAGAATTCCCCATGATTTAGATTTTTTCCCTTTTCCTCTAATTCTTTCCAGCTCGTTCTTTCTTTTTTTGGGGGGTAGAAACTAATATTTTCTTAGGTCGTTCATTTTTTCTTGGAACCTATCTTCCAAGGCACTTGCAGGGGTTTGTGTTCTGAGCCTTTTACACTCACCAAGCAGATTGTGGAAGATGAAATTTCTTGTTTTATATTCTCCCCAGAATAAGAGATTTAAAGATGCAAAGATTTGGAGGAAAACAAAATTATTTACTAAGAGAGAGAGAGAGAGTGGACAATAAGGTCGGAGTAGGGGCGACAACAACAGCAAGAAAGCGGTCAAGTATCCGACTGACCGTCCACCTTGGCAACAGTAGACCTTGGGCCACTGAAGTGGAACTCCAATGTAAACCTTCCTCACAATAGGCATGGTGGATGATAAGGCACAATTTGGGATTATCTATATTAATAAAATGCAAATTTCATAAGTGGACATCACAAAAAACTTTCGTTACAATGCATCAATTTCGACCAAATTTTCAACATTTATGTAAAACGAGATGGAGCAGGTTTTGCTTAACATCAAAATATTTTTCCCTAACATTAACATGCGTAACTTCGCTGTTATCGATTAAATACAAAAATAATCAACAGAGTTAATTTTATTTATATATAAATACAAAAAAAAAAATTCAGCAATTCATTCAACTCAATCTAAAAAAATATTCAAAACAAGCAATTTTAAGATAACACCATATGTAATAGATTATAAACACAAGGTAAATCTCAGAAAACTATATTCTTCTTATCTGTTATCTTGTTTACACACTTAATGACAGTAATTATTTAAAACATTATAAAGAAAAGAAAGTCTCCAGGGCTAAGTTTCTTGCTCAAATTTTTATTCTCTAGCTTTCGGACCTGTCAGTCCTTCCATAGGAGTATCACAATAACGTGATATTTAAAACATGTTGTGGTAAAATTTCTCATTCAGTACTTTTGTCTGAAGATGGTAACAACACTGTTACGGAAACATCACACACTATTTATTTATTTGGATTTGGTCTTATTAGATGCCTTAGGCATGGAGGATTTTTAACCAATACCTTAACAGTATATATAATTGAGAAGTAAACCATTCTCTATGATAAGACATACAATTTGGATTATAGATTATAAACACATGGTAATAAGATCAAATCCAAATAAATAAATTGTGTGTGACAAATGCGTTGTTACTGATAGTCAGACACATTTATTTATTTAGATTTGGTCTTACTATCTTGTGTTTAAACTTCTCTCTCTATATATAATAGAATCTCATCATAAAGACTCTTTAATAAGAGTCATTTGGTTCTAACAATAGCTAAATACAGACTAATTGACTTAATTCTTTGGTCAGGAAATGGTGATCAAAATATTAATGAATTTATATATAGGGAGAGTCACACTGCTAATGATAAAAATAATAAATCATGCATCATGATAATAAATCTTTGTTAATACAATGTTCATTGGGCAATCAATCACTTGTATAGAGAACTCCAATGAAGTCAGGTCATTTTGCTAGTTTTTAATAATAATAACTACACATTATAATACACTGCGGCTTGTGATTGTAAAACAACACTTGAAGTTACACCGCATGAATTTATTTTCAACAAAAAATCAAAATTTATTTCAAGGTGAAATATTGACTATTTCTAACCTTTTTGGATGAGGTATGAAAGGGTGAATTATGAAGAGTAATGATGAACGGAAAAATAAAAGCGTCCAGGGATTTTTAATAAGAACTACATGCGTATTGTGGTTATGATAGAAGTTGACAAGATGGCCATTAATTTGCATCCTCATATTATCATTTAGCAAGATTGTATAACCCCCATAAACAAAATTAGATTTCCTAGAAAAATCCTGGTTCCAAAATAATTTTAATAGGTGCTGCTCAAAAAAGAGCAAACTAATTTATGATATTTATAACAATGAATGGGGGTCGGTGGAAGGATGGTCTAAACCGTTGGATTACGACCCGGGTTCGATTCCCGCATTGGGCACTTTTTTCTGATTAAAAAAAAATGCCTCAATGGCCCCCGATTCTTGCAAAATCCAACCTGACCAGCGAGTGCAAGTAACCAAACGGGGATTTGGCACATTTGTAAGTGCAAAGTCGAACTGCTTTTCACATGTGTAGACATGTGGTGCACTTACAGTAAAAGCAGTCGCCTTCTAACCACCATGATTATCATGGCCTGTACCACGTGTACTAGGGATAGGCAAAAAAAAAATAACATTGATTAATATATGTGATGGTTATTCATATATTAAAACAAAGTGTCCAATGCAGGATTCGATCTCGGTTCATGGCTGTCGGGAATCGAGGGTTTTAACCACTTGTCCACTGACTTCATCCTAGAAAAATGGCCCTCACAATATTATGCAAGTTATTTTTTAATTTGTTTAAACTGACCTTAATGAAGAAGAGGCGAGCACACAGATCTCTCTGCCGCGACACATCCAATGAGGATATGGATCCAATAGGTTATTGATCAGGTCAAGGCAATAATTGATTTGACCCAGAATGATATGCTGATTGGTCGTCTCTCTAAACAGTGTTTTAACACCTTTTTGTTTCAATGAAAAACTAATGTTCTCTTCAAATGGCTAATTTATAATCGTTGATTTTTAATTATTCCAGAATTGGCCAAATACCCATTCTTGATTAATTAAGAAAAGCTAACCACGTACATGTTTCGGGCTGTTGGTCCTTGTCATTTTTTCACATTTATTTATAGATTGCCTTATATTTTCCAAAAATATGATTTGATTTACTTTAATCTCGAACAAAAAGCTAATCATGTCAAAATTTTGTAGATTTGGTAACCCCAGAAAATAAGACAGCACAATGTGAGTGTGGTGAAACAAGGAAAGGTCAGTTGTATATATACCAAGGCAGAAGGGAAACAAAGAAACCTTTTTTTCCCCCAAGTTGTTGCGTTCTCTATGCAACTTAAATACATATTATTAGTCTAAATTACATCAATTATGGTTGTGGAGGGAGGAGGTTAGGTGATGTCGTCTGACATTAAATAAGTCATTCGAGACAGCAGACTTCTCCAACAATGATCACTATAATATAAAACTTGGGTATTTAAAAAATTGTATTGATCTTATTCCCAACTCATGGCTTCACTTCAAGGTAATGGTCTTCATATATAGCCTCACAAGGTAATAAGATCAAATCCAAATAAATAAATAGTGTGTGACGCTTTGGTAACAGCGTTGTTACCATCTTCAGACAAAAGTACTGAATCTTGTTTTTGTCTGAAGATGGTAACAACGCTGTTACTGAAATGTCACACACTATTTATTTATTTGGATTAGGTCTTATTACCTTGTGTTTATAATCTATAATCCGAATTGTGCCTTACCAACAGAAATTTAGTTATAACATTACAATTAAAAATTTCCAGGTTTTAAGTCCTTAATTTATGTATAAACTTAGTTATAACCACAAAAAAACTTGGCCCCAAGTGATGTTGATGAACAAGAATCAACTGCACTTCGATAAATGTAATTATAATTCTCAATTACCTGTGGCAAGATACACTCGAGTAAAACCTATCTGATTACAGTCAATGTCTATGACAGTTTTCCCTTTATTAAGGTCAAGATTGACAGTTCAAATTTTATTGTCCATTGAAAAATCTGACCTCTTTATTAAGGTTATCTCATATTAATCTCAAACCTTATGGAGACCTTTAGATACAGGAGTACTGTAGATCTTCCATGAGAGGACACCTCTGTCTCTATAGGACATTTTGGCTATGCAACTACGTATTGTCCTTTAGATTGAGAGTGGTTGTTCTATTGTATCTAATCACAGAATATATCTGAGAGTCTTTATTGTTGAGGAACGTGCCGAGCTAACAATGTAGCCTTAGAGATTGCTGCTGAGTTACTGAATCAATGATCAAGATGGCTGCACATTGTTAAGTCACAATTTGGAGTATAGATTATAAACACAAGGTAATAAGACCAAATCCAAATAAATAAATAAATAGTGTGATAAGGCACAATTTGGATTATAGATAATAAACACAAGGTAATAAGACCAAATCCAAATAAATAAATATTGTGTGACACTAATAATTTATTTGGATTAGGTCTTATTACCTTGTAATTCTAATCTATAATCTAAATAATAATAATTATTGGAATGTATATATATTTCATCCCAGTATAATATCTATTACTTTAGCTGGTAACAGTCTGATGCACGCCCGCGAGAGCACATGTTAATAACAAAGGTTTTCAATTATTCTGTATAAATATTACTTAGAGATTGTGCATAGAATATCAGCCCGTTGAAGAGCAGTATATTTGCTCGAAAGCTTGCAAATTTAAATTAAAAGAAACTTTTTACCTGATATTGATTTTTACTTTTTCAAACAAATCCAAATTGTACCCTTTCATTAATGATTATTGCAAAAAAAAAAAAACAATCAACCTGTTTATAACAAGCCTTGTCCTAGATGATGTTAAAATTAAGGTTCAGCTGTATATTTCAACACCATCATCTTGGATAGATTGTTATAACCAGGTTATAATCTTTTTTTTTTTTTGCTTATCCCTAGGGTAGTTAGCGACTGCTTTTACTGTAAGCGCACCACATGTCTACACATGTGAAAAGCAGTTCGACTTTGCACTTACAAATGTGCCAGAGCCCTGTTTGGTTACTTGCACTCGCTGGTAGGGTTGGACTTTTGCAAGAATCGGGGGGCCATTGGAGCATTCTTTTTTTTTTTAACAGAAAAAAGTGTCCAATGAGGGAATCGAACCCGGGTCCTAGTGGTCGAAAACCAAACGGTTTAACCAGCCTTCCACCGACCCCCCGGTTATAATCATTGTTTAAACAAATGGTACTGTAAAATTAGGATGTTATAACCAAGTTGCTGTTATAAAGGAGGCTGTTGTAATGGTTGTTGATTCCAACATCTTAAATCTATAGGTTAAAGTGTGTCTTTCAAAGTTACAAGAAATACCAGTGTGGAACAGCACTTCAGTACAAGAGAGAGAGACCTTGGTTTGTTATTGACAAACAGACAAGGGTAATAATAAGGGAACAGGTGCTCTGACAACAGCTGTCTGATTAATGTAGGAATTGATTGGATACAGGCTGTTTCCATGGAGACTGGCCTGTGATCTTTATTTACTGCAAGCAGACTGGAGAGTGAAAAACACTACTTTGTTTCTGAATACAGTAGAACCTCCCTTTAGCGGACACCTCTCCATAAAGGACAGTTTTCATTTGCAAAATTACCAATTTTTCCTATTTATCAACTCTCCGGTAAGAGGACACCTCTCCACAAAGGACAGTTTTCATTTGAAAAATTACCAATTTTTCCTATTTATCAACTCTCCGGTAAGAGGACACCTCTCCACAAAGGACAGTTTTCATTTGCAAAATTACCATTATTACAATTTTTGCAACTCTCCGGTAAGAAGACACCTCTCCACAAAGGACAGTTTTCATTTGCAAAATTACCATTTTTGCAACTCTCTGGTAAGAGGACACCTCTCAACAAAGAATAGTTTTCATTTGCAAAATTACCATTTTTACAATTTTTGCAACTCTCTGGTAAGAAGACACCTCTCCACAAAGGATAGTTTTCATTTAAAAAATTACCATTTTTACTATTTAGTAACTCTCCAGTAAGAGGACACCTCTCTCTAAAGGACACTTTGGCTCTGAAATTAGGTGTCCTTACAGGGAGGTTCTACTGTACTAGAATTTACATTTTTTTTTTTTATTTTTATTATCCCATGGGTAAGACTACACCATGTCATGAAGATTGAAGGCAATAATTTTTTCTACTATAGTTTTGTTGTATAGGTCTTAGCTCCAATACAGTCCAGGATATGTGCTGGAGTTGCAGTGGAGATGGAGCATTTTGAGCAGACAGGAAACACAAAATTTACATGTTCAAATACAGACCATTAACTCATATAATAAACTAAATCAATATTCATTGTTCAAATGAGAAGTACTGTACTCCATGAAAGGACACTCTAGCTAAAATACACTTCTCAATCTCATGGATAATTGCGGCATCATATAGTTCAATAACCTAACCAAAGGGGCCGAAAAAAACTAATGTAAACAATAAGGTAAAACACCTAATGTTGTGATATTTGAGACCACCTAACAGAGAAAGAAAGACAACCAAACCTTTTGAAGATTCGCTAGAATTCACAATGAATAGAATAGGATTCTATCCCAAAAGCAAACAGCCATAAAGGATTCCTTTATCCTTAAACAATATTTCTTAAATCCCTTTTTTTTTTTTTCTTTTTTTTTTGCTTATCCCTAGTACACGTGGTACAGGCCATGATAATCATGGTGGGTAGTTAGCAACTGCTTTTTACTGTAAGCGCACCACATGTCTACACATGTGAAAGCAGTTCGACTTTGCACTTACAAATGTGCCAGAGCCCCGTTTGGTTACTTGCACTCGCTGGTGGGGTTGGACTTTTGCAAGAATCGGGGGGCCATTGAAGCATTTTTTTTTTTTTTTAAACAGAAAAAAGTGTCCAATGCGGGGATCGAACCCGGGTCGTAGTGGTCGTAAACCAAACGGTTTAACCAGCCTTTCACCGACCCCCCCTTAAATTCCTTAAACATTTTAACATTCCTTAAACAATAAGGTGTTTTGGAGAGTAATGTTGTGATATTTGAAGCAACCTTAGAGAGAAAGAAAGACAACCAAGCCTTTTAAAGATTGATCAGCTAGAATGCACAATGAACAGAGTTCTAGGCCAAAAGTAAACAACCATAAAGGCTTTCTTTAAAAAGATAAAGATTTTTATTTAAATAGAATTGTTTGCCTTTTCTTTATTTTCTAAATGTATTTACTTTCCTCCCATTGCATTTAAATATTTTAATGAATTTTATTCATCGTAGGGGTTCGGTGGAAGAATGGTTTAAACCACTGGTTTCGACCGCTACGATCCAGGATCGAATCCCATATTGGGCACTTTTTTCTAATTAAAAAAATGCTCCAATGGCCCTGATTCTTGCAAAAGTTCAACCCCACCAGAGAGTGCAATTAACCAAATGGGGCTCTGGCACATTTGTAAGTGCAAAAGTCGAACTGCTTTTCACATGTGTAGACATGTGGTGCACTTACAGTAAAAGCAGTTGCCAACTTCTAACCACCATGATTAACATGGCCTGTACCACATGTACTAGGGATAACAATAAAATTCATCGTTAAATTTTTTTCAAAATTATCCCTAGTACACGTGGTACAGGCCATGATAATCACAGTGAATAGTTAGCGACTGCTTTTACTGTAAGTAAACCACATGTCTACACATGTGAAAAGCAGTTCGACTTTGGCACTTACAAATGTGACAGAACCCTGTATCACTAAAAGTTGATCAAGATTACAATAGTATTTTCCAACACTATTATTTTAATGATATATTTGGTATTCCAAGAAAAAAAAAGTCCACTAGCAACTGAATGTTGTGATGAAAATTCATCTAAAACCAACTTTAATTCAACACTTACTTTATACATAAAATGAAAGGATCCAAAAGCACGAATGTTTCTTTTGTACATAATACAAAACTCTACTGCCCTTACTGCGATGAAAAAATATATTGGGAGGGCTCTTGGCTCATCAGTGGTGAACCCTCCCATCGGTTTCTGAAAGCTCTGATTCCTTGATGTGCAGAGTTAAAGAACTTCAACTGAACATTGTACGAAATAAAAAATAATTTAGCATGATATTTTCTTTTTTCGAATCAATGAAACTTATCCCCCCCCCCCCCCTTCTGTCCATCCTTACTGCAATGAAAAAATAATGGGAGAGCCTGGCTCATCTGTGGAAAACCCTCCCAGCAGTTTTACCAGTTTAATCTACCAGACTGTATTGGACAATTCTGCTGATCTGTACAAAACTTTTAAGAGAAATTCTTGGTAAAGGAAGGTATTTAAGGAAACAATGTGAAGACAAACTTTGATTAAAATATAAATACATGCTTGCAATGAGCCTAGCTCTTCAAATAAAATAGTAGAGCCTATCTGTATAGAACAAAATCTAGTTGCAGAGTCAAAGTGTCCTTTAGGGAGAGCTGTCCACTTACCACAGAGCAGCTAAACACAAGGTAATAAGATCAAATCTAAATAAATAAATATTGTGTAAACACAATATTTATTTATTTCGATTTGATCTTATTACCTTGTGTTTATAATCTAGAAGTTTGTTTTATGTATAAAAGAAACATTCGCGCTTTTAAATCCTTTTATTTTATATGTATAGATGGCGCATTATTGCTTAGTGTTAATTTATTACCTTGTGTTTATAATCTATAATCCAAATTGTGCCTTATTACAAAGCAGCTGATTGGTAAAAATGATAATTTTTAATGATGAAAACTGTCTTGTTGAGAAGTATCCTCTTATGAAGGATACACTGCATTTATTTTTAAATCAATTTTTAAAATGCAACTTTTTTTTTTTTTAATTCAAACCGATTAGTGTGGAAGATGTTTTCTCAATATGACCAACAACAAAACAAACACAAGGTAATAAGACCAAATCCAAATAAATAAATAGTGTGTGACGTTTCAGTAACAACGCTGTTACCATCTTCAGACAAAAGTACTGAATGACGTCACACACTATTTATTTGGATTTGGTCATATTACCTTGTGTTTATAATCTATAATCCAAATTGTGCCTTATCAACAACAAAACAATTCCATTCTTCCTAGCAAGTTCCCTACAGAGAGGAGAAGTTTTAATGACTTTTCTATTTATCCCGGGGATTTCGGTGGAATTACTTCCTGAGAGAAGGCTAAAATAATTAGGGAAGAACTGTCCAAGCTACGGCACAATGTGAGCCATTGTCCTGACTTTCATCACACAGCGCTGTGTGTGTCCTCCCTTGGATTGGCCGGCCTCCAAGTTACATTGCTTCCTACGAAGTCTTAAGCAAGCATCCCCATAGGGCAGGTAGCAAGTTCTGGCTGGCTGCACCACGGCTCATCTCAATACCTAAAATTGAGAATAACTACAAGAAACTAAGACCTAAATCCAAATAAATTAATAGTGTGTGATGTTTCGGTAACAGCATTGCTACCATCATCAGACAAAAGAACTAATGGGAAAAAATATTATCACAGCATGTTCTTAAGCATTATCTTGTTTACACACTTGATAACAGCAACTATTTAAGAACAGGCTGTGATATTTTCTTCTCATTTATTTCTTTTGTCTGATGATGGTAACAATGCTGTTACAGAAATGTCACACACTATTAAATTATTTAGATTAGGTCTTATTTTCTTGTCTTCTTCTTTCTTATCTCCATTCAATCATATTAAGGTATCAAGCTTGTAAAGCTTGAGACTTTTGATGGTGTCTGCTGGGGAAGAGTAGAGCCCATCAATAGATGAGTCAATACAGTCAATAATATGTTTTGGGGTTGTAGGTTGACACTTAGTACATAGTTGGAAAACCTTGCAACCATTCTGGAAAGTCATTGTCCGTAGATGACCAGACTTAAGTCTGGAAATCGAAGACTGTTTTCACCCAATCATTATTTTCTTGTATGAAATTTAAATGAAGTAAAGAAGATAGAATGAGGTGTCCCATTGACATTGTGTCTATTATCTCTGGTCTCCTTTTCTAATCACCATAGATAAGGTTGTGTGTCCTAAGTAAACATGTCTTTTTCTTCTTCTTTCTTATCTCCACTCAATCATATTAGGGTATCAAATTGTGACCCTTGATGGTGTCTGTTTGACAACCATCATGACTGGGTGAAATAGAATGCATCTGCCTTTGTCATTAAGACTGGGAGCACTACTCAGTGGCAGGACGACTTAGCTCCAAAAGAAATGGCCGCCTCTGACATGAGGAACAGACGCCATTTACAGCTGCTCCTAACATGGAGTACAAACGCTGCTCATCCTGTATTCCTGGAGTCCTTACAGGGTACTATCAGCATGACCAGCTGAACCCAGGTTTTTTAGTGAGTTTGTTACTGCTCCCCCTCCTCCTTTTTCATCCGGGCTTGGGACCGGAAAGGCAGAGTAAACATGTCTACACCAAGTGATGCCAAGTCTGACCTGACAAGTGAATGTTGGCAGGTAGTGTTGGCAGGTAGATACAGGAACTACCAGGGGTTAATGACTCACCTGTAGACAACATAATGTAGAGCTATGACACTCCATCTACAAATTGGAAATGAAAGCACTAATGTTTCTTTTACACCTATTACAGTAGAACCTCCATGAGACGACACTCGTGTTAGAGGACATCTCTCTATAAAGGACAGTTTTAATTTGCAAAAATACTATTTTATCTATTGACAAGTCACAATTTGGATTATCTATATATATAAAATTGAATGTCTGTGTGTGTGTCCTCTATGGATTCAAAAACCATACATCCAATCGCCGTGAAAATTTGGGATATTATTAGGCATATCCCCGGAAAGGTTTACGAAAAATAATTTCTTGAATATCTTAAATATCCTTAGAGTTATTTGCAGATTTGTAGCTTTAACTCGCAAGCGGGGGGCGGGTGACCTCCGGGAACTACGTCCATCTTCCATAAACGACCATGATTTTATTCAACTTATCGAGTATTTTTCAAGGGACCGGGAAAATATGTAGATAAAACGATGATTTTGTAATGTAGAAAATTAGGAAAGACAAAATTCAGGATGACACGGCACACAGGGACACAGTTGTAGCCTTAACTCGCAAGCAGCGCCACCATTGAGACCGAGATAATGAGTATCGTTTAAATATAAAATTCGAATAAAAATAAATGCGATACTAAAAATAAATTTCTATTCAATGAATTAAATTTAAAAAGTTTAAATAATTGTGCAAAACAATATATATGATATATAAAAATCAAAAGAAATAATGAGTATTGTTTAAATATAAAATTCGCATAAATATAAATGCGATAATCGTTTAACATAATTTGAGTATTTTTCAAGGGACCGGGAAAAAATGTTCACTAGCTAAAACGATGATTTTGTAATGTAGAAAATTAGGAAAGACAAAATTCAGGATGACACGGCACACAGGGACCGGGAATAGATTATAAAACACAAGGTAATATGACCAAATCCAAATAAATAAATAGTCTGTGCCATTTCGGTAACAACGCTGTTACAGAAATGTCACACACTATTTATTTATTTGGATTTGGTCTTATTACCTTGTGTTTATTTTTACTATTTAGAAACTCTCTGGTAAGAGGACACCTCTTCATAAAGGACACTGTATCTGCAATTAGGTGTTGTCCTTTACAGGGAGGTTCTACTATACAACCTTCTAATGTCCTTACTGAGATGAAACATATTACAGTAGAACTTCCAAGAGAGGACACTCGCACTAGAGGACACCTGTCTATAAAGGACATCTTTAATTTACAAAATTACCCTTTTTACTATTTAGTAACTCTCCAGTAAGAAGACACCTCTCCCTAAAGAACACTTTGGCTCTGCAATTAAGTGTCCTTTACAGGGAGGTTCAACTGTACAACCTTCTACTGTCCTTACTGTGATAAAAAGTCTTAATGACAAAGGCATTCTACTTCACCCAGTGTGGAGATAAGAAAGAAGAAGAAGAAGGTTTTAGAAGAAGGAGAAGGAGGTGACAAGAGAGTTGAAGGATAAGAAACAATAAGTGTGAGAGAACATTACTTAACCCAAACATGATAAGACCTGGATAAAACCACTCACTTATCACCCACCCATCTATATATAGCCTCCCTTTGTCCTGGCAGTTGCCACATTGCCAGAGAGGATGAAAACAAAAGGGCCAATGATCCTTGTTTACAAACAGCCACAGTGAATGGATGGAGACACAACCAGATAAACGTCCCAATCTCAAAATACTTTGAGTTGATACAAAGACCACAATTTAGATACTAAATGATAATCAAAAACTTATTTTTACTCTTATTTTAGATACAAGGTAATAAGACCAAATATAAATAAATAGTGTGTGACGTTTCGGTAACAGTGTTGTTACCATCTTCAGACAAAAGTACTGAATGAAAATTTTACCACAGTATGGCTTAAATATAGTCTTATTACCTTGTGTTTATAATCTACTAGCCGAATGACCCGGGCAATGACCGTGTTTTACCCGATTGAATGTTTTGATTCAAATACTATTTGTTACAATTATAAATTGGCGCCTTAAATAAATGCATATGTTAGTTAATAACTATAGCCTATGTGCTTTATCTGTCTATGTACTGTTGGCTTCCGTAGGCGTCTCTTACTGGGAAAAAGAAAGAGAGGATTCCATTTGGTTATTAACTAATATATGCATTTATTTAAGGAGCGACCCGCTCCAACACAATAGTTACAAAAACGAAAAAGCGAGTGGGAGGGGGGGCAAAGGTGGCGTGATCGTAGCCAACCAATAGGAGGGCGCCATTCCAAAAAAAAAGCAAACGGTGACAGAGTTGAAAACTGATTACGAGATGAAGAATGACGCTCGTAACTGTATATAGAATAATCCAAATTGTGCCTTATAATCTTATTTTAGATATTCCTGAATCAACATAATAGAGATTGTACACACAATACACACACTTTATATAATAAAAAGGCATATATTGGATTGAATAAAAAGATTTATTTTCCAATATTTCGGTTGACTGAACGCCAAACCTTTGTCAAGGCATTACATTTTTGTATGAACAAACTTGGCACTGCATAGTTTTTTTTTTTTGCTTATCCCTAGTACACATGGTACAGACCATGATAATCATGGTGGGTAGTAGTAGGTGACTGCTTTTACTCTAAGTGTATCACATGTCTACACATGTGAAAAGCAGACTGCATAATGATATTAGAAAACTATGTGGCGTTGAGTTTATTCATACAAAAATATGTTGCCTTTATAAAGGTTAGCTTTCAGCCAATTCCAATATATGCTTTTTATTATCTAAAGATTTAAATATGGATTGCTGTGATATTTTTTCTCATTTATTCTTTTGTCTGATGATGGTGACAATGTTGTTACCGAAACCTCACACACTATTAAATTATTTGGATTAGGTCTTATTTTCTTGTATTATAATCTATAATCCAAATTGTGCTTTATCATTATGGATTGCTCTATATTCAGAACAATACATACTTTATATTGCTTTTTTTCCAAAACTTTACCATTGCCAGTACCAAATATAGATTAAAAAAAAGAAAAGAGGGGGCAGTAACAAGTTCATTAAACAACGAGGGTTCAGATAGCCCATGTAATAGCACTGTGTGATTCAAGGACTCTGGATAACTGGCAGTGTTCGTCCTTCTTCTTCTTTCTTATCTCCACTCAATCATATTAGGGTATCAAGCTTGTAGAGCTTGTTGATGGTGTTTGACAACCATCATGACTGGGTGAAGTAGATTGCGTCTGCCTTTGTCATTAAGACTGGGAGCACTACTCAGTGGCAGGCCGACTTAGCTCCAAAAGAAATGGCCGCCTATGACATGAGGAACAGACACCATGTGCAGCCGCTCTGAACATGGAGTACAAACGCTGCTCATACTGTATCTCTGGAGCCCTTACAGGGTACTATCAGCCAGGCCAGCTGAGCCCAGGTTTTTTAGCGAGCTTGTTATTACACCCCCTCCTCCTTTTTCATCTGGGCTTGGGACCAGCAAAGGCGGAGTTCGTCCTCCATGTTAGGAGTGACTACACATGGCATCTGTTCCTCCTGTTAGAGGCGGCAACCTTTTAACAATGGAGCTGAGTCAGACTGCAACAGAGAGGTTTTTCCATCTACAATAGATGAACAGCAAACTCATGGACTCCTGCATTAGTTCCAAACTGCATTGGGGTTGTTGAGCTTGCTGATCAGAATCTCGTTTAAGGTTTAGGCAGAGAGTCTTGTATGCAAATTTATTATACTCCTTTCCATCAATGCTTTCCAAAGAAGTTTTTCAAGAACCTGAATGAATATGGACTGACTAGTTGGGATCCAGATTTTTTTTTTCTGCAATTTTAGCAGGGAGGGGGTGCCATTCGAGTTTCGGTGGCCGAGGGTATAAAGCGTCGGTTACCGACAGCTATGAACTGGGATCGAATCCCGGATTCTACACTTTTTTTAATATGTGACTAACCTTCACATATTATTCACTGTTTCAATTATCATGAACTAGGTTGCTCTTGCTGAGCGGTACCTATTAATGTTATTTTGAACCAGGGGAGCCATTCATGAAGACAATGACAATTAAAAATCATCATCATTTTATTTTGAAAAACTGTGACTACATAACTTTGATTTTGATAAATAAATAAAAAATTGTTGGTGCTACCTAAAACTAAAGTTGCCTTATATTAATGTGACTTATCTAAGCTTTTGAATGGTTGAAACACACTCCGGAAAGTTACAGTACATGACTGAGAGGATAAAATAAAGGTTGACGAACCTGCCAAACCACAACCTAGTGCAACAATGCTAACATAAAAATCTTGTTCCCAAGTGATAGTGTCTTAAAGAGGTATTACCTTGTGTTTATAATCTATAATCCAAAGTGTGCCTTAAAAGGTATTACAGTAGAACCTCTCTGTAAAGGACAACACCTTATTGCAGAAACAAAGTGTCCTTTAGGGAGAGATGACCTCTTACCAGAGAGTTATTAAATAGTAAAAATGGTAATTTTGTCAATCACACACACACACACACACAAAAGCCTTTATTAGGAACTTGCCCCATACAGATTCTCCCAATTGGGTAAGGTAATAATCATCTTGTGTTTTTTACATAGAAATTGAACTGGCTTTATTCTTAATCTCAAAGTCATTCACTTGTTGACTGGTCCTTACATAATGATGATCTAAAAAAATTATAGTAAGCTATTGCCTTGTTTGTTGATATTTTTTAAAGCAATACGTAGGATGAAGGTAATTTTGTCAATCAAAACTGTCCTTTATAGAGAGGTGTCCTCTAGCAGGAGTGTCCTCTCATGGAGGTTCTACTGTATATTTATTATACATTTATCCTCCCCTGAGCTCTCTTGGCATCTTCTAGACCAGCTCCTATTACAATTCAGAAATGCCGACAGCAGCAAAAGTAAACCCATCAATAATACAGTCAAACTTGGATAATTCAAAGCCCAAGGGACCAAAAAAAAAAATTTTGAATTATTCAAAAAATTTGAATTAAAAATGGAAATTGTATTTATAGGAAATTCTAGGGATCAAGATAAATATTCGAATTAAAGACATTTTTGAATTAAAGACGTTCGAATTATTCAAGTTCTACTGTATAAACACTAGATTGACCATCGCATAGAAGCATCTTCTTCTTTCTTATCTCCACTCAATCATATTAGGGTATCTATCAATCCTGTAGAGCTTGTTGATGGTGTCTGCCAGGGATGAGTAGAGCTCATCAATGGATGATCCAATACAGTCAATAATGTGGTTTTGGGTTGTAGGTTGACACTTAGTACATAGTGGATAAACCTTGCAACCATTCTGTCATTGTCCGTAGATGACCAGACTTAAGTCTGGAAATCAAAGACTGTTGTTCTCTTGGGAGGACAGAACTTGTCCCTCCTGCTCTGTACCAGTCATAGGCAGCATTAAATTTCCATTCCTGCAGGCATTGGGTTTTGATGGGTTTTGATGATAATGAAAACAATAAATGAAGTTTTGCAGAGTAATAAAAATTAATATATTCTTTCTTATCTCCGCTCAATCATATTAGAGTATCAATCTTGTAGAGCTTGTTGATGGTGTCTGCTGGGGATGCTGAGTTGAGCTTATCAATAGATGAACCAATACAGTCGAAAAAATAATATGATTATTTATAATGGAACAAAAAAGTATAAATAAATAAATACATTTTAAAAGTCAGACATATTAAAATTCTTGTTTTTAAACTTGGAATGAGTCCATAATCTAAAAAAACTATGGAGAGTATTTCTACATGTGCATTATTGGATCTATAATGGCATTCTATGCCAAAAGAATTACTTGGTATGTCACAAATATATATATTTTAAATAGTGGGAAAACAGATAAATAAATTTTAGTGTTGAAATAATCAAATTTCATCATTTCATATAGATATTTGTTCCTATTTCAAAAATAAAATTAAATTTATATTTTAAAAAATATTTCATGTAAATATATTAAAATAAACACTTACACATTATTTTATAGAGATATTTATAATATTTAATATTTCTGTGAAGCATTATGTAATTTGTTTTTAAAGTTACAAAAGAGTATTTATTATTTTTTGACCAAATTACTCTTTCATTACTTTTGCCTCTGTGCAATCTTGTGTAAATATGTTTTAATGGTTGGGCCAAAAATGAATTGGCTTATCATCCTGACATTTAGCATTTCTAAATTTTCTTTTTGACAATATTATAATAAATGAGTTCTATATATAAATATAATTTTCTCTAAATAATATTAATATAAATATTAGAAACATAATGTCTTTCAAAAAGATTTTATAAATGTAATCAATAAATCTGAAATTTTTTTCAGAAAGTCTTTTTTATATGAAAAAAAAAAGGGAAAGAAATAAATAATAAACAAATTGTAGTGTGATATGATTGATTATGTGTCATTTTAAAGTTTAACGTTTTTATCGTTTAAAAATAGGAGATTACAAGTTTTCCTGGTTTTAAATTGTGCTAATTGGACTTTAATATATCAATGAATAATTAATTTAATAGGGAAATATGTTCAACCAAATATTACCTCCAATGTACAAAATTCGTTTGTATTTATCTTCTGCTATATTTAAATGCCAAATGTAAACAAAAAGGTAAACAAAAGTAATCGTTGTAAAATATGAAAGGATTTAGAATCAATCTAGTTTGTCGCTTTTTATATGACGATTCATTAGGTTTTGATATTAATAAAATGTAATATTTTGTTTAATTTTTTCCATTTATGGTCAAAAAATCTATATGGGACAAAGGCTGATACTCTCGCATTGAAGTGGAAAGATTGATATCTAAGCTTTGTATCCTGGCTCTTAAATATATATTTTAATCGAAAATATGTTTAAAAGAATATTTTTAATATGATTTTTATTATGATTATGGTCTCCATTACTTTTACATTAGATAAATGAGTCAAATAAAATAAACGAGTGTTGACACGATTTGAACATAATAGACAGGAACTTACCTTTTTATCGGTGTCTTGGTCATCCATTATTTGTTTGGCATGCTGATGAAGGGCCAAAAGTCGAAGAGATATCCGGAACTTCAGGAACAGGTAATTCCTAAGTGTAACAATGCCGCCATATGCAGTTCTGCATTATTGCTAGTCACGTGACATTATTTAGAATATATGCTGCCCTCTGCCGTCAAGTTTTGAAACTACCTTGCTTTATATTTGTTTGTTTGCTTATTTGTTTGTGTTTTTATGAATATTTAACATATCTCTTTAAATAATCTTCTGATTAAATGTCATAAAATATTGTAAATATGATTGGTTATTTTGCCTTCTTCGATTTCTTATATATTTAAAAGTGAAAATATTTTTGTTTAAATATATTTTTTAACCCAATATTGTTAGTGTTTTAGGTACAAATTTACTTTCTATTTTATAATAAATTATGAATAGGTTCTATAATTAATTTATTTTTATTTTGAATATAAAATATTGTGAATTTACAGTAAAATATAATATAATTACTGATAAGAAAATTTAAATCGATTTATTTATTTTACGCATATTAATGGATCTCATTTCTGCAAATATTTAATATTTTTTATATTAAAAAAAAAGCGATCCAATAAATTCTGTGTATAATTTTCAAAGAACAGTTATTTAAAATTTTTATATGGCTTATATAAATTTTCACCACACTAATTTTTTTCTTCTGCTGTAAACCAGATGACTTATCTCCACTGACCTTATTGAAAGCTAGGACCAGATTTTTCGCACTGTTCAGAATTTTTTTTATTTCTGATGCAAGAAAAATGTCCACCACAGATTTCCGAATATGTGAACATTTGTTGAAGATGAGAATGAATAAGAAGTAATAAATATACACTATGAATTTTTATTTAAAAATAATTATTGATGATTGAGGAAGACGTTTTTCTTTTCCTAGTTCACTGGCAAAAAAGATGGGTTGGTGGGATGGATAATGTTCTCTCCTATTACCAGAGTTTTAGCAATCCACCTTACCAGAAGATTAAATATCTTCTGTGAGTTTCAAAATGATGTCTAAATTTTTTTTCAAATCAAATTTTCTTACCTTTATGAGTTTCAAATTCAAAAATCCAAGTAATATATATAGGTATTAGAAATAAAATATTTTTCATAAAATCTGAAATCATAAAGACAAGTTTTTTTTTTACATCCTGAAAGACTAAAGAACAGACTATATAAGCCATCTATAGGAATAAATGGGGGGGGGGGGGGGGGGAGAAATCCAACCACACCTCCCTGCGGTCCCCCCTGGACTCTTGGAATATTCGACCAAATTCTGGTTCGTTTCCAAGGTGACTAACGTGACAACGGCACCCATTTTTTAATGAAGAGCAAGCAGCTTTACGCATCCAAGATAGTGGACATTGCTGCTGCTGTGATAGAGATGCATGGAGACATCTGAGGCTCTTTATTGGACACGACAACAACAACATAGGAATAAATATAAATGCTGAATTTATTTTTTTATAGATGACAAAAGCTATCAGTAAAACTCATTCAGATGTTTCCTAATGGACTGCCACAGCAACACCAAAGACTTTTCTGCAACATCTTCGTACACATTTATTTTAAGCAAATCTTTATTGTCTTAGTAAAGTCTGATACAGCCTTTTATTGTTTATTTTCGGGACGCCAAAAAGTGACAAAAACAAATCAAAAAGGGATGATGATAACCTGCGTCTTGCAGATTAACATTTTCATAGAAACATATATATATACATATTTATTGCTAGCTATATATCACCATCTTCTCTCTTCAAACACGAAATCTCACAGGCGGTCTCCTCGCTCGAGGTGGGTTCCGCCTTAGGACAGGACCCTCCTCTTTCAAGGCCTCGGGGTCCAGCGAGCGAAGAGGCTCCAATGACTTTCCATCGTCTGTATCACTCTGAACCTCTGAATCTTGATCCGACCGCTGGCTAGTTAGTCCTGGCGACAGCGACTCCATATAACCTCTGTCTCGTACAACCTCCGAGATTATGGCACTGGGACCTGCTCCTCTTGAGTGCTCGGGTTGACGCTCTCCATCTCCACTCTCATCTTCCTCACCATTCCTCCACCTTTTTCTAATTTGATCCCTGTGATAGGCCTTTACCTGTCCGTGGATCAAAATGGTGTAGACTCTAGTTCCCTTCTTGCCCACAATTTTTCCTGGGATCCATTTATCACCACCTCTAAAGTTTTTACACCACACTAAATCATCTATCTGGAATTCTTCCAAATGGGTTCGCCGATCATACATCATTTGCCTGGCTTGCTGGTCCCTAACTCTAGATGCCAAGCTGGGATGTATCAACGATACTCTGGTTCGAAGCGCACGCCCAATAAAGAGCTCTGATGGAGTCTTTCCCGTTGTCACATGCGGGGTGCTTCGATATGCCAGAAGAACTTTTGATAAGGTGTCTTGAATGGTATCCCCAATTTTCCTTTTATTTTTATCCAGGGCAGTCTTAATTGTTCTAACCGCTCTTTCAGCCAAGCCATTACTTTGCGGGTGGTACGCCGGGATCAATGTTTGTTTAATTCCATTTCCTTCCAGAAAACCTTTCATTTTCATTTCCTTAAGTTTTGTCCATGAGGGTAATATTGTTGACGCATTTTGTGGTTGAAATGTTCTGTCTCAAATGTATGTGATGGGTTCTAGTAGATATTGCTGTATGATTGCTGAGGAAGCTAATCAAATAGACAGGCACTCTGCTGGTGACAATGACTCTACATTTGTTAGTGCTGTCTAAATCTATTTTGACCCCCTTTATTTTTTTTAGCACTTATGGAATTCCATTCTACCTAAGATTGATAGATGCTGCAATTTTCTGCAAGTATTATCCTTTAAACACATTATTTTAAAATGCTTACTTCAATTACTCCTCAAAAATTGATTCTGTTGCCCTTTAGTCAGCCACATTTGAGAGTTCCCTGTAGGTCTTCACTGTTACCATAGCGGCTCGGGGCTCACGACACGTACTTCGCCCTACAGGGCAGTCCCTTACTTATGCTGCCTCTCCCGCTCGCCACGCAGAGAAGGGGTTGGACTTCTTAAAGGACATTTTAAAGGAATGAAGATGACTAGATCCTACAGAAACTGCAATAACTGTCAATACACCCAACTCACTCCGACCACATATACAGTTACTCGGCCATTCTGATCTGCTCCATGGACAAGACACCACCACTCCTCAAAAAATTTCATCACCAATTTACTAGTATTCACAAGCTTTCATTCTTCTATACACATTTCTTCTGAGTATAAACATTTCAAAATATGGCATTTGTAAAAGGCCCTTACGCGGCGCACTGGACTCTGGGCCAACCAGCTTACTTTGAATATTATTTTTATAAATTTATTTCGATTATTCATTATTACTTTGATCCCTGATATTTTGCTGATATCAAGATTATTATGGTTGAATATGCGTAAGGGCCTTTTATAAATATCTATTTTGAAATGGTTATACTTAGAAGAAACAGTTCTTCAAATTAAGCCTTGTCTCTATGGGTGTCCTCTTCTGGATTGATGTCTGCCATATAGAGGGCAGCAAAGGAGTGAGTTGGGTGTTATGACAGTTATTGCAGTTTCTGTAGGATATAGTCATGTATGAGTTTATCTTCATTCCTTTAATTTGAGAATTATGAACTATGAGAATTAATAACTATGAATTCTGGCCAGGCAACCTCTATCTTTATGATTAGAAGAAACAGTTTTATTTTTTTAACTTGAAAGCTTGCGAATATTAATAAATTGGTAAAAAACCGTTTACTGAGTACTTGATTAATTATTTTAAATATTTTCTTCAATTTTCAAACACAACATTTTATTTCAGGTGAATTAGTCCTAAGACTGATAAAACAAAACAAGACCTAATCCAAATAATTTATTAGTGTGTGACGTTTCAGTAACAACAATGTCACCATCATCAGACAAAAGAAAAATTGTCTGATGATGGTGACAATGTTGTTAACGAAACGTCACACACTAATAAATTATTTGGATTAGGTCTTGTTTTTTTTTTATTATAATCTATAATCCAAATTGTGCTTTATCATCCTAAGACTGATGTTCAATCACACACAGGTTTCTCAAAGATATTGACCATGGTCTGATGATAAGACATTACCTTGGTTCGGTTAGTCCATTCATCAAGTATTTTAATGGAGAAAAATGCACTCATGGATAAAATTTTAGGAAGTGGAAAACCTTTGTTGTCGCCGATTATATTTTTTAAGGAGACAGAGGCAATTTTGTTTACACTTGGTTATCTCTTGTGTCTTCAATAAAGGTCACTGTGTATTAAATATCTTTCAGAGTTATTGTCTGAATCCTGATACAGTAGAACCTCCCTGTAAAGGACAGCACCTAATTTCAAAGCCAAAGTATCCTTTAGGGAGAAGTGTCCTCTTACCTGAGAGTTGAAATAGAGTAAAAATGGTAATTTTGCAAATGAAAACTGTCCTTTGTAGAGAGGTGTCCTTTGATGGAGGTTCTACTGTATACGTGATGGTTATGTAGCCTTTTTTCAATAGTTTCAATTATTTTAAATCGAGTAATTTAAAATACTGTGTGATTTTTAAAAATATATTTCCACAAGAGCTATTCATTAGAAACCCTTTGTAAAAGATAACTAGTTTAAGAATCAAAGTGTCCTTTAGAGTCCTTTACTTGCTAATTAGTAAAAATTGGTAATTTTGGAGATAAAAATTGTCCTTTGTAAAGAGAGTGTCCTCTTATGGAGGTTCTTCTATACTAAATTAAAAGGGAGGATCATGGCTGTTAGATTCCCATTATATATAGGTTTGGTAAAAAGCCTGGCAGAAATATTAAATGACACTGACTTCTCATGGCTTGTTGGATGTACAGATTCCAATATTTTACAAAGAAACGTTCCTCTAGGTGTTAGAACTACAATAGATCAGCCTATACAGTTGAACTATGCAAGTATGTGAGAAATTCTGTACTCTATTCATACTATTAACTTTGCCAGTCCCCAGCCTGGATGGGAAAGGAGGGGGAGCAGTAACAAGCTTGCTAAAAAACCTGGGCTCAGCTGGCCCTGGCTAATAAGGGCTCCTAATCCAGGGATACAGGATGAGCAGGGTTTGTACTCCATGTTAGAAGTGGCTACACATGACGTCTGTTCCTCATGTCAGAGGTGGCCATTTCTTTTGGAGCTAAGTCAGCCTGCTACTGAGTAGTGCTCCTAGTCTTAATGACAATGGCAGATGCATTCTACTTCACCCAATCATGATGGTTGTCAAATTACATTATTGATTGTATTGACTCACCCATTAATGAGCTCTACTCATCTCCAGCAGACACCATCAAAAGTCTCAATCTCTACAAGCTTGATACCCTGATATGATTGAGTGGAGATAAAAAGAAGAAGGCTTTAATCATTTGCATAAATTAACTTCTATGAAGTATTACCTCATTGAAGATATCCCATTGAATGTAAAGTGATGCGTTGCCCAAGTGAGAATTCTTTTTTCACTATTTAAACATTGTCACATTCAATTGTTGAAATCCAAGAACTTAAAATGCACTTTGCATAATAGTGAATTTAGCCAGGACTTTCCACACTACACATTTTACTGTCCGGCTTTGGAGGATAAGAGAGGAATTCTGTGCCAGAAGATTGCTTATGAAGACAATTCGCCATATGCCTCATTAGCAAAAGTAGTGAAAAGCAGAACCAATACATTGGCATTTCACAAATTCTGGAGAACAGCACAGTCCAAAAGGTGTAACACAGAAGAGCGACCCAGCGTGAGGAAAGATTGATGTTATTCTCCACTTTCTGTAGATACATATTGCCTCTGTTTACCCAACTAGGAGAATCCTGTATGGGACGAGTGTCCCTAATAAAGACTTTGTTGTTGTACATCCCCAGAAAAGACAGAAGAACGACCCAGCGTGAGGAAAGATTGATGTTATTCTCCACTTTCTGTAAATACATATTGTCTCTGTTTACCCAACTAGGAGAATCCTGTATGGGACGAGTGTCCCTAATATAAAGACTTTGTTGTTGTACATCCCCAGAAAAGACAGAAGAACGACCCAGCGTGAGGAAAGATTGATGTTATTCTCCACTTTCTGTAAATACATATTGTCTCTGTTTACCCAACTAGGAGAATCCTGTATGGGATGAGTGTTGATTCCCATTATCCTCTATATAAATAGACATTCAGAAAAGATATAATCCCAAATAAATGGCCATTTAGAAAACTAAACAAATCTTTCTAAAGATGTATCACACAAGTAAGAATACTTTTTACACTATTCAAAGAAAACCAGGCTGAAATATTAGCTTAACTGGCTAAATATATCCAATAGGTTATGTTGCATTAGCGTTCCATCTGTTATCAAAATTTGAAACTATTATACATAAACTGGCGAAACCGCTGGGAGGGTTTACCACTGATGAGCCAGGCCCTTCCATTAATTTTTCCATTGCAGTAAGGACAGTAGAAATTGTTTATTCTTATAAAGAATCATACGTGTCTATAATAGTTTTGAATTTTGATATCAAAAAGGTAATAAAAAAAACTGACTCGGAACTGGAGCACCATATATTTTTCTGTTTAAAAGTAAGAAGTGAAAGAGAACTGCTTTTACAAACAATTGGATCATATCATCTTGCTCTGGAGGCTCTGTTGTCTAAGACGACAAAGAAAAAATCCAATGCATTGGCCCTGTAGAAGTTTTATAGGACTGTGCAAGAGAAGAAACATTGAGAAAAGAGAGCCGTATGTAAATAGATATGTAAATGAATGATCACCTGTAAATAACCTGTAGATATGTAAATGAATGATCACCTGTAAATAACTCATCTCTTCTAAACAATTATGCAACTAGGCGAATCCTGTATAAGGCATAGGTCCCCAATAAAAGTCTTGTTGTGAAAAGAGAGCCGTATGTAAATAGATATGTAAATGAATTATCACCTGTAAATAACTCATCTCTTCTAAACAATTATGCAACTAGGCAAATCCTGTATAAGGCATAGGTCCCCAATAAAAGTCTTGTTGTGAAAAGAGAGCCGTATGTAAATAGATATGTAAATGAATGATCACCTGTAAATAACTCATCTCTTCTAAACAATTATACAACTAGGTGAATCCTGTATAAGGCATAGGTCCCCAATAAAAGTCTTATTGTTGATAAACACAAGGTAATAAGACCAAATCCAAATAAATAAATAGTGTGTGGCATTTCGGTAACAATGTTATTACCATCTTCAGACAAAAGTACTGAATGACCTATCAATCTTATTGTTGTGTGTGATATGTATATATATATATATATATAAATGAAAAAACTAATATTCAAATATGTCAAAATACACTTTATTCAATTATCTTGTATACAAGAAAAAAAAAACTTTCTTTAATTGTTCATTTAAAAAAAAAAAAATTGTTTACATAACCAAATATTTACATATATAAAATCAGATTCATAATAAAATTTAAAAAAAATAAAATGTCAACAACAAGATAAAAAAAAAAAGTCAAAATAAAGGACAACAATAAACTTAAAATTTTTCTTTTTTAAAAAAAAGCAGCTCTAACAATTAAATAGCATTCTATGAATTTTATAAATTTAAAAGTCAATAAAAACCATACTAAGCTTATATATTCCATAGTATATTATCACATTTAAAAATCAATTTCTTTAACCCCGATTCTGACGACCCGGCCCTGACGTTTAGTTAAAAGCTCATCGCCCAACAGCTGCAAGGTCCGGGGGGACCATCTCTACTCCACCAACTGTGTAAATAGCCAGGACAAGGTGACTCGAATGCAACACCTATAAATTGAGACAAAATAAAAATAAATTTCTTTAAAAAATATATTTTTTAAAGCAAAAATAAAAAGATTGAGATTTCCTATTTGAGAAAAAACAATAACACAACATTAAAACATTTACAAAATTATCAAAATAAAGTGATAAAGTTTCATACTAACTTGTATATTAAACTGTGAAAATAACAATAAATTTTACAGGGCGTCGCAATAGAAGAAACACTGAGGAAAGAGAGCTGTGTGTAAATAGAAATAAACCTGTCTATAGCGGCTGGTAACACAATGTGAATTACCTTAAAATTGGTCATTTTGTTGGTTAAATAAACAGTAAAACCTGCCTTAGAAGTCACCTGTCTTGGAAGTTTTCCTGTCTTAGAAGTCAATATTTAACCGGAACTATTTATTTTTTCATTAATTTAGTTTTCTTAGGTATCTGAGATTCTATCTAACATGTTTATACATACATTTTCTAAGTCACCAAAAGAAGCTAAATATATTGTCGCGTGTAAGGCCTCCAAATGACTACAACCTCCGCCAATAGATGGCGCTTTCGCCTGTTTCCCTTCTCTAACTGATGTGGGAATCGCCGACTGCTGTGGTCCTGTTTCCTGGGGAAGGTAATTGTAAATACGCTTTTATGTTGGCCCCAGGAGTAAATACCTGTTGTTTATTATCTCATTTAAATGTAAATGTTTAGTAGTGGATGACAATAAAAGTCAGTGTTTGAAGTCCTGTGCCGCCTACTGTCGTTACTCTCACCATTGCTATCATCGTTGCTGCTGCTCTTCTGGACATCTTCGGGGTGCCTGCAGGAAGGAGCTACAAGGGAGATCAACGGGAGTCTGGGCAGGTGATCCACGGCGGAAGAAGCGCATCGTCGCAAGGAACCGGAGGGGTCACGCGCGACAATATTGAATCTCTTATATTAAGGGCATCATTGAATTTGTACATAAGAAAATATGGTTTTAGGCTTATAATAGAAATAGCAGTGCAGTATTGAGAAAGCAAGTAAAATTTTAGAATCCCATCTCAATACTGCACTACTATCTATATATTAAGCCTAAAACCATTCTTTCTTATTTACAAATACAATGATGCTCTATAATATAAGAGATTCAATATATTTAGCTTCTTTTGGGGACTTGTAAAATGTATATATCTTCTTCTTCTTTCTTATCTCCACTCAATCACACTAAGGTATCAAGCTTGTAAAGCTTGTTGATGGTGTCTGCCGGGGAAGAGTAGAGCTCATCAATGGATGAGTCAATACAGTCAATGATGTAGTTTGGGGTTGTAGGTTGACACTTAGTACATAGTGGGAAAACCTTGCAACTATTCTGTCATTGTCCGTAGATGACCAGACTGGAAATCAAAGACTGTTGTTCTCTTGGAAGGACAGAACCGGTGCTTGTCCCTCCTGCTCTGTACCAGTCAGGTGCAGCATTAGATTTCCATTCCTGCAGGAATTGGGTTTTGATGGTACGGAGGAGGTCTCTTTCATCTAGTTGGGTGGTAGATTATCTTGCAAATGTACGTATGAACATGTTAGGATCTCAGATACCTAACAAAAAAACCTAAATTAAGGAAAAATAAATAAATAAATAAACGGTTCATAAATTAGGTGTATGGTAACACATTTTTATTCAGACTTAGAAGTCAACCTTTCTTAGGAGTACATATCTACATGGAACTAAATGGAAACTCCCAAGACAGATTTTAGAGAATTTTATTTTTAATAAAGGTAAAAAGTGGTCGTATATTAGGAAAAGATAAGGCTCCCAAACAGATTTTGAGCAAATTGTTAGATCTACCCAATATTGTGGTGAAACTATAGCCAATCAAGGTAAGAGTGTACAGTATAGATGATTGAAGACAGAACAAAAAGAAACCAACTTAAGGAGCATGAACTCATGGAACTTGTGTAATCTTTGAGATGCTTTGATAGAACCAAAATAAAACCAAAACCAATAAAAACATTTCATAAAGGTTGGGAATGCTTAATACATATTTAAAAATGCATTTACACAAAAGGATAAGAAACAACAACAACAAAGAGAAACCAACTTAAGAAGCATGAACTCATGGAACTTATGTAATCTTTGAGATGCTTTGATAGAACCAAAATAAAACCAAAACCAATAAAAACATTTCATAAAGGTTGGGAATGCTTAATACATATTTAAAAATGTATTTACCCAAGAGGATAAGAAACAACAACAACAAAACCATTAACCTTATAAATGATAAAACAAGTTGAACAGTAAAACTTTCAAACAAAATAAAGATATCTCTATAAACATGTAAAAGAAAAAGAATCAATCATATACAATCAAACCTCTTTAATTTGAATATCCTAAAGACATTGGGGTTTAATGTATCCATAATTGTGGGTATAGGGATTGAAGTAAACATGGATTCAACATCTGAAGATATAATTCTTTGATTTACATTTAGCTTCATGTCAATAATTATCTTCTTTGAATTCATAGGAGTTAACAATTTCATTTTTTAATTAAAATATTGGTATATTTTTAATTGTTGTGCTAACCATTTTGCCAGGGCATATGTTGGTGAATTATATATATATAGATAAGCTTTTAATTATATCTTTAAAAAAAAAAAAGTGGGTTTTTTTCCACTTTCAATTCTAAGACATTGGGGTTATGTGTTGTGTGATTCCTGTTGAATTATAGTTGGTTAAATTAAAGTAGATAAGTTTTGTGTGTGGTTAGAATTTAAAAAAAAACATGGAATTATATCAAGCACTGATTAATCAAGAATGGTTATTTGGCCAATTCTGTAATCAGAATTAAAAATCAACGAATAGTTAATACACCCATACCTCGCTTTGCATCGGGGTTACGTTCCAAAAAAACACGACGCAAAGTGAAAATATGTGAAGGCGCAATCAAAAACAAAGGTGTTGCCATATTTTAGGAAAAAAAAAAAAAATTAAAGACTTGAATCCAAAACAACGCAACTTCGAAAATCTAACGACGCACAGTGAAAATCAGTCAAAATTAAGCAGCGAAGCAATTTCGAAAAAAACGCAAAACGAAACGACGCAAAGCGAGGTATTGGTGTATATTATTTTCCGGTTCCAAAATCATTTTATTAGGTATCGCTCAACAAGATCAACCTAGTTTATGATATTTACAACAATGAATAATATATGAAGGTTATTCACATATTAAACAAAATGTTAACGCAGGATTCAATCCCAGTTCATGGCTGTCGGGAATCGAGGGTGTTACCCACTCATCCACTGACACTTTTGACAGATGGTATAAGCCATCAGCAAATTTTAGCTGCACAATCAGGAGATGCCTTTTTTTTCTGAATTGAAGAGGTTATAATGGATACATTATTGTACTAAAACCCAACAAAGCTGCTATTGTTATACCAAATAAAGAGGACCTTTGGGAGAGGCAGCTGCTAATCATAAAACAGCTCAAGGAGCATGAACTCATGGAATTCGTGTAATTTTACACAAGGGGATAAGAAACAACAACAACAATAGAGTAAAGAAGAGAATAACAATATATAAAGATGAGATTCATTATAAAGATATGAAAAAAAAGAATTTTTTGATCAAATTTGTTCTTGCAGGCTCCAAATACTTAAGTTTAAGTAACACCATAGAACTGTGTGCGCTAGGGAACTCCAATATTTATCACAGTGTTTAATCTCTTTCAGAAAAAAAGTCTAAGCCAACAGATGTACTAAACAGGACCTTTTGGAGAGGCCGCTGCATATCATCAAATTGATCCACAGATGACCCCAGGCTTCCTTTCCAATATTTTTTTCCATCACAGTAGGGACAGCGTGAAACTATTTTTTTTTCAACGAAAAACAAAAAAAGTAACGTTACAATAAGACTTTTACCAAAGTGTGCTTGGGTCATAGTGTCATGATCAACGAAAGCTGCACCCTTACACCCTTTTCCATGAATGGACTCATGGAATTTGTGTTATCTTTGCATAAGAGGATAAGAAACAACAGTAACAACAGCAAGAATTCCTAACTATGTTCAACCCAACTTCTATAACGTTCAATTTTTTACTGGAAATGGTGACTTCAACACATATTTGTTTAGAATTGGCAAAATTGATTCACCTGCATGCAATTGTGGAAACGAAAGACAAACCCCTGAACACCTTCTGATAAACTGTCCATTAACTTCTGATCTAAGGGAAGAAAACCAACTTTACCTGACTAATACAAAACAAGTTGCTTGCAATAAAGACCAATACATTAAGTTTAATAGATTCTGCAGGATGTATATTTCAAGGCGAAAGTGTTGACTGTACATATTTCAAGCTACTATTTCTAAATGCTATATGCAAAATTTGACATCAAACGTTTAATTTTCATGATTCCTAATGTTCAATTGTGTTAATTGTATATAATTTAAAATATACACGCAATTATCCTAATTATGGATATGGCGTGTCTCTCCCAACTGTTAAATAAATAAATACAACAGTGTGAAAAAATAGAACAAAAGTGATATTGTACTGAGATCAAGTACAAAATTAAGAAAAAAGACATCTTCGGATTGTTCAACTAAAATTGCTGATGGCTTGGGTCATTTATTCCAACAGACGACACAATCCATCAGCAACTTTTATTTGCACAATCAAAAGATACCTTTTTCTAAACAACAACAGTGATACAATAATATTTCAACTCCTAAATAATTTTCTGTATCATACAGTTTTCATAATTAACCAAAATACATATAAAGATGAAAAAGCACAATTTGAATTATAGATTATAATAAAAGAAAATAAGACCTAATCCAAATAATTTATTAGTGTGTGACGTTTCGGCAACAACAATTTCACCATCAACAGACAAAAAAAAAAAAAGGACAATTTGTCTGATGATGGTGACAATGTTGTTACCGAAACGTCACACACTAATAAATTATTTGAATTAGGTCTTATTTTCTTTTACATATAAAGACAAAAATGCAAATAGAAAAAAAAAATAGATGCTTTGATAGAACCAAAATAAAACCAAAACCAATAAAAACATTTCCTAAAGGTTGGGGAATGCTTAATATATAGAAATAAGAATAGATTTACATATACATTTGGGCAACAAAGATAAAATATCAAAATTCGAAACTATTATAGACGCGTATGATTCTTTTTAAAAATAAAACAATTTCTACTATCCTTACTGCAATGGAAAAAATAATGGGAGGGTCTGGCTTTTAAAAATAAGCAATTTCTACTGTCCTTACTGCAATGGAAAAATTAAATGAGAGGCCTGTCTTTTAAAAATAAACAATTTCTACTGTCCTTACTGTAAATTTTTCCATTGCAGTTAGGGCAGTAGCTATTATTTATTTTTAAAAAAGAATCATACGCGTCTATGATAGTTTCAAATTTTGATAACAGATGGCGCGCTAATATATCATAATATAAAAGATTGGCATGCCACTGAGTAGTGCTCCCAGTCTTGACGACAAAGGCAGACACATTCTACTTCACCCAGTGTGGAGATAAGAAAGAAGAAGAAGAAGATAATAACAAAGATAAAATAGCTGAACAATCAAACAATTTCTAACTACAACAGTCATAAAACACTACAAAATGATCAAAACATATATTCACAAAACATAACAATCATTATAGAGAGAGAAAAGTTACATAACTACTATATAAACAAACTACAGTACAAACAAACATAAGAAAGTAAAGTACATGGAATGTATATAAAGTATCAGATTAAAGGGAAAAATAAATCACATCAACTTAAGAATTATAAAATGGACGGTAAAAAAAGGAGGGAATATTAATGATAAGACACAATTTGGATTATAGATTATAAACACAAGGTAATAAGACCAAATCCAAATAAATAGTGTGTGATGTTTCGGTAACAGCAGTGTTACCATCTTCAGACAAAAGTACTGAATGAGAAATTTATTTATTTCGTCTCAATTTACTTGTGTTACATTCGAGCACAGCTCGCGAGTCACCTTGGCCTGGCTATTTACACATGGCGAGTTGGTGGAGTAGAGGTGGTCCCCTAGGCCTTGCAGGAGGGATGAGAAATTTCACCACAGCATGCTTTAAATAGTTACTGTTATCAAGTGTGTAAACAAGATAGCAGGTAATATACATATAATAATTTTCTGTTTCTCAGATAAATATCTTCTTCTTATCTGTTATCTTGTTTACACACTTGATAACAGTAACTATTTAAAACATGCTGTGGTAAAATTTCTCATTCAGTACTTTTGTCTGAAGATGGTAACAACGCTGTTACCAAAACATCACACACTATTTATTTATTTGGATTTGGTCTTATTATCTTGAGGCTGTTAAATACTTACTTACAGTAGCTAACAGTGTTTTTTCATTGTTTATTTTTGTACTCTGGTAGAAAGGAGGTAATGCCTGAAAACTTGAGATTACAATAAAAAAATTCAAAGAAACTCACATCTCCAGATACCTATTGCCTTATTTAATTGTTAGAGATTCTGATTAAGATGTAAAAAAAGGATACAACTGTACAACATAGGTTTGATTTTACTCGGCAGCGGTACTTCACGACCACAACTCTTCTTTGTGTGGGGATAAAATCTTACATTTTTATAAATAAATAATATTGCAAGTTGTATTCTCATTATTTTTTTTAAAATTTATTCCTAGAAAATTTCATTGATGGAAAAATATGCAAATTGGATATGGTGAAAATTGTCCTCAACTTTTTTTGTGTATGTATATTAACTATAAATATTTAAAGAGGTTAATTGAGCAATATTCCATAGAAAAAGGCATCAGCAAGTTGTAAAGATACCAGGAAATAAGGCAGAAGAAAGGATTGATGTCTTAGATTGCAAGAAAGTAGAGTGGAAGGCATCTGTTGGTGCTTCAACAACAACTTGGTAAAATACCAGTGAGAAGTTTGACCTTTAAATTCACATACAGTAGAACCTCCCTGTAAAGGACACCTAATTGCAGAGCCAAAGTGTTCTTTAGGGAGAGGTGTCCTCTTACTGGAGAGTTGCTAAATAGTAAAAATGTTAATTTTGTGAATGAAAACTGTCCTTTGTGGAGAGGTGTCCGTTAAAGGAAGGTTCTACTGTATGTGCAAATTTTACAATATAACCTACATTATATAAGGCAGCAATATATATATATATACAGTAGAACCTGCCTGTAAAGGACAACACCTAATTGCAGAGTCAAAGTGTCCTTTAGGGAGAGGTATCTTCTTACCAGAGAGTTACTAAATAGTAAAAATGTTAATTTTGTGAATGAAAACTGTCCTTTGTGGAGAGGTGTCCGTTAAAGGAAGGTTCTACTGTATGTGCAAATTTTACAATATAACCCACATTATATAAGGCAGCAATATATATAAATACAGTAAAACCTCCCTGTAAAGGACAACACCTAATTGCTGAGTCAAAGTGTCCTTTAGGGAGAGGTTTCCTCTAACTGGAGAGTTACTAAATAGTAAAAACGGTAATTTTGTAAATTAAAACTTTTCTTTATAGAGAGGTGTCCGTTAAAGGAAGGTTCTACTGTATGTGCAAATTTTGCAATATAACCCTTTATATAAGGCATCAATATATATCAATATAGTGTTGCTGGAGGATTATAATCATGTACTTAGAGAGAGGCACATCTCCTTTTAATTGTGGATCAGAACAATGGCACTGTGGATCACCCCAGTAAAAAACACTTTACTAATGATGATATAGAAGAAGTCATAACACCAGTTATGTACAGATGAGAGCCATAGCATGAAACCATGGTATACAGGTTGGCTTTTTGTCTGAATTTGCCAAAATTAGTGTTATGGCTTATTCTATATCACTAAGAGTAAAGTTTACTGTCCTGGTGTGGAACTAACACCTACTCACATATTCTCATGCCTAGCAATGGCCGCAGCCTTGCAGAAAATTGACATGGACCCAGAGCAGCAGTTTACACACCCAAGATAGAGGACATTGCGATTGCTGTGATAGAGATGTATGGAGACATCTGAGGCTCTTCATTGGACACGACAACAACAATAGAAAATTGACATGGACCCAGAGCAGCAGCTTTACACACCCAAGATAGAGAACATTGTGACTGCTGTGATAGAGATGTATGGAGACATCTGAGGCTCTTCATTGGACACAACAACAACAGAAAATTGACATGGACCCAGAGCAGCAGCTTTACACACCCAAGATAGAGGATATTGCGACTGCTGTGATAGAGATGTATGGAGACATCTGAGACTCTTCATTGGACATGACAACAACAACAGAAAATTGACATGGACCCAGAACAGCAGCTTTACACACCCAAGATAGAGGACATTGCTGTGATAGAGATGTATGGAGACATCTGAATTTCTTCATTGGACACAACAACTATTAAAGTTTTTTTTACTAGGGTGAAGCACAGTGCAATCATTCTAATGCACAGTTCAATTGTTCTGATGTACAGTGCAATCGTTGTGATGTACAATTAAAGGGAGAGATGCCTATCTAGGTATGTATGATATATAAAATATAAAAGTTACTCCAATACCTTATGGCCGTTAAACCTTTCTTTTACAGTGAGAAAGAGAGAAGGGGGTTTGTGCGAGATTGAACCCCTTTGAACTATTAGGTTTGGACTGTCTCCATCTTGTGGATGGTTTTATAAGTATTGTTCAGTGGTTGTTACGTTGGTCAGTTGTGGCTGTGATTCTGGCGTGGGAGGAGCAGGTTGCTCAGAACGAACCTCCTGTGGAATGTTGTCCAGGGGTTCTGCCGGTGTGGCGGCTGGTGTGGTGGCGGGATGTATGTCTACTTGAGTGGAGCGGGAACAAGATGGCACCTCCATTACCTGGGGCATGGTGAAATATGGCGGGGCTCGAGGGAAGAACTCCCCATTGGCTCCAGTTGGAGTGAGGGGAGGCAAGCCAAACAGCACTCTCAGATCTCTGTAGTCTGGGGGCGGAGTCACACAGGTCATCTGGGGGACAACAAACTGATGAGGCAGGGAAATGGTGATAGATGAGGTAAGGAAATAGAAACTCCATCTTTGCCAGTCCCAAGCCCGGTTGAAAAAGGAGGAGGGGGAGCAGTAACAAGCTCACTAAAAAACCTGGGTTCAGCTGGCCCGGCTGATAGTACCCTGTAAGGGATCCTAATCCAGGGATACAGGATGGGCAGCGTTTATACTCAATGTTAGGAGTGGCTGCACATGGCGTCTTTTCCTCATATCAGAGGCGGCCATTTCTTATGGAGCTAAGTTATCCTTCCACTGAGTAGTGCTCCCAGTCTTAATGACAAAGGCAGATGCATTCTACTTCACCCAGTCATGATGGTTGTCAAATCTTAGACACCATCAACAAGCTTTACAAGCTTGACATCCTAATATGATTGAGTGGAGATAAGAAAGAAGAAGAGAAAAGGAAATGGAAGTTTGCAGGACATGTACTTCAAATGATGTATTAATCCCCATACTAAGGGAATAAAGAATGAAGGAAGAAGTAAACCAAGGAAGGATAATCTAATAGAATAGATTGGAATTTGAAGATAGGAAATGGTGAATTGCTAAGTTAGGGGTGAAATGGCTTTCCATAGTGGCAAACCTCATTATAACAATGGTAAGGCACAATTTGGATTATAGATTATAAACACAAGGTAATAAGACCAAATAAATAAATAGTGTGTGATGTTTTGGTAACGGTGTTGTTACCATCTTCAGACAAAAGTGTTTTTATGATGCATTAGCGCGCCATCTGTTATCAAAATTCGAAACTATTATAGACGTGTATGATTCTTTTTTAAAAAAATAAACAATTTCTACTGTCCTTACTGCAATGGAAAAATTAATGAGAGAGCCAGGCCATACGAGTCTATAATAGTTTCGAATTTTGAAAAGTGTTTTTATCATTTTGCCTGAAGATGGTAACGACGCTGAAACATCGCACACTATTTATTTATTTGGTGTTATTACCTTGTATAACTCCACCTTTCCCGGTCCCAAGCCCGGATGAAAAAGGAGGAGGGGGAGCAGTAACAAGCTCACTAAAAAACCTGGGCTCAGCTGGCCCAGCTGATAGTACCCTGTAAGGGCTCCAGGGATACAGGATGAGTAGCGTTTGTACTCCATGTTAGGAGTAGCTGCACATGACGTCTGTTCCTTATGTCAGAGGCAGCCATTTATTTTGGAGCTAAGTTGTCCTGCCACTGAGTAGTGCTCCCAGTCTTAATGACAAAGGCAGATGCATTCTACTTCACCCAGTCATGATGGTTGTCAAACAGACACCATCAAGGGTCACAACTTGATATCCTAATATGATTGAGTGGAGAAAAGAAAGAAGAAGAAGACCTTGTGTTTATAAGAGTTGTCAAGTTGATATTTCAGGAGATTCTCAAGTTGGCATACAAGATGAGAGTTACGCACACTTGCCATGATTTCCTCGTAGGAAGGAGGTTTGTCCAGGCTGAGGGAAGCCACACTTTCTGCCACGGAGGTCAGTCTGTTGGGGTGGGGCCGGGAGGAAGGCAGAGGGTTGGGGGGTGTACAGAACGTCCTGTACACAGATCCATGTCTTATATTGGGGGTTCATTGGAGATACACACTGATATAATAATTGTAAAGTTTTCAAATGTATCAAATACACTCATGTACAAAACCTAAGGTAGTTGTACCTTTTAGCATGTATAATTTTCAATTTTTATTATTATATGAAGATATCATTGCAAGCCAGCAATGAGAGAAAATAATCTGTATAAGACTGGTATCTTAATAAATGCACTTTGTATGTGCATAATTTAATAAAGTAAGTAGGAAAAAGAACTTTGATTCATCGTTTTCTCCTCCACTACTTGATGGTGATTGATCATTGTGAGGATATCGTTGATGAGGATATTGTTGCAAGCCAGCAATGAGAGAGGAGAATCTGTATAAATTGGTGTCTTAATAAAGGCTGTGTATGTGCATAATTTGATGGAGTAAGTAGGAAAAAGTAACTTGATTCACCGTTTTTCCCCCCCCACTACATGATGGTGATTGATCATTGTGAGGATATTGTTGAAAGCCGGCAATGAGAGAGGAGAATCTGTATAAGACTGGTGTCTTAATAAAGGCTGTGTATGTGCATAATTTGATAGAGTAAGTAGGAAAAAATAACTTGATTCACCGTTTTCTCCTCCACTACATGATGGTGATTGATCATTGTGAGGATATCGTTGTAAGCCGGCAATGAGAAATAGGAGAATCTGTATAAGACTGGTGTCTTAATAAAGGCTGTGTATGTGCATAATTTGATAGAGTAAGTAGGAAAAAATAACTTGATTCACCGTTTTCTCCTCCACTACATGATGGTGATTGATCATTGTGAGGATATCGTTGTAAGCCGGCAATGAGAAATAGGAGAATCTGTATAAGACTGGTGTCTTAATAAAGGCTGTGTATGTGCATAATTTGATAGAGTAAGTAGGAAAAAATAACTTGATTCACCGTTTTCTCCTCCACTACATGATGGTGATTGATCATTGTGAGGATATCGTTGTAAGCCGGCAATGAGAAATAGGAGAATCTGTATAAGACTGGTGTCTTAATAAAGGCTGTGTATGTGCATAATTTGATAGAGTAAGTAGGAAAAAATAACTTGATTCACCGTTTTCTCCTCCACTACATGATGGTGATTGATCATTGTGAGGATATCGTTGTAAGCCGGCAATGAGAGAGGAGAATCTGTATAAATTGGTGTCTTAATAAAGGCTTTGTGTGTACATAATTTGATAGAGTAAGTAGGAAAAAATAACTTGATTCACCGTTTTCTCCTCCACTACATTATGGTGATTGATCACTGTAAGGATATCGTTGTAAGCCAGCAATGAAAGAGAAGAATCTGTATAAGACTGGTGTCTTAATAAAGGCTTTGTGTAAGTATAATTTGATGAAGTAGTAACTTAAACTCATTGTAAACACAAGGTAATGTGCCAAGGTGCCTTATCCTTATCAAATTGTGCCTTAAATTCATTGTTTTCACCTTAAATACATGATGGTGATTAATCATTGTGGGGATATCATTGCAAGCCGGCAATAAGAGAGGAGAATCTGTATAAGACTGGTGTCTTAATAAAGGCTTTGTGTAAGTATAATTTGATAAAGAAACTTTTCACTTTAAAAAGCTATTGAATCATTGAAATTTTGATCATGAATTGTTTAGATTGATTCAAATTCAATGCACTCACTTCTTGACTACGCAGCCCACAAAGATTCCCACCAAGGCAATCAGGGTACAAGCTGCGGCAGCCATGGCTGTCTTGTACACCTCCTGGGCCTTGGAGATATCTGGGCCGGGGGGAACAGCGCAGGTACCACTAGACCAGAAGTACATGTAGCCATGGTAGCAGGTGCATAGTCCTGCGCTGGAGCAGTGGGAGTTGAGGATGGCTCTCTGACACTGTTCATCCACCTCACACATGTCGTACAAGGTCCTCACTGCAACAACACCAGTTTAAAAGGAAGGTCAAGTAGAAAAAAATCACACAATTGTAGATGGACGAATGTTATAAACCATCCATTTAAAACAGCCACAGAGCCTGTATATATATATTATCTATATATACAGTAGGTCCTCCCTGTAGAGGACAACACCTAATTGCAGAGTCAAAGTGTCCTTTAGGGAGAGGTATCCTCTTACCGGAGATTTACTAAATGGTAAAACTGGTAATTTTACAAATGAAAACTGTCCTTTGTAGAGAGGTGTCCTCTAGTGTGAGTGTACTCTCATGAAGGTTCTACTGTAAATATATATATAGCCAAATGAAATATTGGTAAAATAAATGATTTTTTGATCCAATATATGCCTTTTTAATTATATATAGGTCATAATATATACTCTTCCAGAAATAATAAAGCAAACCTACAGTTGACCCAGAGAGAGACGGGAGGGTAAGGACCGGTCACTTTAGACATCAGCGACATTCCAAGGGGCTCCTGGGGGCCGTCACTTAACACCTCGGGACTTTGAAGACAGTTGGGGGATTGTGGGCGACAAGAACGAACGGCCGGCCGCTCAGCGGTGGCAGGCCCGTCTCTCCCCCCCCCCTCTCTCTCTGGTTGCCTGGGTTCCTTCTCTTCCAACTTGTGGTGTGATTATTTCTCTTTCCCCACCTTATTATTATATTGCCACATATATATATATGTCATATCCGTCGTGGTCGAATGGGAGGGCGCAGCAGTTGTACATGTATGCTTCGAAAAAGAACTTGTTTCACACTCGTAAGCACGCGGCGGAGGCGTAGCCTTCGCCCGCGCGTGTTGGCTCCCCCATTTATTTTGTACAGATTTATAAATGGATTAATTTGTATTTACATTTTAACGTACTAATTATGGCGGGAAGAAATTATACATCTTGGGCATCAGGCAAATTATGACATATATATATTTTATTTGGCATATGTAGAGAGGTTAAAAACAATCATTCAACAACAACAAAACACTAAAACCAAAATGTTACGAAGAATTATTTTACTGATTGATAAACAGGTATTAAGTGAATTGGTTATGGGAGAAATCTGGTTATTTTAGCATCTTTGATTCATGTAGTTTTGATTGTGTTGTTCAATGATTGTGTAAATAAAACCCACCAATTACACACTAGATAGATGGGAGATGACAGACCTGGATGGAAGCAGCGAGGACTGCCCAGTGCCTCGCTCACCACCTCCTTGTAGGGACAGGCACAGATGCCCCTGGAGTTACAGATGGCTCCCACCGTGCCGTTGCACTGGACATTGAGCTGGCAGGGGTCGTTGATCTTCAACCCTGGCAACACACACAGATCCTGGTGTCATTCTACCAGCTCTCTACATGGTGACCAGAGTCCCCAATAAATCACAACGTTTATTCATAGAAGCAACTCTGCCTTTGCCGGTCCCAAGCCCGGATGAAAAAGGAGGAGGGGGAGCAGTAACAAGCTTGCTAAAAAACCTGGGTTCAGCTGGCCTGGCTGATAGTACCCTGTAAGGGCTTCTAATCCAGGGATACAGGATGAGCAGCGTTTGTACTCCATATTAGGAGCGGCTGCACATGGTGTCTGTTCTTCATGTCAGAGGCAGCCATTTCTTTTGGAGCTAAGTCGACCTGCCACTGAGTAGTGCTCCTAGTCTTAATGACAAAGGCAGACGCATTCTACTTCACCCAGTCATGATGGTTGTCAAGTCTCAAGCTCTACAAGCTTGATACCCTGATATGATTGAGTAGAGATAAGAAAGAAGAAGAAGAAGGACATAGACTAAACAACCATTGTTATAACTATCTCATGTTTGTAAGGAAATATGAGCTGTCAAATAACAATGGTTGTTTAGAAGGGCAAAATAAGCTGTTGCTAATACTTTGTTTGGAAACTTGAGCTGTCTAGACAACACCTGTGCCTCTCTCTTTCCCAAATATGGGACTGAGTTTTTTGGTTGTTATCACCATGGATTTGAAACTTGGGAAATTAAAATGACAGTTAAACCTGTCTATAGTGCCCCCTCTAAATAGCACCTTCCTCTCAATAGCGCTCGATTTTAAACATTAAAATGTAAACATTTTACATTAAAAGTGAGCTGTCTATAGCACCCCCTCTCTATAGCTCCCTATTTTGGCGAGTCCCAAGAGGGGGCGCTATAGACAGGTTTAACTGTATATAGTTATAATCAGGTTTTTGTTATAAAAGAGACTGCTAGAATGAAGTTCCAAGGTATAACAGATTTTATAAGGCAATAAGCACCGGTTCTGTCCTCCCAAGAGAACAACAGTCTTTGATTTCCAGAATTAAGTCTGGTCATCTACGGACAATGACTTTCCAGAATGGTTGCAAGGTTTTCCTACTATGTACTAAGTGTCAATTCTCAGCCTACAACCCCAAGACATATTATTGACTGTATTGACTCATCCATTGATGAGCTCTACTCTTCCCCGGCAGACACCATCTACAAGCTTTACAAGCTTGATACCTTAGTGTGATTGAGTGGAGATAAGAAAGAAGAAGATAAGGCAATAACATGCAATCTATATACTGTAAGAGGAATGAAATCATTAAATCAAGAATGTTTCTTTTACAGAAACTTCTATTGTTCTTACTGCGATGATAAAATATTGGGAGGGATTAATGAACCAAGCCCATTGCACCAAGCCCATGAACATCGCAGTAAGACAGTTTGTCTTAAGTGTAAAAGAAACATTCATTGTTAATGATTTCATTTCTTAAGATATCTTTTCACTTGTTTTGTAGCCCTAGATGTATTGTCATAATGAAATTCAACTTTTTTCTGGTAATGTCCAAATATAACTCAACTTCTTATCGTGTTGGGAAAAGCTCCTCTCCTGCCCAGAAGTCCTCCTCTACGTGACGGGCGGGAGAAGCAGCTCAAGTAAGGGACTGCACTGTAGGGCAAAGTACAGTGTTGTGAGCCCCGAGCCGCTACGGTAACCATGAAGTACTACAGGGAATTCTGAAATGTGGCTGACTAATGAGGCAATGGCATCGCCCTTTCCAGCTCCATGGACAAGAAGACACCACTACCACCACCAAAAGCTCTTCTTGATTATATCTCAATCATATGAATCTTGAGTGTTGGAGAGAGTAACTACGCACACCGGCCGTTGCCTTAGCAACGCCACTTTCCCCCAGACATCACGTGACCTGGTGCCGCTCCAACCGGCCGTACCTGTATAAGTTTCAGTTTGCTTTTGTTGTCTGCCCCTACGCTTGCCTTTTTTGACTCTCTTTGTTCCTTGTCATCTTAATATAATATTATTGTTAATTAAACAATACTTTTGAGATCCAGCCTCTGATTCTCTTACATTGAGCTTTTCTGATGTCTGTGCTGTGGATGAATAGAACTCATCAATGGATGAGTCAATGCAGTTGATGATGCAGTTAAGGATTGCAAATGGATAGTTGCACGTTGGAAACTCTTGCAACCATTCTGGTTATTAGATGGGCAGTTCTAACTCAGGAAAATCAAGTATTGTTCTTCCCTTTGGAGGACAGACTTGTTCTCTCTGCTGTGAACCATTCATTTTTTTTTAATTATCCCATTGTATAATTAAACGTTGTTACTGAAACGTCACACACTATTTATTTATTTGGATTTGGTCTTATTACCTTGTGTTTATAATATATAATCCAAATTGTGCCTTATCATTGGATTTGGTCTTATTACCTTGTGTTTATAATCTATAATACAAATTGTGCCTTATCATTGGGTTTGGTCTTATTACCTTGTGTTTATAATCTATAATACAAATTGTGCCTTATCATTGGGTTTGGTCTTATTACCTTGTGTTTATAATCTATAATCCAAATTGTGCCTTATCAAGGTCATGGAGACTAGATCAAATTCACAAGCCAATTGGGGGTCGGTGGAAGGCTAGTTAAACTGTTTGGTTTTCGACCACTAGGACCCGGGTTCGATTCCTGCATTGAATACTTTTTTTCGATAAAAAAAAAAATGCTCCAATGGCACCCGATTCTTGCAAAAGTCCAATCCCACCAGTGAGTGCATTTAACCAAACGGGGCTCTGGCACATTTTTAGTGCAAAGTTGAACTGCTTTTCACATGTGTAGACATGTGGTACGCTTACAGTAAAAAGCAGCCGCTAACTACCCACCATGATTATCATGATCTGTACCACGTGTACTAGGGATAATTAAAAAAATAATAATAATCATGGTAAGGTTGGAATATAGGTCCTGTCTTGAGGCTCCCATACATTCCAAGAGTTGGTCTGGTGAGGCCTCTCTGGTCCTGTAGATGGTGCAATGTGAACCATTCATGTGATGTTACAGATAGCCATTCTTGTTGGCCTTGGTAGCATGAAGGAAGTATCTTTCAACAAAGCTGGAAAATGAATGTGTCAGAGTGGGTGGCGGACAGTTAGTAAACCAGAACAAAGAGGAAGTGGGAGATAGAAGAAGGGGTGGAAAACAATTGGTCACCTAGATAATAGGACAACTAGTTCCAGCATTGTTCTTCCATAATGTCGCCGCCCAACCATACAATTACTGATTGCGGGGTAAACACCTCCTTCCTACCACACCATTTTTCTTCAATGGACTTTATTACATTCTACTTAACTTCTTAGGTCCATTGAAGTCTATCAAAAATGATAAAGCACAATTTGGATTATAGATTATAATACAATAAAATAAGACCTAATCCAAATAATTTATTAGTGTGTGATGTTTCTGCAACAGCAACAGCGGTGATGGTGACAATGTTGTTGCCGAAACGTCACACACTATTAAATTATTTGAATTAGGTCTTATTTTATTGTATTATAATCTATAATCCAAATTGTGCTTTATCATACATTCTACTTAATACTACTTCTCCTGTTTCCTAGATAAGCTCTTTTGATATCAGAACTTTTGTCTGATGATGTTATCAAAATGTCATACACTATTTATTTGGATATGACCTTATTACCATGTATTTTTCTTTTAAAATCAACATGTGGTGGTGGTGTCCATTGTCCATGGAACAGATCAGATTGGTCCATGGACCCTGATCACAATACTGGCCAACTGAGGTGGTGGTGGTGTCTTGTCCATGGAGCAGATCAGATCGATCCATGCACCCTGATCACAATACTGGCCAACTGAGGTACCTTGTCCATATGGATGTCCTCCTCTGGATTGATGTCTGCCATATAGAGGGCTGCAAGGATGGCCGGGTATATATGGTCCGGAGTGAGTTGGGTGTTGTGACAGTTATTGCAGTTATTGTAGGATCTAGTCATGTCTGGGTTTATCTTCATTCCTTTAAAATGTGTTCTGATTCTTGAAATTGTTGTTGTTAATTCTCTGTTAACGTTGGGGTTACATATGGGCTGGGATTTTTTGGTTTTTGTAATGAGTTTTGCTATTGTATTTACGTTTTTTAATCTTATTGAACTGGTTTCCAGTGGCAGTTTTCGTCCTTCCTTCGCTAGGCCATCTGCTTGTTTATTGCCCTCTATTCCAACATGGGCTGGTATCCATTGCATCTTTTCTCCATAATGTCAAGTCGGCTCAGGAATTCATGTATTTAGTGGGTTAGGTCTATTTTTCCCTTCTCTATTGCCTGTAGGGATGATTTAGAATCTGTTAAGATTATAATTCCTTGGGTTTTCTTCTAAGGAAATATAAAGGTTCAGATTGACAAGGCACAATTTGGATTATAGATTATAAACACAAGGTAATAAGAACAAATCCAAATAAATAAATAGTGTGTGAAGTTTCGGTAACAGCATTGTTACCATCTTCACTGTAGTAGTCACTGAGTAAAAGTACATTCAGTACTTTTGTCTGAAGATGGTAACAACGCTGTTACCAAAATGTCACACACTATTTATTTATTTGGATTTGGTCTTATTACCTTATGTTTATAATCTATAATCCAAATTGTGGGCCTTATCATTCTCATTGAATACTTTTTCTGAAGATGGTAACAATGCTGTTACCGAAACATCACACACTGTTTATTTATTTGGATTTGGTCTTATTACCTTGTGTTTATAATCTATAATCCAAATTGTGTGCCTTATCATTCTCATTCAGTACTTTTGTCTGAAGATGGTAACAACAGTTACCGAAACGTCACACACTATTTAATTATTTGGATTTGGTCTTATTACCTTGTGTTTGTATTGGAAGATGTCCTACACTGGCGAGGGTATGACCCAATGGACTATCTACTTAGTAGAATTACTTGCTCTGTATTCAAGGCTACATGAGGAAGAGCAGGTGTTGAAGCAGCTGGATCAACTCCTGCTATTTTGGTATACACCAACCTTTCCTTCTATTACAGTTCTTGTCACACTGGCAGACATCTTCTTCATTATGACCAGAGGTTTAAACTTGATTAAAGTGATAATAAGTTACAATTTGGATTAGAGATTAGAAACATAAGGTCTTCTTTCTTATCTCCACTCAATCATATCAGGGTATCAAGCTTGTAGAGCTTGTTGATGGTGTCTGCTGGGGATGTGTCTTCTTTCTTATCTCCACTCAATCATATTAGGGTATCAAGCTTGTAGAGCCTGTTGATGGTGTCTGCTGGGGATGAGTCTCTTCTTCTTTCTTATCTCCACTCAATCATATCAGGGTATCAAGCTTGTAGAGCTTGTTGATGGTGTCTGCTGGGGATGAGTCTCTTCTTATTTCTTATCTCCACTCAATCATATTAGGGTATCAAGCTTGTAGAGCTTGTTGATGGTGTCTGCTGGGGATGAGTATCTTCTTCTTTCTTATCTCCACTCAATCATATTAGGGTATCAAGCTTGTAGAGCTTGTTGATGGTGTCTGCTGGGGTGAGTAGATGAACCTCAATGGTCATGATTGGGTGATGTAGAATGTGTCTGCCTTTGTCATTAAGAGAAACATAAGGTAATAAGACCAAATCCAAATAAATAATTCAGTATAGATATCAATAATATATTCAGTACTTTTTTCTGAAGATGGTAACAACGCTGTTACCTAAGCATCATACACTATTATTGTAGTTGTGTTTGGTCTTATTACCTTGTGTTTCTAATCTACAAATTGGATTATAGATTAGAAACACAAGGTAATAAGACCAAACCTTAACTACATAAATGATTCAGTATAGATATTAATAATAGATTCAGTACTTTTATCTGATGAGGGTCACAACAATTTGGTGAATTTATTACCTTGTGTTGATTAGAGTGAGTTTTAATTTATAAACAAGATAAGCCACAATTTGGATTATATATTATAAACACAAGGTAATAAGACCAAATCCAAATAAATAAGTAGTGTGTGACGTTTCGGTAACAACGCTGTTACCATCTTCAGACATAAGTGCTGAATAATTCATTACTTCATTCATATTAAATCATTCAGTACTTTTGTCTGAAGATGGTAACAACACTGTTACCGAAACCTTAAACACTTTATTTATTTGGTTTTATTACCTTGAATTTATAAACAAATATTTCAAAGGACTTGGATAGAGTAAGGTATTCACTTGTCCTTTTAAATTGGAAACAGCTTCTAACCTTTAGGTTGAAACACGATAAGAAGTTGGAAGGCAAGGGGGATAATGATAATGCACAATTTGGATTATAGATTTAAACACAAGGGATTCTCCGCCAGGTGGCCAAAGGGAAAGGTTGCGTGAAACGACAGCTCCTGCTAGGTAATTTATTTTTAAAGCTTTTTCGCCGTACTTTATAAAAAATAGCTATTTTTTTATTGAGGTGATATTGGTAAATTTATATCTTCATAATATGAGGCCAATTGTAATTCTTATCATAATTTATTTAAATTTACAGCGAAACAAGCTTCGCCCAACTTTTATCTATGCAAATTTTGATTCGTGTGAAAATTGTGCAAATTATAGTTTGGCAGTGGATCTGGGTTATGTTGAGAATCTGAAATTCAAGATTCAGATTCAGTACAGAAGGCCAAAGCTTAGATGTATAATTTTGATGTTATTACTGATATCTGGCATAGAGCAAAACCCGGGACCTAGGCCCACTAGGCAAACTACGCTCGAGTCATGTACGGAAGGTGATATTCGACAATTGATTGGTGCAATCTCAAATAAAATGGATAACTGGGGGGATAAACTGATATCTGGCATAGAGCAAAACCCGGGACCTAGGCCTACTAGGCAAACTAGGCAAACTACGCTCGAGTCATGTATGGAAGGTGATATTCGACAATTGATTGGTGCAATCTCAAATAAAATGGATAACTGGGGAGATAAATTAGAGACAAGATTACTTTCTATAGAGCAAGGAGTTAATAAATTAAATCGACGTATACAACAACTGGAGAATACTATGGAAAACACGGTAAAATCTGTCTCGAAGAATTCTGAAAGGATCCAAGAAATTGAGAAAAGAATAGATTTCATGGAGATGAAAATGAGAGAAAGTAATTTAATTTTTTACGGAGTCGAAAAGAAAGAAAATGAAACAAGCGATGAATCTCTCGCAAAAATAAAACAGATAATTACGGATAATATGCAAATCTCCGAGAAAATTAACATCCTTAAATGTCATCGATTATCTAAAAGGCCGAGCGCACCCCTACTGGTTGAAATACCCAAATATGAAGACAGAATAAAATTATTTAGGAATGCATTCAAGCTTAAGCAATTAAGGATTTACATAAATAAGGATTACACCTTAAAAGTTAGAGAACAGCGTCGATTGTTGATTAATAAGAGAAAAGAACTTTTGGCTAAAGGAATCTCATCTAGACTTCGAGATAGCAAGTTGATTGTGGGAAGTACTGTTTACCAAGTTATAAATGATAAGATCATGAGTTCAGAAGGAACTGAGATATAGCAAACACTCAGAAAGGAACTGGAAGGATCACATCATATCTCTTTTTACAGGCAAGAAAATATCACCATCAATCACATATAGCTAATAGGAATGGAAAACTAAACTACTCGATTTAACAACTATTAAACCTTGGTCACAATTATGTAATAATTATGTATTGGAATTTTTCCAATTTATACGTTTTCCCTTTCATTAATTATTTAAAACAATTTGAAATATTTGCTATAACGGAAACTTAGTGCCAATTTGATCTAAAACTCGAGAATTTCCAGGTTTACCAATCACTTGCCAGAAAAATCTCGGGTCAGGGAAGAAGCTCTGAAGACATCATTGTGGGAATTTATATCAAAAATAAACACATACTGGACAATGTTGAAGAGAAAACTAATTGGATTTCGGTTACTTAAAATGAACCCAAGCATAGATTCATTGCTGACTTGTATAACTTTTACGTATCTACCTCCTAACGAACATCAACTAGAGAATATATATATCACGATCAAGATACACAATGGACTGGAGATAATTTATATGGTGAACTAAACATTCGCATTAACCACCTTGGAGACTTTCTTAACCTGCTGGATATCTCAACTTTATTGTCGCGAGATCTTTCCTCAAGAGATATAATAACATCTACCCATGATAATACCCTAGTTCCCCAGCAAGCCCTTTCTTGCTTCTCTCTTCCTTGACACGTTGTAAATAGCATTATTGTAACTATTGTATATACCCTCTTCTACTTGGAGAAGTTGTATAAGACCAAAGGGTCATAACAGGTACTTTTGTTGTTGTTAATACGGCTATTCTTGTATGTACCCTACATTTCTGTGCTTGGAGAATCCGTGTAAGACTGAATTGTCTTAATAAAGCTTTTTGTTGTTGTTGTTGTTGTTGATTTAAACACAAGGTAATAAGACCAAATCCAAATAAATAAATAGTGTGTCGTGGTTTGGTTTAAATAGTTACTGTTATCAAGTGCTGTGGTAAAATTTCTCATTCAGTACTTTTGTCTGAAGATGGTAACAATGTTGTTACTGAAACGTCACACACTATTTATTTATTTGGATTTGGTCTTATTACCTTGGGTAAAGGGGATAGGACACCACAATAAATTTTTTCCACTAAAGTTCTTAATGAATGATGTATTGGACTAAAGGAAGGTCTTGCCACCAGACTATAGCTGATTATCTTGATTGATTAAGGAAGCACACCAGTCTTTGGACAATGAATCCCCTGAACTAAGATAAAATTACTTATAGACAATTAAAATAATTTTATTGACATCTTGTCAATACATACAAAGTACACAGTCTGCACTATTTAAAAAAAAAGATAATATGGATTATATTAACTATGTACAATGAATATGGTGCCTCTGCCAGCGCTGCAGAGTTTGGTGGAGAATCACCAGTGGGTCTTCAGCGACACCACGCATTTCGCGATCTACGAAGAAAACGTAGATTTATACTGTATCGTGAATGAGATACAGTAGAACCTCCCTGTAAAGAAAACCTAATTGCAAAGCCAAAGTGTTTTTTAGGGAGAGGTGTCCGCTTACTGGAGAGTTGTTAAATAGTAAAAAATGGTAATTTTGAAACGAAAACTGTCCTTTATAGAGAGGTGTCCTCTCATGGAGGTTCTACTGTAGTAAAAATGTTAAATTTGAGGATGAAAACTGTCCTATGAAGAGAGTTGACCTCTGATGAACTATGTTCTACTGCAACACTACAAAGCAAACAAACATTGATGGAGAGGTCTTCAGCCTTACATTGTAAAAACTTCCACCAAATACGTATCTTCCCATAAAATGTGTGATTGTTTATTTTCCTCTATCCTACCTTGTGCTATCTTAAAAATATTTTTGTTTTCGCACTAGATACCAATTTCCTTAAGACACTTATTTTTGTCTCATCCTCTGCTTATATGTTGAGGTTTTTTGTCCCGTAGACAAGTTCCAACATGTAGATTGCAATTCTTTTCAAATACAGTAGAAACTTATTATAACAAAACCTATTTTATAAGAACTTAGGTTATAACAACGTAATTCTAAAGTTCCAATTGATTCAACAATAAATGAGGTTGTTATAGCTTGATTCAACTGTACCCAAGAATATCTCTTTAGATATCTTTGGAACTAAACTCTTATATACAAATTATTACAGTAAAACCTCCATGAGAGAACACTCCAGCTAGAGGACACCTCTCTACAAAAGTCAGTTTTCATTGTCAAAATGACCATTTTTACTATGTAAAAACTCTCCGGTAAGAGGACACCTCTCTATAAAGGACACTTTTCCTCTACAACTAGGTGTCCTTTACAGAGAGGTTTTACTGTATAACAAATTGAAATCTTGGTCCTAAATGATGTTGTTATTAGATAGATTCAACTGTACAGTATAATATCTCTTTGGAACTCTTAGATATTTTGGAACTAAAACTTTTTCTAAGCTCTCTAGCTGAAGTTGAAGCTTTCATACGTTCTGTATATTCATTCTGCCATGGTTTCACAAGCTCTTCCACTAACTGTTTGAGATATTTTCCGTGGTTGATTGGCCTTAGCCCATTATTTTCCCATGTTCTGGCTGTATATGATCTATCCGTTGACAGTAGCCACTTCTAGACTCCAGAAAAACTATTTTCTCCACCATTTTACAGTTTTTCTGAGAAAGTTGTATGTTGCACAATACATTATTTTTTTTGCTTATCCCTAGTACAAATGGTATAAGCCATGATAATAATCATGGTGGGTAGTTAGCGACTGCTTTTACTGTAAGTGCACCACATGTCTGCACATGTGAAAAGCAGTTCGACTTTGCACTTTCAAATGTATCAGAGCCCCGTTTGATTACTTGCCCTCGCTGGTGAGGTTGCACTTTTGTAAGAATCGGGAGCCATTGGAGCATTCTTTTTTAATAAGAAAAAGTTCCCAATGCGGGATTCGAACCCAGGTCGTAGCAGTCGAAAACCAAAGGTTTAGAGCATCCTTCCACCGACCCCCTACAAATGTGAAATTTGAGACTAACTAGAATATTAAACTGAAAATTGTGATTCCCTTGTGGCGTTGAATTAAAGAAGTTGGATATGATGAAGAATCAAATGTATTTCCACAGTAGGTTTAGTAACTGTAGAGAAGCCATAGCAGTACTTTAGTCCCAGTGACAATGCACCTTACTTGACAAACAAGAGATTTATTCACTCACAGAGAGGATTGCATTGCTAAAGAGGGTAACAGTGCACTTTGCCAGGATGTATGTTGTAAGAGACAGTGTCCCAATTGGAAAACCTAACTGGCAGCTGAATGGAGAAAGTTTTTTTTTTACTTATCTCTCTCTCAAGTACAATTGTGACCATGATAATCATGGTGGATAGTGAGCAAATACTTTTAGTGTACTGTTAAACCTGTCTATAGCGCCCCTTCCTCTTGGTACTAACCAAAATAGGGTGCTATAGAGAGGGGGTGCTATAGACAGGTCACTTTTAATGTAAATCGCATCGTACTACATATTTAAAATTGGGCGCTATAAAGAGGAAGGTGCTATTTAGAGGGGGCGTTATAGACAGGTTTAACTGTAAATGTTAAGGTACAATATTTGGATTAGAGATTATAAACACAAGGTAATAAGACTAAATCCAAATAAATAAATAGCTTGTGATGCTTCGGTAACCTAACATTACACACTGCACCTATCCCCCGATTTACACGGTACTTGTTTTACACATTTTCGCTTTTACACGGTTTTCCAAATAAGTTTTTTTTTATCGCACTATACTAAATGCTACTGTGATTGAACACATGCGCTGTGTACACATCTCACGAGGAATCCCGAGCTTATGTGCTGACTTGCTGCACACGCACACTGTGTCTGTATTTCTAATTTTTGAAAATTTTTAATTTTCGATTTACACGTTTTTCTCAGGAACGTATCTACAGTGTAAATCGGGGGATAGGTGTATTTATTTATTTGGTTTTATTACCTTGTGTTTTCAGTATATGTGTTTGCACCACATGTCCACACAGGTAGTAAGCAATTTGCTCCACATGACTGGTACAGAGCAGGAGGAACAAGCACCGGTTCTGTCCTGCCAAGAGAACAACAGTCTTTGATTTCCAGACTTAAGTCTGGTCATCTACGGACAATAATGACTTTACAGAATGGTTGCAAGGTTTTCCCACTATGTACTAAGTGCAATTCTTAGCCTGCAACCCCAAGACATATATTATTGACTGTATTGACTCATCCATTGATGAGCTTTACTCTTCCCCGGCAGACACCATCAAAAATCTCAAGCTTTACAAGCTTGATACCTTAGTGTGATTGAGTGGAGATAAGAAAGAAAAAGAAGAAAGCAATTTGGTATGTAAAATGCACCAGAGCCTCACATTTGGCTACTTAAATAAAATTTACTGGAATGTTAAAATAGAATTATCATTTACTGCCTTCTCTGCACTTAAAGTAGCTATAAAAAGTTTTATTTCTCAATTTCCCTTAAGGATGGGACTATAAACTGAGATGGCCTTGGAAATGAGTCTCAGTAGTTTAGAACAGTTTTAGGTGTGATTTAAGGCTCACCACAAACTCTAAAACACAAGGTAATAAGACCAAATCCAAATAAATAGTAAATAGTGTGTGACGTTTCGGTAACAGCATTGTTACCATCTTCAGACAAAAGTACTGAATGGACGTTTCGATAACAGCGTTGTTACCATCTTCAGACTAAAGTACTGAATGGACGTTTTGGTAACAGTGTTGTTACCATCTTCAGACAAAAGTACTGAATGGCGTTTCGGTAACAGTGTTGTTACCATCGTCAGACAAAAGTACTGAATGGCATTTCAGTAACAGCGTTGTTACCATCTTCAGACAAAAGTACTGAATGGACGTTTCGGTAACAGCATTGTTACCATCGTCAGACAAAAGTACTGAATGGCGTTTCAGTAACAGCGCTGTTACCATCTTCAGACAAAAGTACTGAATGGACGTTTCGGTAACAGCGTTGTTACCATCTTCAGACAAAAGTACTGAATGGACGTTTCAGTAACAGCGTTGTTACCATCTTCAGACAAAAGTACTGAATGGACGTTTCGGTAACAGCGTTGTTACCATCTTCAGACAAAAGTACTGAATGGACGTTTCGGTTACAGCGTTGTTACCATCTTCAGACAAAAGTACTGAATGGACGTTTCAGTAACAGCGTTGTTACCATCTTCAGACAAAAGTACTGAATGGACGTTTCGGTAACAGCGTTGTTACCATCTTCAGACAAAAGTACTGAATGGACGTTTCGGTAACAGGATTGTTACCATCTTCAGACAAAAGTACTGAATGAAGATGGTAACAACGCTGTTATTGAAACATCACACACTATTTATTTATTTGGATTTAGTCTTATTACCTTGTGTTTATAATCTAACATCCAAATTGTGTCTTATCAAACTCTAAAACTGATATTCACAGACCTGGTTGCGGCAATGATACCAACACATGAAGAAGTATAGATAGGTATAAATGATAATAAAGAACGGCTTCTGAGAATAAGTTTCTTGCTTATTGATGATGCACAATTTGAATTATAGAGATTATAAACACAAGGTAATAAGACCAAATACAAATAAATAAATAGTGCGTGATGTTTCGGTAACAGCATTGTTACCATATATATACCATATACCATAAATATCTCACAATTAGAAAAACATAAGGAAAAGGCTAATAAGAAAATATTTTGATACATGCTTTTCACATGTTTAGACATGTGGTGCACTTACAGTAAAAAGCAGTCGCTAACTACCCACGATGATTATCATGCCCTGTACCATGTGTACTAGGGATAAGCAAAAAAAAAAAAAAACAAGTGTGTGATGTTTCAGTAACAGCATTGTTTTATATAAATAAATAACATTAAAATATCTCACAATTAGAAAAATGTAAGGAAAAGGCTAATAAGAAAATATTTTGATACAAGAAAAAAGGTGCTCAAATGTTTGGTCAATTCTTCTGTATGGATGCTTGATAAAGGACCAAAGAAGTGAAGAGAAATATGGTGTGTGCTAGGGGAATTCCCAAAATCAAATACAGTAGAACTACCTCCCTGTAAAGGACATATTTCACGGAGCAAGTTAAATAAACCTTCAGTTTATTTTTGCTCCACTAGATGGCGCTCTGCCATCTAAAAAGTACATGTGCTTTTGGTCAGGATATGCCCTCATTATTTTTTAATTATAAATATGTAATTACCTTTTGCCTTGTAGATATTTTAATAGCATTTCTCAAGTTTTCCTGCCTTTCTACAGCAGGATTCCCGTATAACACAGCCTCATTTACCTTGTTATCAAAATTCAAAACTATTTTAAAGGCGTAAGATTCTTTTTGATATTAAACAATATCTACTGCCCTTACTGCAATGGAAAAATTAATGAGAGGGCCTGGCTCATCAGTGGTGAACCCTTTCAGCAGTTTTGCCAGTTTAATCTACCATACCGCTGTTATATTGCATTTTTGGAACTTCCTTTTATAGTGATACTGTTGATAGACTCTTTGAATGGGTATTTTTGAAGAACTATGGACATAAGCTTTGAGGACAGTAGAATTACATACATTTATAAATATATAATATGCTTCGAGCAATCTCTCTTCCGCAAATATCAAATGTTTCTTTTATTAGAACAATTATAATAGGCGCGCTAGTGCATCATATTACCTTGTTATGTATAATGAGTATTGAAAGGGACATGAAGACCAGAAAACTTGGGCAACAATAGTAAAATATAAACAACAAACTTATCCTTGGATAATTCTTTGTTCAAAACTATCATAAAACTTATCGTCTAGTTTGTTCTAAGTTATAGTCATTTAATTGTAGAATGACATTTCAAAATTATCCCGCATTTGTTTCTTTTGAACAAAAATTCAAAATTTATTTTAAGGAGAAATAACAATTATTTCTATCCTTTAGGATGAAAGGATGAATTGTAATGATAAATGGAAAAATAAAGTGTCCAGTCATTTAATTATTGAAAATACAGTAAAAAAAACCCTCTATAGTGAACACCAATGGGGCTGAAACCTATGGTTTACTAAACACAAGGTAAAAAGACCAAATAAATAAATAGTGTGTGGAAGAATAACTTCTTATGTCCATTGAAGTCAATAAAATTGATAAGATACAATTTGGATTATAGATAATCACACACTATTTATTTATTTGTATTTGGTCTTATTACCTTGTGTTTATAATCTATAATCCAAATTGTGTCTTATCATTGACTGTATTATAAAAGATGAATTTTGGAAGACGGCTGAAGAGAAGGGAAGGCTATATACATAATCTAATTGATGTAAATAATTATATGCAAATAATCTTTGTCAGGATTAGAATGACGAATCCTGTATGGGACTTTGATTCTAGTAAAAGCCTTGTTGCTGCTGTTGTATATAGTCACAGTGTAGAAAATACTATACTATACCTACTACTTATAGGTTTCTCTCTGTATTCTTAGTTCTCTTCTCTTCAATTACTCTGTAAACTGGCGAATCCTTTATAGGACGAGAGGTCCTCAATAAAGGCTTTTGATGATGATGGTATTATAAAATACGGGGATTATTTTAGATTGATTAAAAGGGAAGGTTTGCTATATCTCAGGTTTGTTATAGAGAGGTTTTACTGTATAATCAGTCAAACAGGAGGTCGGTGGAAGGATGGTCTAAACCATTGGTTTTCGACCGCTATGACCCCAGGTTCGATCGCGCATTGAGCACT
>CP092869.1:15528386-15625990 GCA_030710605.1 Cordylochernes scorpioides
AATTTAACCACTTTCTCTCCACCAAATTGCCTACATTATATTTTAACTGCCCATAATTCAACACTCCGGGAGTTTTTACTGTCATTTAATTGGGTCTTATTACATTTTTAAAGAGAGTAAGAGTGGCTGATTTACCACGAGCTTCTGTTAGAAACATTAGACCCAAGCTTGTAGAAATGTCTATTCTTCTACAGGTCCATAGAATTGAAGCTACAAGAACATCTACACCTACACACATAATTATTGTTTTCAAAATTTTAATAAGTTTTTAAGATATTTTTGTATTAAAAAAATAACAACAAAGTCTTCTTCTTTCTTATATCCACTCAATCATATCAGGGTATCAAACCTGTAGAGCTTGTTGATGGTGTCTGCTGGGGATGTCTCTTCTTCTTTCTTATATCCACTCAATCATATCAGGGTATCAAGCTTGTAGAGCTTGTTGATGGTGTCTGCTGGGGATGTGTCTTCTTCTTTCTTATCTCCACTCAATCAAAGTCATTGTCCGTAGATGACCAGACTTAAGTCTGAAAATCAAGAACAAAATAGGTGTTTGTCCCTCCTACTCTGTACCAGTCATGTGCAGCAGTAGATTTCCATTCTTGCTGGCATTGGGCCTTAATGGTACGGAGGAGATATAGTAGGGCAGTAGATTATCACACACCTAAGATAGAGGACATTGCTGTGATAGAGATGCATGGGGACATCTGAGGCTCTTCATTGGACACGACAACAACAGAAAATTGACATGGACCCAGAACAGCAGCTTTACACACCCAAGATAGAGGACATTGCTATGATAGAGATGTATGGGGACATCTGAGGCTCTTCATTGGACACGACAACAACAGAAAATTGACATGGACCCAGAACAGCAGCTTTACACACACCTAAGCTAGTGGATATTACAGCTGCTGTGATAGAGATGCATGGAGACATCTGAGGCTCGACACAACAACAACATGTGCACAGGACACACATACAAATGGATTCTCAGAAGTGGTTGCTAAGTTGTCATAGGTAGTAGAGGTGTATTGATATGTATTTCCTGATGAGAAACGTGCCGTGCCAATAAGAAGACAATTGAAGAATTGAGCAACACAGCCATGGACAGGAAGAAAGATGACTGGGCTCTAGGCCAACTTCACCGTCTCCTCCTCCTCCATTCTGTGATTTTTATTTTAACTCATCTTATTGCCACTTACAATGTGGAGGGCATTTTTTTCTGATTTAAAAAAAAAATGCTCTAATGGACCCCGATTCTTGTAAAAGTCCAACCCCAACAGCGAGTACAAGTAACCAAACGGGGCTCTGGCACATTTATAAGTGCAAATTCGAACTGCTTTTCACATGTGTAGACATGTGGTACACTTACAGTAAAAGCAGTCGCCTACTTCTACCCGCCATGATTATAATGGCCTGTACTATGTGTACTAGGGATAAGCAAAAAATAATAATAGTGTGGAGAATGTTATTTCAATGGTTATATATGTATGTAATTTTAGCATGTTATAGCTAATAAATATCTAAAATAATTTGATACGGAGATTGAAACTTTTACTTTAATTATATTCAAACCAAACACAAGGTAATAAGACCAAATAAATAAATATTGTGTGACGTTTCGGTAACAGCGTTGTTACCATCTTCAGACAAAAGTACTGAATTTATATATATATCATGTTTAAATCAAGTTACATTATAAGGGAACTGACTTCTATTACAGCTAGGACTTGCAGTGGCTATATAATAAAGGTATGCATTGCTAGTCCGATAGTATAGTATAGCTTTTTTTAATTCAAACATTTTTCTATTTGCCAATACTTCTATTTACTTGTTGTTGTTTCCTATTCCCTTGTGTAAAGATTACATGAATATCATGAGTCCATGCTACTTGAGCTAGATATCATGGAATGGGGTGTAGGGGTGCATCTCTCATTGATCATGGCACCATGATCCAGGCACACTTTAGTGTAATTTTGCCTGTAATTTGAGGCCGTTCCTAACATGGAAGCCTTTGCTGCCAACTCTAACATGAGTACAGAAGCTATTCCTCTGTATCCCTGGAGATAGGGACTATTGCTGAGGTCTATCAACTGTCTCAGTTGAACTCTGGTTGCCTATTTACTTAAATATAACCGACTATAATTCAACCAACTTTTCAAATTCCAATCTGGCTATTTGCCATTAATTTAACCGACTATAATTTTTTTACAAACAGACTTACAAACAAACTCCGCCTTTGTCAGTCCCAAGCCCGGATGAAAAAGGAGGAGGGGGAGCAGTAACAGGCTCACAAAAAAAAAACCTGGGTTCAGCTGGCCTGGCTGATAGTACCCTGTAAGGGCTCCTGATCCAGGGATACAGGATGAACTGTGTTTGTACTCCATGTTAGGAGTGGCTGCACATGGTGTCTGTTCCTCATGTCAGAGGTGGCCATTTATTTTGGAGCTAAGTCGGCCTGCCACTGTGTAGTGCTCCCAGTCTTAATGACAAAGGCATTCAACTTCACCCAGTATGGAGATAAGAAAGAAGATGGTTAAACCAATTCCTGAAGTCCACTCCTCTCCAATTTTGCAAAGAGTATTTAGATGCCTGTTGATGGGACATGTGATGTAGGTAGGAATGTTAGCTGGACATAGTGTCTTGGGTACCAGGAGTTCACAGACATACTCCACCTGTCCAGGGTCACCCTCCCGCAACTTTGAGGCAGTTAACAGGTCTTGGGGAGGAGGGCTGTTATAGAACAGTAGAAAATCTCTCTGAAGGACAACACCTAATTGCAGAGCCAAAGTGTCCTTTAGAGAGAGGTGTCCTCTTGCCGGAGAATTGTTTATTATTAAAAATGATAATTTTGGGGATTAAAACATTTTATTGTAGAGAAATGTCCACTATTCTCATGTACATATATAGGGTATAAGTTTGTCTGTGCCAATACCTATTGATAAAGAATAAGGAGTTCAAAAACAAGGTAATAAGACCAAATCGAAATAAATAAATAGTGTGTGACATTTCAGCGTTGTTACCATCATCAGACAAAAGTAATAAATCTACTGTCTTTGTCTGAAGATGGTAACAATGTTACCGAAACATCACACACTTTTTATTTAGATTTGGTCTTATTATCTTTGTTTATGATCTATAATCCAAATTGTGCCTTATCAGTAAGGAGTTCAAATGATGGCAGTATATGAACTAAGCCAGTTTATATTCAATTGGTTGGCGTTAGACTCCCATAACAAATGACACGGAGAAGTGAAAGGGGACAAGGAAAGTAAAGATGGGTGAGAACCAGGAAAACTAGGGCTAAATTACGAGATTTAACTTGGCATGCAAGGAGGAAGCACTTTGAAAGGCCCTCCTTGTTTGGGCTTCCTGGAGCAAGGAAGATCATGTGAGACACAAGATAATAAGACCTAATAAATTAATAGTGTGTGACATTTCAGTAACAGCGTTGTTACCATTATCAGACAAAAGAATAAGCAACAACAACAACAAAGGCTTTATTTAGGGCCTCTCGCCCTAAACAGGATTCGCCAGTTCACAAGGGATGGGGAGAACACTGTGTGGTCCGGGATATAATCCTGTGGAATCCAAATATCGCCACCGCTATATACCTATTCTTTGATATTTCATTAATTAGTGCCGGAAATGAAGGACAAAGTTGCCCTGTCTTATCATTTAATTTTCGTCTTTCCTCAGAAAGAGCTGCACAATCAAATAAGTAGTGCAACATCTCCATTGTTATTCCTGATCCACAGAAAGTGCATCAGACAAAAGAATAAACAAAGAAAAATATCACAGGATGTTCTTATACCTTTAATTATATTAAAACAAAAAATCACTTCTAATTCACTAAGAATAATATTTTATGTTGTATTAAAAAAAATATATTTTTTTTCTTATCTGCTATCTTATTTATGATAACACTTGATAACAGTACTATTTAAGAACATGCTGGGATATTTTTTTCTCTTATGATAAGGCACAATTTGGATTATAGATTATAAACACAAGGTAATAAGACCAAATCCAAATAAATAAAAAGTGTGTGACGTTTGGTAACAGCGTTGTTACCATCTTCAGACAAAAGTACTGAATGAGAAATTTTACCACAGCATGGTTTAAATAGTTACTGCTATCAAGTGTGTAAACAAGATAACATCTCCTTCTTATCTGCTATCTTGTTTATACACTTGATAACAGTAACTATTTAAAACATGCAGCGGTAAAATTTCTCATTCAGTACTTTTGTCTGAAGATGGTAACAACACTGTTACTGAAATTTCACACACTATTTATTTATTTAGATTTAGTCTTATTACCTTGTGTTTTTTTCTCATATATTCTTTTGTCTGATGATGATAACAACCCTTTTGCAGAAACGTCACACTCTATTAAATTATTTGGATTAGGTCTTATTACCTTGTAGCTATAATCTATAATCCAAATTGTGCCTTATCAATAGTGTGAGACACTTCAATCATAGCAGGCTGAGTAACATACTGATTACCCTGGAATTTAAGATATTAGAATTGCTAGAGAGTATTGACCAATACACTCCAACTTCTTCAATTTAACACCCCAAAGAATCAGAATTTTCAGTTTGAATATTAAAGTCTGTTTGTCTTCTTCTTCTTTCTTATCTACACTCAATCATATTAGGGTATCAAGACTGGGTGAAGTAGAATGTCTCTGCCTTTGTCAGTAAGACTGGGAGCACTACTCAGTGGCAGGATAACTTAGCTCCAAAAGAAATGGCCGCCTCTGACATGAGGAACAGACACCATGTGCAGCCGCTCCTAACATGGAGTACAAACGCTGCTCATCCTGTATCCCTGGAGCCCTTACAGGGTACTATCAGCCAGGCCAGCTGAACCCAGGTTTTTTAGTGAGCTTGTTACTGCTTTCCCTCCTCCTTTTTCATCCGGGCTTGGGACCGGCAAAGATGGAGTTGGTTTAACCATGGAGATATGCACCACCATAACAGCCCTACTTATTTTGTCTTTTACCATCATATAGGGCCATCTACCTATGGAATACAGCCATCATGGAACATCATTTCACCCAGTTCTGTGGAATTCTCTAAACCTCTTCGTACACCTATATCTTTATAAACACAAGGTAATAAGACCAAATCCAAATAAATAGTGTGTGATGTTTCGCTAACAGCCTTGTTACCATCATCAGACAAAAGTATTGAATGGCATGATGGCAATAATGCAGTTACCAAAACGTCACACACTATTAATTTATTTGAATTTGGTCTTATTACCTTGTAGTTCTAATATATAATTTAAATTGTGCTTTATCACCACTAAACATTGAAAATGCATTATAAAGCACAATTTGGATTATAGATTATATCTACAAGAAAATAAGACCTAATCCAAATAAATTAATAGTGTGTGATGTTTCAGTAACAGCATTGTCATCAAAATGTCACATACTATCAATTTATTTGGATTAGGTCTTATTTTCTTGTAGCTAATTGAAAATACATGTTATTTTTAAATATGATAAAGTACAATTTGGATTATAGATACAAGAAAATAAGACCTTATCCAAATAATGTAATAGTGTGTGATGTTTCGGCAACAGCATGGTGACACAACAAATAGACAAAAGAATAAATGAGAAGGAATATCAAAGCAAAGGTGACAGAGATGAAGACATGACGCATGACGCTCGTAACTGTATATAGAATAATCCAAATTGTGCCTTATCATCTCAGCAAGTTCTTAAATAGTACTGTTATCAAGAACTTGCTGTGATATTTTTTCTCATTTATTCTTTTGTTTGAAGATGGTAACAACGCTGTTACAGAAACATCACACACTATTTATTTATTTGGATTTGGTCTTATTACCTTGTGTTTATAATCTATAATCCAAATTGTGTGCCTTATCATTCTCATTCAGTACTTTTGTGTGAAGATGGTAACAACGCTGTTACTGAAACATCACACACTATTTATATATTGAGATTTGGTCTTATTACCTTGTGTTTATAATCTATAATCCAAATTGTACCTTATCATCACAGCAAGTTCTTAAATAGTACTGTTATCAAGAACTTGCTGTGATATTTTTTTCTCATTTATTCTTTTGTTTGAAGATGGTAACAATGCTGTTGCCGAAACGTCACACACTATTAAATTATTTAGATTAGGTCTTATTTTCCTGTGTTTATTTTAAAATAGTGTAATATTTGTTCAACTTCTTAGATTTTTTCAAATGGCTTATCTTTTTGTAGTTTCCAAGCTTTGTTTGGCTTCTATAAATAAATTTGGTTTTAGCTTCAAGGTCACATCTTCATCTTCTTCTTGCACCCCATTTTCAAATTCCTTAATCAATAGGGGTCCATAGAAAGATTTAAATTATATTCATTTTATACAGTGAAATCTCTCTTTCTAGTTTTTGGAATCGTCAAAATAAAAATAGTAACAGTAATAGCTTTACACACGCAATTGCAAAAGCATTTCCACATTGGAATTCAAATTAGCATTTTTCCTCAGTAAATTAAGCTTTTATGGAATATTTAAACTCCAAATTTTTTTTATTTATTTTAAAATGTTGGAAATTTCCATGCAAACGTCATACTAACAGAAATTTTACTCACTACCTATCAAATACTCCCTTTTTATAGTATTCAAATGACTTTAAGTCAATCATTAAGGTTTTATTAGCACACATTTAAAAATATATACAGTTAAACCTGTCTATAGCGCTCCCTCTAAATAGTGCCTTCCTCTCTATAGCGCCCGATTTTAAATACGTAGTACAATGCGGTTTACATTAAAAGTGACCTGTCTATAGCACGCTATTTTGGTGAGTCCCAAGATGGGGCGCTATAGACAGGTTTAACTGTATATATATAAATCAATAAATTCGCTGGGAAAGGGTCCTTTGTTTGAAAGTGTCCGCTAGCAAGAACCAATTATCAATGGGCGGGCAATTTTGGCGATGATAACAGTCTTTAGTTTAGATGTGTCCTCTAATGGAGGTTTTCTACTCTATAACAACTATAATTCAACTTCTACTTCAATTCAATAGGAATCACCTTTCTTTTCTTTGGTGTGTTGTTTGACTATTTTTTTTGCTTATCCTTAGTATACGTGGTACAGGCAATGATAATCATGGTGGGTAGAAGTTGGCGACTGCTTTTACTGTAAGTGCACTACATGTCTACACATTTGAAAAGCAGTTCGACTTTTGCACTTACAAATGTGCCAGAGCCCTGTTTGATTACTTGCACTTGCTGGTGGGGTTGGACAAGAATCGGGAGCCATTGAAGCATTTTTTTTTTCTTTTATCAGAAAAAAGTGCTCAATGCGCGAATTGAACCCCGGGTTATAGCTGTCGAAAACCAATGGTTTAAAACATCCTTCCACCGACCCCCTGTTTGACAGATTATACAGTAAAACCCCTCTATAACAAACCTGGGATATAGCAAACCTTCCCTTTTAATGAATCTGAAATAATCCCCGTATTTTATAATACCATCATCATCAAAAGCCTTTATTGAGGACCTCTCGTCCTATATAGGATTCGCCAGTTTACAGAGTAATTGAAGAGAAGAGAACTAAGAATACAGAGATATATGTAGTAGGTATAGTATAGTATTTTCTACACTGTGACTATATACAACAGCAGTAACAAGCCTTTTATTGGAATCAAAGTCCCATACAGGATTCGTCATTCTAATCCTGACAAAGAATTTTTGCATATAATTATTTACATCAATAAGATTATGTATATAGCCTCCCCTTCTCTTCAGCCGTCTTCCAAAATTCGTATTTTATAATACAGTGAATGATAAGGCACAATTTGGATTATAAACACAAGGTAATAAGACCAAATACAAATAAATTAATAGTGTGTGATATTTCAGTAACAGCGTTGTTACCAAAATTTAATTAAATCTAAAAAAAAAAGTGTTTTTTTTTTTTTCTACTTTCAATTCTGAGAATAATATTTTATGGTTCTTATAGAAAATTTTCTTCTTAACTACTATCTTGTTTACACACTTGATAACAGTAACTATTTAAAACATGCTGTGGTAAAATTTCTCATTCTTTTGTCTGAAGATGGTAACAACGCTGTTACCAAAATGTCACACACTATTTATTTATTTATATTTGGTCTTATTACCTTGTGATATTACAGTAAACTATGGTTATATAAAAAACCATGACTATAATGAACCATAGGTTTCAGTCCCATTGGTGTTCACTATAGAGGGTTTTTTTTTTACTGTATTTTCAATAATTAAATGACTGGACACTTTATTTTTCCATTTATCATTACTCTTCACCATTCATACTTTATCCCTAAGGATAGAAATAATCGTTATTTCTCCTTAAAATAAAATTTCGAATTTTCGTTCAAAAGAAACACATGCGGGATAATTTTCAAATGTCGTTCTACAATTAAATTACTATAACTTAGAACAAACTAAACGATAATTTTTATCTTCTTCTTCTTCTTTCTTATCTCCACACTGGGTGAAGTAGAATGTGTCTGCCTTTGTCATTAAGACTGGGAGCACTACTCAGTGGCAGGTCGACTTAGCTCCAAAAGAAATGGCCGCCTCTGACATGAGGAACAGACGCCATGTGTAGCTGCTCCTAACATGGAGTACAGACTCATCCTGTATCCCTGGAGCCCTTACAGGGTACTATCAGCTGGGCTAGCTGAGCCCAGGTTTTTTAGTGAGCTTGTTACTGCTCCCCCTCCTCCTTTTTCATCCGGGCTTGGGACCGGCAAAGGCGGAGTTAAGACTAAGATAAGTTTTATGATAGTTTTGAACAAAGAATTATCCAAGGATAAGTTTGCTGTTTATATTTTACTATTGTTGCCCAAGTTTTCTGGTCTTCATGTCCCTTTCAATACTCATTATACATAACAAGGTAATATGATGCACTAGCGCGCCTATTATAATTGTTCTAATAAAAGAAACAATTTGATATTTGCGGAAGAGCGATTACTCTCGAAGCATATTATATATTTATAAATGTATGTAATTCTACTGTCCTCAAAGCTTATGTCCATAGTTCTTCTAAAATACCCATTCAAAGAGTCTATCAACAGTATCACTATAAAAGGAAGTTCAAAAAATGCAATATAACAGCGGTATGGTAGATTAAACTGGCGAAACCGCTGAGAGGGTTCACCACTGATGAGCCAGGCCCTCTCATTAATTTTTCCATTGCAGTAAGGGCAGTAGATATTGTTTAATATCAAAAAGAATCTTACGCCTTTAAAATAGTTTTGAATTTTGATAACAAGGTAAATGAGGCTGTGTTATACGAGGGAATCCTGCTGTAGAAAGGCAGGAAACTTGAGAAAGGCTATTAAAATATCTACAAGGCAAAAGGTAATTACATATTTATAATTAAAAATAATGAGGGCATATCCTGACCAAAAGCACATGTACTTTTTAGATGGCAGAGCGCCATCTAGTGGAGCAAAAATAAACTGAAGGTTTATTTAACTTGCTCCGTGAAATATGTCCTTTACAGGGAGGTAGTTCTACTGTATTTGATTTTGGGAATTCCTCTAGCACACACCATATTTCTCTTCACTTCTTTGGTCCTTTATCAAGCATCCATACAGAAGAATTGACCAAACATTTGAGCACCTTTTTCTTGTATCAAAATATTTTCTTATTAGCCTTTTCCTTACATTTTTCTAATTGTGAGATATTTTAATGTTATTTATTTATATAAAACAATGCTGTTACTGAAACATCACACACTTGTTTTTATTTTGCTTATCCCTAGTACACATGGTACAGGGCATGATAATCATGGTGGGTAGTTAGCGACTGCTTTTACTGTAAGTATACCACATGTCTACACATGTGAAAAGCATGTATCAAAATATTTTCTTATTAGCCTTTTCCTTATGTTTTTCTAATTGTGAGATATTTTAATGTTATTTATTTATATAAAACAATACTGTTACTGAAACATCACACACTATTTATTTATTTGTATTTGGTCTTATTACCTTGTGTTTATAATCTCTATAATCCAAATTGTGCATCATCAATAAGCAAGAAACTTATTCTCAGAAGCTGTTCTTTATTATCATTTATACCTATCTATACTTCTTCATGTGTTGGTATCATTGCCGCAACCAGGTCTGTGAATATCAGTTTTAGAGTTTGATAAGACGCAATTTGGATGTTAGATTATAAACACAAGGTAATAAGACTAAATCCAAATAAATAAATAGTGTGTGATGTTTCAATAACAGCGTTGTTACCATCTTCATTCAGTACTTTTGTCTGAAGATGGTAACAACGCTGTTACCGAAACGTCCATTCAGTACTTTTGTCTGAAGATGGTAACAACGCTGTTACCGAAACGTCCATTCAGTACTTTTGTCTGAAGATGGTAACAACGCTGTTACTGAAACGTCCATTCAGTACTTTTGTCTGAAGATGGTAACAACGCTGTTACCGAAACGTCCATTCAGTACTTTAGTCTGAAGATGTTAACAACGCTGTAACCGAAACGTCCATTCAGTACTTTTGTCTGAAGATGGTAACAACGCTGTTACTGAAACGCCATTCAGTACTTTTGTCTGACGATGGTAACAACACTGTTACCGAAACGCCATTCAGTACTTTTGTCTGAAGATGGTAACAACGCTGTTATCGAAACGTCCATTCAGTACTTTTGTCTGAAGATGGTAACAATGCTATTACCGAAACGTCACACACTATTTATTTATTTGGATTTGGTCTTATTACCTTGTGTTTTAGAGTTTGTGGTGAGCCTTAAATCACACCTAAAACTGTTCTAAACTACTGAGACTCATTTCCAAGGCCATCCCAGTTTATAGTTCCATCCTTAAGGGAAATTGAGATATAAAACTTTTTATAGCTACTTTAAGTGCAGAGAACGCACTAAATGATAATTCTATTTTAACATTCCAGTAAATTTTATTTAAGTAGCCAAATGGGAGGCTCTGGTGCATTTTACATACCAAATTGCTTTCTTCTTCTTCTTTCTTATCTCCACTCAATCACACTAAGGTATCAAGCTTGTAAAGCAGTGTCGGGCAACCTTTTTCGAGTTGCGGCGCACTAAGCTTAATTTCTTTTTTTCGCGGCGCACCTGTGGTTCTCACTATAAATTTCCTCGTAGGTAATTAAAATACAACAATAAATACTAGTAAAAATTTAAACATATATATCACATTTTATTAATTTTCAATATTAAATTAAGATAATCAATGCGAGCATTGCGATTGTTTTTGAGAGCATATAAAATCAATACGGGGATCTACTTGTGAAAGACAAACGCGCATCTCCTCATCTATCATTTGAAGTCTTTCGCGCTTCTTAGACTTCATTTCTGTGAGTGTTGAAAAACCTTGCTCACACAGGTAGGAACTTCCAAATGGCAACAATGATTCGATGGCCGCATTACTAAGTTTAGGAAATTTGGAGTTTAAGCACAACCAAAACTCAGATAGCTCCTTTTCAGTGAATAGTCTTTTGAAAACTAAATCGTTTTTTAAATCAATTAAGTTTTCTTGCATTTCTTCTTCCAGATGTTGAATTTCACAGTGCATAAATGGGTTAACTACCCATTCCATATTTTCAGCGTCCAAGTAAGGAAAATATTTATCAAAAGAAGCGGATAGTAATGTCAAAGTTTTCTTCGACTTCTTTTTTGATAATAGATTTTGATGGATTCTCTTGAACCATCGGAAAAGATGCAAAGTTTTCTTTAGCAATGTTTAAATTCCATAAACTGAGTTTTTCCTTAAACGCTTTCAACTTGGTGGAGATAGTGATAATGTTCTCCTGAGCACCTTGCAAATTTAAATTAAGGCTGTTTAATTTGTCGAAAATATCACCCAAAAATGAAACTCGTAACCACCAAACATCACTCATCATGAAAGGAAAATTAATCTCTTCGTTATCAATGAATGCCATTATTTCATTTTTCATTGAAATAAATCGATTTAAAACTTTGCCTTTCGACAACCATCTGACTTCAGTATGAAACAATAATCGGAATCCATTGCTTCACAAAATGTTGAAAAAATTCTCGATCGAAGAGCATTTGATTTGATGTAATTGACTACTTTGACAACTTCATCTAGAGTTGTGACAAGGATGGGAGGAACCGACTTTGACACTAACATTTCTCTATGAATCATACAGTGAACAAATTTGATATTTGGATTTTTTTTATGACATGTGCTATCAATCCCTTTCTTGAACCTTTCATAGCTGGAGCTCCATCCGTACAGACGCTAACACAATTTTCCCATCTCAAGTTATACTTCATAACATTTTCATCAACTAATTCAAAAATGTCCGCACCAGTCGTTCTTTGTTTTAATTCTTTACAAAAAAAGTAGTTATTCACAATTTTTCCTGTATCGACGAACCTCAAAAATGCCAGCAATTGAGCTTTATTACTAATATCTGTGGTTTCATCAAGCTGTATAGCCCATTTTGTTGATGAATCATTAAAAGATTGTTTTATTTGCAACTCAATATCTTCTGACATATCTTCAATTCTTCTCGCAATAGTTTTTGATGATAGTGGAATTTTCGTAACCTTCTCCATAGCATCATTCGTTAACATACATCCAGCCACAATTTTTAAAGCAGGCAAGATAATTTCCTCTGCTTCCGCGTGAGCTTTCTTCTTTCGAGCGATGAGTTGAGCTATCATGTAACTAGCTGTTTGAGCTTCATCTGAGGTGGTCATAAATTTCTTGAATTTTTTTGATTGCTTTTGAAAACTTGATCGTATATTTTCAAAGTAGCTTATTGGATTGTTCATCTGCTCCCGATGATTTGTCTCAATATGTCGAAGTAGTTTACTTGGCACCATTATTTCGTTGCTGAGGGTTTTTGGCAAATTAAGCAAAACGGCAGTGATGGATCATTAACAGATGGTATAAATCCATATTTGAGATAATCTTCAACGTATTTCCTCTTATTTCCAGTTGATTTTTCTATTTTCTTATCTTCTTTATTTTCGTTTTGATTTTGTTTATCACTGGCACCTTCTCTAATTAGAAATCTCTCCATCTAGTTTTGAGAGAATTTAGAAAAAACACACAAATATAATAATAAAATGTTTAAATAAAGTTACCTTGAGTTAAAAGTGAGTGAGAATTTCGTAACAAAAATATTTTTTTCCTTTTTTAACCAACAGATTTTACGGTGTACAAAACTTATTGTGTGAATGTGTGTGTGTTTTACAACATGCAAAAAAAATGAAGAATTACTACAGCAATACTCTGACGAAAACTCCGAATAAATTTTTTAAATAAATTTATAAATTTTTTTTTGTTTTCTTTTTTTAAGCTTTGTAGCTTTGAGTCTCTATTAATAAACAGCTGTGACAAAGATTGTAAATGACGGTTAAGTTTGGACATATTATTTTAAAAATTAGGTATTTTCCCGCAGTATGTATTCAACTTTATTAAATAAAGTTGTTTTCGCGGATTGTTTTTTTTTAACTTATGATTTTAAATAGGTACGTACCTATTTGCATTTTTATTTTTTAATAATGGCACGTGCCAGTTATGTACGTCAAGATTATGTACATACGTTATATGAAATATAAAATTATGCAAACTGTTGTAATTATAATACCAAAATAAGTTTTATATAAAATGAAATTTGCTTTTTTTTAATTTCATTTTTTATATGAAAATTTTTGAAAAAAAAATTATTAAAATTGAATAAAAATTATAAAAAATATTTTTTTGAAACATTATTTTTAAATTTAACCAAAAGTTCTAAATACCTACAAAAATGTTCGCGGCACACCTAGAATTCTTCGCGGCACACCAGTGTGCCACGGCACACCGGTTGCCCGACACTGTTGTAAAGCTTGAGATTTTTGATGGTGTCTGCCGGGGAAGAGTAGAGTTCATCAATGGATGAGTCAATACAGTCAATAATATGTTTTGGGGTTGCAGGTTGACACATAGTACATAGTGGGAAAACCTTGCAACCATTCTGGAAAGTCATTGACTGTAGATGACCAGACTTAAGTCTGGAAATCAAAGACTGTTGTTCTCTTGGGAGGACAGAACTTGTCCCTCCTGCTCTGTACCAGTCATGTGCAGCAAATTGCTATCTACCTGTGTGGACATGTGGTGCAAGCACATACACTGAAAACACAAGGTAATAAAACCAAATCCAAATAAATAAATACACCTATCCCCTGATTTACACGGTAGATACGTTCCTGAGAAAAACGTGTAAATCGAAAATTAAAAATTTTCAAAAATTAGAAATACAGACACAGTGTGCGTGTGCAGCAAGTCAGCACATAAGCTCGGGATTCCTCGTGAGATGTGTACACAGCGCATGTGTTCAATCACAGTAGCATTTAGTATAGTGCGATAAAAACAACAAAAAAAAACTTATTTGGAAAACCGTGTAAAAGCGAAAACGTGTAAAACAAGTACCGTGTAAATCGGGGGATAGGTGTAGTGTGTAATGTTAGGTCACCGAAACATCACAAGCTATTTATTTATTTGGATTTAGGCTTATTACCTTGTGTTTATAATCTCTAATCCAAATATTGTACCTTATCATTTACAGTTAAACCTGTCTATAGCGCCCCCCCTCTAAATAGCACCTTCCTCTCTATAGCGCCCAATTTTAAATATGTAGTACGATGTGATTTACATTAAAAGTGACCTGTCTATAGCACCCCCTCTCTATAGCACCCTATTTTGGTGAGTCCCAAGAGGGGGCGCTATAGACAGGTTTAACAGTACACTAAAAGTATTTGCTTACAATCCACCATGATTATCATGGTCACAAGTGTACTTGAGAAAGAGAGATAGGTAAAAAAAACTGATAAAGCACAATTTGGATCATAGATTATAAACACAATGTAATAAGACCAAATCCAAATAAATAAATAGTGTGTGATGTTTCGGTAACAGCGTTGTTACCATCTTCAGACAAAAGTACTGAATGAGAAATTTTACCACAGCATCTTTTAAATAGTTACTGTTATCAAGTGTAAACAAGATAACAGATAAGAAGAAGATAGTTATCTGAGAAACACAGAATACTAGATTATGAGAAAAATTATTTTAAGAGACAATTTAAAGAAAATTTTCATTCAAAAGAAATGTGCTACAATTAACAGAATGGAAGAAAGAGGAAATATAAATGATATTTATAGTATGCTTTATATTATATTTAAAAAAAAAAGAGGGTTTTCCCACTTTTAATTCTAAGAATAATATTCTGTGTTTCTCAGAAAACTATCTTCTTCTTATCTGCTATCTTGTTTACACACTTGATAACAGTAACTATTTAAAACATGCTGTGGTAAAATTTCTCATTCAGTACTTTTGTCTGAAGATGGTAACAATGCTGTTACCAAAACATCACACACTACGTATTTATTTATTTGGATTTGGTCTTATTACCTTGTGAAGTAAAAAAAAACTTTCTCCATTCAGCTGCCAGTTAGGTTTTCCAATTGGGACACTGTCTCTTACCACATACATCCTGGCAAAGTGCACTGTTACCCTCTTTAGCAATGCAATCCTCTCTGTGAGTGAATAAATCTCTTGTTTGTCAAGTAAGGTGCATTGTCACTTGGACTAAAGTACTGCTATGGCCTTTCAACTCTCCTTTCTCTACAGTTACTAAACTTACTGTAGAAATACTTTGGTTCTTTATCATATCCAACTTCTTTAATTCAACATCCCAAGGGATCAGAATTTTCAGTTTAATATTCTAGTTAGTCTCAAATTTCACATTTGTAGGGGGTTGGTGGAAGGATGGTCTAAACCTTTGGTTTTTCGACTGTTACAACTTGGGTTCGATTCCCGCATTGGGCACTTTTTTCTGATTTAAAAAAAAAATGCTCCAATGGCTCCCGATTCTTGCAAAAGTCCAACCCCATCAGTAAGAGCAAGTAATCAAACGGGGCTCTGACACATTTGTAAGTGCAAAGTCGAACTGCTTTTCATATGTGCAGACATGTGGTGCACTTACAGTAAAAGCAGTCGTCTACTTCTACCCACCATGATTATTATCATGGCTTATACCATTTGTACTAGGGATAAGCAAAAAAAATAATGTATTGTGCAACATACAACTTTCTCAGAAAAACTGTAAAATGGTGGAGAAAATAGTTTTTCTGGAGTCTAGAAAAGGCTACTGTCAACTCATACATCATATATAGCCAGAACAAAAAATGGGCTAAGGCCTATCAGCCATGAAAAATATTGCGCATAATTGGTGGAAGAGCTTGTGAAAACATGGCAAAATGAATGTCCAAAATGCATGAAAGCTTCAACTTCAGCTAGAGAGCTTGGAAAAAGTTTTAGTTCCAAAGATATACAATTAGTAATACAGTCAGAAATACAGTTAAACCTGTCTATAGAGCCCCCTCTAAATAGTGCCTTCCTCTCTATAGCACCAGATTTTAAACATAAAAATGTAAACATTTTACATTAAAAGTGACCTGTCTATAGCGCCCTATTTTGGTGAGTCCCAAGAGGGGGCGACAGGTTTGACTGTATTATAGTATACAGTTGAATCTAGCTATAACAACATCATTTTAGGACAAAGATTTCAATTTGTTATACAGTAAAACCTCTCTGTAAAGGACACCTAGTTGTAGAACAAAAGTGTCCTTTATGGAGAGGTGTCCTCTTAACGGACAATGAAAACTGTCTTTTGTAGAGAGGTGTCCTCTAGCTGGAGTGTTTTCTCATGGAGGTTTTACTGTAATAATTTGTATATAAGAGTTTTTAGTTCCAAAGATTTCTAAGAGTTCCAAAGAGATATTATAATGTACAGTTGAATCTAGCTATAACAACATCATTTTAGGACAAAGATTTCAATTTGTTATACAGTAAAACCTCTCTGTAAAGGACACCTAGTTGTAGAACAAAAGTGTCCTTTATGGAGAGGTGTCCTCTTAACGGACAATGAAAACTGTCTTTTGTAGAGAGGTGTCCTCTAGCTGGAGTGTTTTCTCATGGAGGTTTTACTGTAATAATTTGTATATAAGAGTTTTTAGTTCCAAAGATTTCTAAGAGTTCCAAAGAGATATTATAGTGTACAGTTGAATCTAGCTATAACAACATCATTTATGACAAGAAAATAAGACCTAATCCAAATAATTTTTTTAATTGTGCTTTATCATTTTTGATAGACTTCAATGGACCTAAAAAGTTATTAAATTACAGTAAAACCCCGCTAATACGAACCCTGGATATAACGAACCTTCCCTTATAACGAACCCACGCCGATTCCCAATTCCATTCCATTGAAAATACCATCGTTATAACGAACTTTGCGATTTTTAGAATAACGAACTACCCCTATAACGAACCTATTTTCGGTCCCAAAATAATAAAATCTATTTAAAATACTATGCTTATAACGAACTTAGAATTATAATTTAAAAAAAATTAAAACAACCAAATTTTGAGCATGTTTCAGCTCGCGGATCGCGATTTCAAAACAATAAATTTAGCGGCATTGTTTGTTTTGATTTTTGCACTTTATTTTTGCTTTATGTTGTATAAATTTTAACACATTATACTTTTTATTAAATATAATATATTTGCATTCATTAAATTTGAAATATAAAAATACAAATGGCTTCCAAAATGAAGAAAACAAAGGCATTTTATAAACAAAAGCGTTATTTCTTTTTAAAAAAAGGCCATTTTCAGAACTTTTCAAAGTGAAACAACACAGGCAAAATGTTAAGAACATATTAAAATAAGAGAATATAACTTTTCTATTATAAAAGATAAAATATAAAGCTATTAAATATTATTACAAAGAGGAATCAACCTCAACTTGTGCCGCGATCGCGATCGTACGTTTTAGGGCTAAAAAAAAACAAACCCAAATAAATGGTCCCGTGATGAAACAAAAACTATTTTTATGCCATTAACTATGGTGATTTTAAAGTCAGCAATGTTTGGCATGACAGGTTAAAAAAAAAAACGAAATCTGGACCTAGAAGAATATGTGGTAAAATGAAATGGAAGAAAAACACTAACTTTATTTGAATGGTGCAATGCTTGAAGAATGCTTTGAAGCAACAAGGTGTTAGAGCCATTTTCCAAGTAAACAATGTATTATATAATGTGATAATGATGTTTTAAAAAATCATTTTATATCTTTGAATATATATTTAATAAAACTTTGCCTAGGATTTGTCTTGATTTTTAAATTAGACATAGAGGTACATGTATGTTAATGATAAGAAGAACCTATCATCTAATGATTTCTTTTATTATTCAATATTAATGTAAGGAAAAATTGGTCAATTAAGGGAATTGAAACAAAGTGACCACTATTAAGAGGAAGCCTCTTCTTGTGTGTATGGCTGTCCTTTAATTATACGGTCTAAAAATTTTGAAAAGTAAAAAAAAAAATAGCCAAACCGTGGCTATAGTGAACCAAAAGCTCTGTCCCATTGGGGTTCACTATAGAGGGGTTTTACTGTATTTGGATTAGGTCTTATTTTCTTGTAGCTATAATCTATAATCCAAATTGTGTTTTATCAACATAATTTATGGTTGAATCAATTGGAACTTTAGAATTATGTTGTTATAACCTAAGTTCTTATAAAATAGGTTTTGTTATAATAAGTTTCTACAGTATTAGAAAAGAATTGCAATCTACATGTTGGAACTTGTCTACGGGACAAATAAACCTCGAGATATAGGCAGAGGATGAGACAAAAATAAGTGTCTTAAGGAAATTGGTATCTAGTGCGAAAACAAAAATATTTTTAAGATAGCACAAGGTAGGATAGAGGAAATAAACAATCACACATTTTATGGGACGATACATACGTACTTGGTGGAAGTTTTTACAATGTGAGACTGGAGACCTCTCCATCAATATTTGTTGGCTTTGTAGTGTTACAGAAGAACATAGTTCATCAGAGGTCAACTCTCTTCAAAGGACAGTTTTTATCCTCAAATTTAACATTTTTACTACACTAGAACCTCCATGAGAGGACACCCATGCAAGAGGACACCTCTCTATAAAGGACAGTTTTCATTTGCAAAAATTACCATTTTTACTATTTAGTAACTCTCCAGTAAGAGGACACCTCTCTATAAAGGACAGTTTAGCTCTGCAATTAGGTGTATTTTACAGGGAAGTTCTACTGTATTTATAGATAGAGTGGAGGGTTATACTCTTTCTTCTCACAAATAGCTCTTCTTCTTCTCTCTTATCTCCATTCAATCATATTAAGGTATCAAGCTTGTAAAGCTTGAGATCATGACTGGGTGAGGTAGAATGCATCTGCCTTTGTCATTAAGACTGGGAGCACTACTCAGTGGCAGGCCGGCTTAGCTCCAAAAGAAATGGCCGCCTCTGACATGAGGAACAGACGCCATGTGCAGCCGCTCCTAACATGGAGTACAAACGCTGCTCATCCTGTATCCCTGGATTAGGAGCCCTTACAGGGAACTATCAGCCGGCCAGCTGAACCCAGGTTTTTTAGTGAGCTTGTTACTGCTCCCCCTCCTCCTTTTTCATCCGGGCTTGGGACCGGCAAAGGCGGAGTTTCTTTTCAACCTAAAGGTTAGAAGCTGATTCCAATTTCAAAGGGCAATTGAGTGCCTTACTCTATCCAAGTCCTTTGAAATATTTGTTTATGAAATTAACTCACTCTAATCAACACAAGGTAATAAAACCAAATCATTGTGATCATCATCAGTTAAAAGTACTAAATCTATTATTGATATCTATACTGAATCATTTATATAGTTGTGTTTGGTCTTATTACCTTATGTTTTTTTTTTAACAATAAAAGCAGATGCATTCTACTTCACCCAATCATGACTATTGATGAGCTATACTCATCCCCAGCAGACACCAACAACAAGCTCTACAAGCTTGATACCTTAATATGATTGAGTGGAGATAAGAAAGAAGAAGAGACTCATCCCCAGCAGACACCAACAACAAGCTCTACAAGCTTGATACCTTAATATGATTGAGTGGAGATAAGAAAGAAGAAGAGACTCATCCCCGGCAGACACCATCAACAAGCTCTACAAGCTTGATACCCTAATATGATTGAGTGGAGATAAGAAAGAAGAAGAGACTCATCCCCAGCAGACACCATCAACAAGCTCTACAAGCTTGATACCCTAATATGATTGAGTGGAGATAAGAAAGAAGAAGAGACTCATCCCCAGCAGACACCATCAACAAGCTCTACAAGCTTGATACCCTGATATGATTGAGTGGAGATAAGAAATAAGAAGAGACTCATTCCCAGCAGACACCAACAACAAGCTCTACAAGCTTGATACCCTGATATGATTGAGTGGAGATAAGAAAGAAGAAGAGACTCATCCCCAGCAGACACCATCAACAAGCTCTACAAGCTTGATACCCTGATATGATTGAGTGGAGATAAGAAAGAAGAAGAGACTCATCCCCAGCAGACACCATCAACAAGCTCTACAAGCTTGATACCCTCCTTCTTCTTTCTTATCTCCACTCAATCATATTAGGGTATCAAGCTTGTAGAGCTTGAGATCATGACTGGGTGAAGTAGAATGTGTCTGCCTTTGTCATTAAGACTGGGAGCACTACTCAGTGGCAGGCCGACTTAGCTCCAAAAGAAATGGCCGCCTCTGACACGAGGAACAGAGGCCATGTGCAGCCGCTCCTAACATGGAGTACAAACGCTGCTAATCCTGTATCCCTGGATCAGGAGCCCTTACAAGGTACTATCAGCCAGGCCAGCTGAGCCCAGGTTTTTTAGTGAGCTTGTTACTGCTCCCCCTCCTCCTTTTTCATCCGGGCTTGGGACCGGCAAAGGCGGAGTTGCTTTATACCCTATTATGATTGAGTGGAAATAAGAAAGAAGACTCATCCCCAGCAGACACCATCAACAAGCTCTACAAGCTTGATACCCTGATATGATTGAGTGGAGATAAGAAAGAAGACCTTATGTTTCTAATCTATAATCCAAATTGTACCATATTATCACTTTAATCAAGTTTAAAACCTCTGGTCATAATGAAGATGTCTGCCAGTGTGACAAGAACTGTAAAAGAAGGAAAGGTTGGTGTGTACCAAAATAGCAGAAGTTGATCCAGCTGCCACAACACCTGCTCTTCCTCATGTAGCCTTGAATACAGAGCAAGTAATTCTACTAAGTAGATAGTCCATTGGGTCATACCCTAGCCAGTGTAGGACATCTTCCAATACAAACACAAGGTAATAAGACCAAATCCAAATAAATAAATAGTGTGTGACGTTTCGGTAACAGCATTGTTACCATCTTCAGACAAAAGTACTGAATGCGAATGATAAGGCACACAATTTGGATTATAGATTATAAACACAAGGTAATAAGACCAAATCCAAATAAATAAACAGTGTGTGATATTTTGGTAACAGCGTTGTTACCATCTTCAGACAAAAGTATTCAATGAGAATGATAAGGCCCACAATTTGGATTATAGATTATAAACACAAGGTAATAAGACCAAATCCAAATAAATAAATAGTGTGTGACATTTTGGTAACAGCGTTGTTACCATCTTCAGACAAAAGTACTGAATGTACTTTTACTCAGTGACTACTACAGTGAAGATGGTAACAATGCTGTTACCGAAACTTCACACACTATTTATTTATTTGGATTTGCTCTTATTACCTTGTGTTTATAATCTATAATCCAAATTGTGCCTTGTCAATCTGAACCTTTATATTTCCTTAGAAGAAAACCCAAGGAATTATAATCTTAACAGATTCTAAATCATCCCTACAGGCAATAGAGAAGGGAAAAATAGACCTAACCCACTAAATACATGAATTCCTGAGCCGACTTGACATTATGGAGAAAAGATGCAATGGATACCAGCCCATGTTGGAATAGAGGGCAATAAACAAGCAGATGGCCTAGCGAAGGAAGGACGAAAACTGCCACTGGAAACCAGTTCAATAAGATTAAAAAACGTAAATACAATAGCAAAACTCATTACAAAAACCAAAAAATCCCAGCCCATATGTAACCTCAACATTAACAGAGAATTAACAACAACAATTTCAAGAATCAGAACACATTTAAAGGAATGAAGATAAACCCAGACATGACTAGATCCTACAATAACTGTCACAACACCTAACTCACTCCGGACCATATATACCCGGCCATCCTTGCAGTCCTCTATATGGCAGACATCAATCCAGAGGAGGACATCCATATGGACAAGGTACCTCAGTTGGCCAGTATTGTGATCAGGGTGCATGGATCGATCTGATCTGCTCCATGGACAATGGACACCACCACCACCTCAGTTGGCCAGTATTGTGATCAGGGTCCATGGACCAATCTGATCTGCTTCATGGACAATGGACACCACCACCACATGTTGATTTTAAAAGAAAAATACATGGTAATAAGGCCATATCCAAATAAATAGTGTATGACATTTTGATAACATCATCAGACAAAAGTTCTGATATCAAAAGAGCTTATATAGGAAACAGGAGAAGTAGTATTAAGTAGAATGTATGATAAAGCACAATTTAGATTATAAATTATAATACAAGAAAATAAGACCTAATCCAAATAATTTATTAGTGTGTGACGTTTCGGCAACAGCATTGTCACCATCACTGCCGTTGCTGTTGCCGAAACGTCACACACTAATAAATTATTTGGATTAGGTCTTATTTTCTTTTATTATAATCTATAATCTAATTTGTGCCTTATCATTTTTGATAGACTCAATGGACCTAAGAAGTCAAGTAGAATGTAATAAGTCCATTGAAGAAAAAAAATGGTGCGGTAGGTGTTTACCCCGCAATCAGTAATTGTATGGTTGGGCGGCGACATTATGGAGGAACAATGCTGGAACTAGTTGTCCTATTATCTAGGTGACCAATTGTTTTCCACCCTTCTTCTATCTCCCACTTCCTCTTTGTTCTGGTTTACTAACTGTCCGCCACCCACTCTGACACATCCATTTTCCAGCTTTGTTGAAAGATACTTCCTTCATGCTACCAAGGCCAACAAGAATGGCTATCTGTTACATCACATGGATGGTTCACATTGCACCATCTACAGGACCAAAGAGGCCTCACCAGACCACCTCTTGGAATGTATGGGAGCCTCAAGACAAGACCTGTATTCCAACCCTGCCTGGATTATTATTTTTTTAAATTATCCCTAGTACACGTGGTACAGTCCATGATAATCATGGTGGGTAGTTAGCAGCTGCTTTTTACTGTAAGCGCACCACATGTCTACACATGTGAAAAGCAGTTCGACTTTGCACTTACAAATGTGCCAGAGCCTCGTTTGGTTAATTGCACTCGCTGGTGGGGTTAGACTTTTGCAAGAATTGGGGGCCATTGGAGCATTTTTTTTTTTATTGAAAAAAAGTGTTCAATGCAGGAATCGAACCCGGGTCATAGTGGTCGAAAACCAAATGATTTAATCAGCCTTCCACCGACCCCCAATTGGATTGTGAATTTGATCTAGTCTCCATGACCTTGATAAGGCACAATTTGGATTATAGATTATAAACACAAGGTAATAAGACCAAATAAATAAATAGTGTGTGATGTTTCAGTAACAACGTTTAATTATACAATGGGATAATTAAAAAAAAATAATGGTTCACAGCAGAGAGAACAAGTCTGTCCTCCAAAGGAAAGAACAATACTTGATTTTCCTGAGTTAGAACTGCCCATCTAATAACCAGAATGGTTGCAAGAGTTTCCAAAGTGCAACTATCAATTTGCGATCCTTAACTGCATCATCAACTGCATTGACTCATCCATTGATGAGTTCTACTCATCCCCAGCACAGACATCAGAAAAGCTCAAGATTCATATGATTGAGATATAATCAAGAAGAGCTTTTGGTGGTGGTAGTGGTGTCTTGTCCATGGAGCTGGAAAAAAACGATGCCATTGCCCCGTTAGTCAGCCACATTTCAGAATTCCCTGTAGGACTTCACGGTTACCGTAGCGACTCGGGGCTCACAACACTGTACTTTGCCCTACAGTGCAGTCCCTTACTTGTGCTGCTTCTCCCGCCCACCATGTAGAGGAGGGTTGGACTTCTGGGCAGGAGAAGAGATTTTCCCAACACTATAAGAATTTGAGTTTTATTTGGACACTACCAGAAAAAAGTTGAATTCCATTATGACAATACATCTAGGGCTACAAAACAAGTGAAAAGATATCTTAAGAAATGAAATCATTAACAATGAATGTTTCTTTTACACTCTTAAGACAAACTTTTTCTGTCTTACTGCGATGTTCATGGGTTTGGTGCAATGGGCTTGGTTCATTAATCCCTCCCAATATTTTTTCATCGCAGTAATAACAATAGAAGTTTGTGTAAAAGAAACATTTTTGATTTAATGATTTCATTCCTTATACACTATATAGATTGTATATTATTGCCTTATCTTCTTCTTTCTTATCTCCACTCAATCACACTAAGGTATCAAGCTTGTAAAGCTTGAGATTTTTGATGGTGTCTGCCAGGGAAGAGTGGAGCTCATCAATGGTCAATACAGTCAATAATATGTCTTGGGGTTGCAGGTTGACACTTAGTACATAGTGGGAAAACCTTGCAACCATTCTGGAAAGTCATTGTCCGTAGATGACCAGACTTAAGTCTGGAAATCAAAGACTGTTTTTCTCTTGGGAGGACACACACAGAACCAGTGCTTATTGCCTTATAAAATCTGTTATACCTTGGAACTTCATTCTAGCAGTCTCTTTTATAACAAAAACCTGATTATAACTATATACAGTTAAACCTGTCTATAGCGCCCCCTCTTGGGACTCGCCAAAATAGGGAACTATAGAGAGGGGGTGCTATAGACAGCTCACTTTTAATGTAAAATGTTTACATTTTAATGTTTAAAATCGAGGGCTAGTGAGAGGAAGGTGCTATTTAGAGGGGGCGCTATAGACAGGTTTAACTGTCATTTTAATTTCCCAAGTTTCAAATCCATGGTGATAACAATCTAAAAACTCAGTCCCATATTTGGGAAAGAGAGAGGCACAGGTGTTGTCTAGACAGCTCAAGTTTCCAAACAAAGTATTAGCAACAGCTTATTTTGCCTTTTTAAAACACCATTGTTATTTGACAGTCATATTTCCTTACAAACATGAGCTAGTTATAACAATGGTTGTTTAGTCTATGTTATGTCTAAGTCTTCTTCTTTCTTATCTCCACTCAATCATATCAGGGTATCAAGCTTTGACAACCATCATCACTGGGTGAAGTAGAATGCGTCTGCCTTTATCATTAAGACTGGGAGCACTAATCAGTGGCAGGCCGACTTAGCTCCAAAAGAAATGGCTGCCTCTGACATGAGGAACAGAGGCCATGTGCAGCCGCTCCTAACATGGAGTGCAAACGCTGCTCATTCTCTATCCCTGGAGTCTTTACATGGTACTATTAGCCGGGCCAGCTGAACCCAGGTTTTTTAGCAAGCTTGTTACTGCTTCCCTTCCTCCTTTTTCATCCTGGCTTGGGACCGGCAAAGGTGGAGTTCCATATACAGTAAAACCCTTCTATAGTGAACCCCAATGGGACATAGTTATATAAAATGTTGGTGTTATAACCATGTTGCTGTTAAATGAGATTCAACTCTATTATTGACAGCTTGTGTTTTGCCTTTCCAAAAAAGATAGTTTTTCTCTCCTTTGTCGCCCATGTAGAGAGCTGGTAGAATGACACCAGGATCTGTGTGTGTTGTCAGGGCTGAAGATAAACGACCCCTGCCAGATCAATGTCCAGTGCAATGGCACGGTGGGAGCCATCTGTAACTCCAGGGGCATCTGTGCCTGTCCCTACAAGGAGGTGGTGAGCGAGGCACTGGGCAGTCCTCGCTGCTTCCATCCAGGTCTGTCTCACCCCTCTATCTAGTTTGTAATTAGTGGGTTATTTTATACAACAATCATTGAACAACACAATCAAAACTACTTAAATCAAAGATACAAAAATAACCAGATTTTTTCCGTAACCAATTCACTTAATACCTGTTTATCAATCAGTAAAATAATTCTTCGTAACATTTTGGTTTTAGTGTTTTGTTGTTGTTGAATGATTGTTTTTAACCTCTCTACATATGCCAAATAAAATATATATATGTCATAATTTGCCTGATGCCCAAGATGTATAATTTCTTCCCGCCATAATTAGTACGTTAAAATGTAAATACAAATTAATCCATTTATAAATCTGTACAAAATAAACGGGGGAGCCAACACGCGCGGGCGAAGGCTACGCCCCGCTGCGTGCTCACAAGTGTGGAACAAGTTCTTTTTCGAAGCATACATGTACAACGGCTGCGGCCTTCCATTCGACCACGACGGATACGACATATATATATATATATTTAATTAAAAAGGCATATATTGGATCAAAAAATCATTTATTTCAGTTGGCTATATATATATATATACAGTAGAACCTTCATGAGAGTGCACTCACGCTAGAGGACACCTCTCTACAAAGGACAGTTTTCATTTGTAAAATTACCAGTTTTACCATTTAGTAACTCTCTGTAAAGAATACCTCTCCCTAAAGGACACTTTGGCTCTGCAATTAGGTGTTGTCCTCTACAGGGAGAACCTACTGTATATATAGATAATATATATATACAGGCTCTGTGGCTGTTTTAAATGGATGGTTTATAACATTGGTCCATCTACAATTGTGTCATTTTTTCTACTTGACCTTCCTTATAAACTGGTGTTGTTGCAGTGCGGACCTTATACGACATGTGTGAGGTGGATGAACAGTGTCAAAGAGCCATCCTCAACTCCCACTGCTCCAGCGCAGGACTATGTACCTGCTACCATGGCTACATGTACTTCTGGTCTAGTGGTACCTGCGCTGTTCCCCCCGGCCCAGATATCTCCAAGGCCCAGGAGGTGTACAAGACAGCCATGGCTGCCGCAGCTTGTACCCTGATTGCCTTGGTGGGCATCTTTGTGGGCTGCGTGGTTAAGAAGTAAGTGCATTGAATTTGAATCAATCTAAACAGTTCATGATCAAAATTTCAATGATTCAATAGCTTTTTAAAGTGAAAAGTTTCTTTATCAAATTATGCACACACAAAACCTTTATTAAGACACCAGTCTTATACAGATTCTCTTCTCTTATTGCCGGCTTACAATGATATCCTCACGATGATTAATCACCATCATGTATTTAAGGTGAAAACAATGAATTTAAGGCACAATTTGATAAGGATAAGGATAAGGCACCTTGGCACATTACCTTGTGTTTACAATGAGTTTAAGTTACTACTTCATCAAATTATACTTACACAAAGCCTTTATTAAGACACCAGTCTTATACAGATTCTCCTCTCTTATTGCCGGCTTGCAACAGTATCCTCACGATGATCAATCACCATCATGTAGTTGAGAAGAAAATGATAAATCCAAGTTCTTTTTCCTACTTACTTCATCAAATTATGCACACACAAAGCCTTTATTAAGACACCAGACTTACACAGATTCTCCTATTTCTCATTGCCGGCTTACACTGATATCCTCACAATGATCAATCACCATCATGTAGTGGAGGAGAAAATGATAAATCTAAGTTCTTTTCTCCTACTTACTTTATCAAATTATGCACATACACAGCCTTTATTAAGACACCAGTCTTATACAGATTCTCTTCTCTCATTGCTGGCTTACAACGATATCCTCACAATGATCAATCACTATCATGTAGTGGAGGAGAAAACGATGAATCAAAGTTCTGTTTCCTACTTACTTTATTAAATTATGCACATACAAAGTGCATTTATTAAGACACCAGTCTTATATAGATTCTTTTTTTCTCATTGCTGCCTTGCAATGATATCTTCATATAATAATAAAAATTGAAAATTATAAATGCTAAAAGGTACAACTACCTTAGGTTTTGTACATGAGTGTATTTGATACATTTGAAAACTTTACAATTATTATATCAGTGTGTATCTCCAATGAACCCCCAATATAAGATATGGATCTGTGTACAGGACGTTCTGTACACCCCCCAATCCTCTGCCTTCCTCCCGGCCCCACCCCACAGACTGACCTCCGTGGCTGAGAGTGTGGCCTCCCTCAGTCTGGACAAACCGCCTTCCTACGAGGAAATCATGGCAAGTGTGCGTAACTCTCATCTTGTATGTCAACTTGGAATTCTCATGAAATATCAACTTGACAACTCTTATAAACACAAGGTCTTCTTCCTTCTTATCTCCACTCAATCATATTAGGGTATCAAGTTGTGACCCTTGATGGTGTCTGTTTGACAACCATCATGACTGGATGAAGTAGAATGCATCTGCCTTTGTCATTAAGACTGGGAGCACTACTCAGTGGCAGGACAACTTAGCTCCAAAAGAAATGGCCGCCTCTGACATGAGGAACAGATGTCATGTGCAGCCGCTCCTAACATGGAGTACAATGCTGCTCATCCTGTATCCCTGGAGTCCTTACAGGGTACTATCACCCGGGCCAGCTGAGCCCAGGTTTTAAAGTGAGCTTGTTACTGCTCCCCCTCCTCCTTTTTCATCCGGCTTGGGACTGGCAAAGGTGGAGTTATACAAGGTAATACCACCAAATAAATAAATAGTGTGCGATGTTTCAGCGTCGTTACCATCTTCAGACAAAATGATAAAAACACTTTTCAAAATTCGAAACTATTATAGACTCGTATGGCCTGGCTCTCTCATTAATTTTTCCATTGCAGTAAGGACAGTAGAAATTGTTTATTTTTTTAAAAAAGAATCATGCGCGTCTATAATAGTTTCGAATTTTAATAACAGATGGCGCGCTAATGCATCATAAAAACACTTTTGTCTGAAGATGGTAACAACGCCGTTACCAAAACTTCACACACTATTTATTTGGATTTGGTCTTATTACCTTGTATTTATAATCTACTAGCCGAATGACCCGGGCAACGCCCGTGTTTTACCCGATTGAATGTTTTTATTCAAATACTATTTGTTACAATTATAAATTGGAGCCGTGGATGTCACTCTTGTGAAACGTCCCGCTCCAAACTTTACATGTACATTAGGTCAGCTGGTATTACCCCTCATTTTCACCGCTAGAGGCGCGAGCGAATTGACTTTTTGTAAATATACATAATTATAAAGATAGAAGCTTCTATAGAAGATAATGATCATAATGATGATGCGCGCGCATCCGTGACAGCGATGAGGAATTGAGGAAAGACGGTCGTGACTATATATGTTGATAATAAAATAATAATAATAATATAATTATAATAATTATTATTATTATCATTAGATAATGATAATGATCATAATGATGATGCGCGCGCATCCGTGACAGCGATGAGGAATTGAGGAAAGACGGTCGTGACTATATATGTTGATAATATAATAATTATTATTATGATTATTATCGTCATTAGATAATGATAATGATCATAATGATGATGCGCGCGCATCCGTGACAGCGATGAGGAATTGAGGAAAGACGGTCGTGACTATATATGTTGATAATCCAAATTGTGCCTTAGTATGGAAAATCCTATGTACATAGCTTTTTCAAAATGTGTATTTGTATTCTTAATTTTAGTATATCTTGATATGGCACAATTTGGATTATAGATTATAAACACAAGGTAATAAGACCAAATCCAAATAAATAAATAGTGTGTGACATTTCAGTAACAGCGTTGTTACCATCTTCAGACAAAAGTACTGAATGAGAAATTTTTACCACAGCACTTGATAACAGAAACCATGCTGTGGTAAAATTTCTCATTCAGTACTTTTGTCTGAAGATGGTAACAACGTTGTTACCGAAACGTCACACACTATTTATTTATTTGGATTTGATCTTATTACCTTGTGCTCATTATAACAACTTTACTCAGATTGTTATACCCAGGATTAAAACAATTAGTACTCTTTAGAATGATGATAAGGTTCCACTGTATCATGTTTTCTTTATGTGACTAAATTTGACAAGGGGGATCGGTGGAAGGGTGGTATAAACTGTTGGTTTTTGACCGCTACAACCCGGGTTCAATTCCTGCATTGGACACTTTTTTCTTAAAAAAAAAAAAAAAAAATGCTCTAATGGTCCCTGATTCTTGCAAAAGTCCAACCCACAACAGCTTGTGCAAAGTAACCAAACAGGGCTCTGGCATATTTGTAAGTACAAAAGTCGAAACGTCACACACTATTTATTTATTTGGATTTGGTCTTATTACCTTGTGTTTATGAGCAAAGTTGATAATGCACAATTTGGATTATAGATCATAAACACAAGGTAATGAAACCAAATCCAAATAAATAAATAGTGTGCGACGTTTCGGTAACAATGTTGTTACAACCGAAATATTACACACTATTTATTTATTTGGATTTGGTCTTATTACCTTGTGTTTATAATCTATAATCCAAATTGTGCATTATCATTGTTATAATGAGGTTTACCACTATAAAAAGCCATTTCACCCTATCTGAGCAATTCACCATTTCCTATCTTCAAATTCCAGTCCATTCTATTATCCTTCCTTGGTCTACTTCTCCCTTCATTCTTTATCCCCCTCAGTATGGAGATTAATACACCAATTGAAGTACATGTCCTGCAAACTTCCATTTCCTTTTCTCTTCTTCTTCTTTCTTATCTCCACTCAATCATATTAGGGTGTCAAGCTTGTAAAGCTTGTTGATGGTGTCTAAGATTTGACAACCATCATGACTGGGTGAAGTAGAATGCATCTGCCTTTGTCATTAAGACTGGGAGCACTACTCAGTGGAAGGATAACTTAGCTCCATAAGAAATGGCCGCCTCTGATATGAGGAAAAGACGCCATGTGCAGCCACTCCTAACATTGAGTATAAACGCTGCCCATCCTGTATCCATGGATTTGGAGCCCTTACAGGGTACTATCAGCCGGGCCAGCTGCACCCAGGTTTTTTAGTGAGCTTGTTACTGCTCCCCCTCCTCCTTTTTCATCCGGGCTTGGGACTGGCAAAGAGGGAGTTTCTATTTCCTTACTTCATCTATCACCATTTCCCTGCCTCATCAGTTTGTTGTCCCCCAGATGACCTGTGTGACTCCGCCCCCAGACTACAGAGATCTGAGAGTGCTGTTTGGCTTGCCTCCCCTCACTCCAACTGGAGCCAATGGGGAGTTCTTCCCACGAGCCCCGCCATATTTCACCATGCCCCAGGTAATGGAGGTGCCATCTTGTTCCCGCTCCACTCAAGTAGACATCCATCCCGCCACCACACCAACCTCCACACCAGCAGAACCCCTGGACAACATTCCACAGGAGGTCCGTCCTGAACAACCTGCTCCTCCCACGTCAGAACCACAGCCACAACCGACCAACGTGACGACCACCGAACAATACTTATAAAACCATCCACAAGATGGGGACTGTCCAAACCTAATAGTTCAAAGGGGTTGAATCTCACACAAACCCCCTTCTCTCTCACACTGTAAAAGAAAGGTTTAACGGCCTTAATGTATTGGAGTAACTTTTATATATCATATATATGTATACCTAGATAGGAATCTCTTCCTTTGATTGTGCATCACAACAATTACACTATGCATTACTCCAGTAAAAAAACTTTAATAGTTGTTGTTGTGTCCAATGAAGAGCCTCAGATGTCTCCATGCATCTCTATCACAGCAGTCACAATGTCCACTATCTTGGGTGTGTAAAGCTGCTGTTCTGGGTCTGTCAATTTTCTGTTGTTGTGTCCAATGAAGAACCTCAGATGTCTCCATACATCTCTATCACAGCAGTCACAATGTCCACTATCTTGGGTGTGTAAAGCTGCTGTTCTGGGTCCATGTCAATTTTCTGCAAGGCTGCGGCCATTCCTGGACATGAGAATATATGAGTAGGTGTTAGTTCCACACCAGGACAGTAAACTTTACTAGCAGTAATATAGAATGATCCACAACAGTTTTGGTAAATTCAGACAAAAAGCCAACTTGTATACCATGGTTTCAGGCTATGGCACTCATCTGTACATAACTGGTATTATGACTCCTTCTATATCATCATTAGTAAAGTTTATTTACTGGGGTGATCCACAGTGCATTTGTTCTGATCCACAATTAAAAGGAGATGTGCCTCTCTCTAAGTACATGATTATAATCCTCCAGCAGCACTATGTTGATATATATATTGATGCCTTATAGAAAGGGTTATATTGTAAAATTTGCATATACAGTAGAACCTCCCTTTAACAGACACCTCTCTATAAAGGACAGTTTTCATTTGCAGAATTACTGTTTTTACTATTTGGCAGCTATCCAGTAAGAGGATACCTCTCCCTAAAGGACATTTTGACTCTGCAATTAGGTGTTGTCCTTTACAGGGAGGTTTTACTGTATTTATATATATATTGCTGCCTTATATAATGTGGGTTATATTGTAAAATTTGCACATACAGTAGAACCTCCATGAGAGGACATCCCTCTAGAGTTCACCTCTCTATTAAGGACAGTTTTCATTTGCAGAATTACCATTTTTACTATTTAGTAACTCTCTGGTAAGAGGATACTTCTCCTTAAAAGATACTTTGGCTCTGCAATTAGGTGTTGTCCTTTACAGGGAGGTTCTACTGTATGTGAATTTAAAGGTCAAACTTATCGCTGGTGTTTTACCAGGTTGTTGTTGTTGTTGAAGCACCAACAGATGCCTTCCACTCTACTTTCTTGCAATCTAAGACATCAATCCTTTCTTCTGCCTTATTTCTTGGCATCTTTACAACTTGCTGATACCTTTTTCTATGGAATATTGCTCAATTAAACTCTTTAAATATTTATAGTTAATATACATACAAAAAAAGTTAAGGATAATTTTCACCATATCCAATTTGCATATTTTTCTCATCAAGGAAATTTTCTAGAATTATATTATTAAAAATAATAATGAGAAATTCAACTTGCAATATATTTCTCTTATTTATTTATAAAAATGTAAGATTTTATCCCCACACAAAGAAGAGTTTAGTCTCTGTAGTTGTGAAGTACCCGCTGCCACAAGTAAAATCAAACCTATGTTGTACAGTTGTATCCTTTTTTTTACATCTTAATCAGAATCTCTAACAATTAAATAAGGCAATAGGTATCTGGAGATGTGAGTTTCTTTGAATTTTTTTATTGCAATCTCAAGTTTTCTGCCCCTTCTACAGGAGTACAGGTAGTGTAGTATAGGACTACAGCTCTGAACATCAGACAGCATCAAACAACAAGATTTAGAACAGGCCATACACATTATTGACTATATTGACTCATCCATTGATGAGCTCTACTCTTCCCCAGCAGACACCATCAAAAGTCTCAAGCTTTACAAGCATGATACCTTAACATGATTGAGTGGAGATAAGAAAGAAGAAGAACAGGCCATCTCAAGCCATTGAAGATAGAAAATAACAACAAAATCTACCCCCACTTGCCCAAAATGTAGCTTGGCTCCTGCAGCTCCAGAACACATTTTGGCTTGCATTAAATTCACCAAACAGAACCTTTGATAGAGGCTGCTGCTTATCATAAAACAGCTCGAGGAGCATGAATTCATGGAATTAGTGTAATTTTTACACAAGGGGATAAGAAACCACAACAGGAGTACAAAAATGAACATTAATGAAACACTGTTAGATACTGTATGTAAGTATTTTACAGCCTTTCCTTATTGTTCATTTTTGTACTACTGTAAAAGAGTGGTAAAGCCTGAAAACTTGAGATTACAATAAAAATGCAAAGAAACACATCTCCAGAGATCTGCTACCTTGTTTAATCCATACACAGGAGATTTACATCTATTACAATCTCTAACAGTGTTGTTACCTTATCATATTGTTGTTTTTACAACTTAATATTCCCTCACACAAGGTAATAAGACCAAATCCAAATAAATAAAATAGTGTGTGACGTTTCAACATTGTTACCATCTTCAGACAAAAGTACTGAATGAGATTTATGAAAAATCATTGAATCAATGAAAAGTCATTCATTGATTTTTTCTTTATATTCTTTTTCATTCAGTACTTTTGTCTGAAGATAGTAACAACGCTGTAACGTCACACACTATTTATTTATTTAGATTTGGTCTTATTACCTTGTGTTTATAATCTATAATCCAAATTGTACATTATCATATAATATTCCCTCCTCTTTTTTTTTACTGTCCATTTTATAATTCTTAAGTTGATGTGATTTATACTTTCTATCTGATGATACTTTATATACATTCCATGTACTTTATGATTGTTTGTTCTGTAGTTTGTTCATTTAGGAGTTATGTAACTTTGCTCTCTATAGTGATTGTTATGTTTTGTGGATATATGTGTTGATCTTTTTATAGTGTTTTATGATTGTTGTAGTTAGAAATTGTTTGTTGATTGTTCAGCTATTTTATCTTTTATATTATGATGCATTAGCACGCCATCTGTTATCAAAATTTGAAACTATTTTAGACGCGTATGATTCTTTTTAAAAATAAAAAATAGCTACTGCCCTAACTGCAATGGAAAAATTTACAGTAAGGACAGTAGAAATTGTTTATTTTAAAAAGAATCATACGCGTCTAAAATAGTTTCAAATTTTGATATTTTATCTTTGTTGTCCAAATGTATATGTAAATGCATTCTTATTTTTATGTAATAAGCATTCCCCAACCTTTATGAAATATTTTTATTGGTTTTGGTTTTATTTTGGTTCTATCAAAGCATCTTTTTTTTTTTTTTTTTTTTTTTCTATTTGCATTTTTGTCTTTATATGTAAAATAAAATAAGACCTAATCCAAATAATTTATTAGTGTGTGTGGTTTCGGCAACAACATTGTCACCATCATCAGACAAATGGCCTTTTTTTTTGTCTGATGATGGTGACATTGTTGTTGCGGAAAGGTCACACACCAATAAATTATTTGGATTAAGGTCTTATTTTCTTTTATTATAATCTATAATCCAAATTGTGCCTTATCATCTTTATATGTATTTTGGTTAATTATGATAACTGTACGACACAGAAAATTATTTAGGAGTTGAAATATTATTGTAACACTGCTGTTGTTAAGAAAAAGCATCTTTTGATTGTGCAATTAAAAGTTGGTGATGGCTTGCACCATCTGTCGCAATAAATGGCTCAAGCCATCACCAACTTTTAGTTGAACAATCAGAAGATGTCTTTTTTCTTAAATTTGTACTTGATCTCAGTACAATATCACTTTTGTTCTAAAGAAACAACAGTAACAACAACATAATCCTCTTATGCAAAGATAACACAAATTCCATGAGTCCATTCATGGAATGGAGTGTAGGGATGCAGTTTTCGTTGATCATTGCACTATGACTCAGGTACACTTTGGTGAAGGTCTTATTGTAACACTACTTTTTTTATTTTTTTTATTGAAAAAAATAATAAAAGAAAATAAGACCTAATCCAAATAATTTATTAGTGTGTGACGTTTCGGCAACAACATTGTCACCATCATCAGACAAAAGAATAAATGAGAAAAAATATTACAGCAAGTTCATAAATAGTACTGTTATCAAGTGTTTAAACAAGATAACATATAAGGAAAAATAGTTTTTTAAGTTAACTTGAAACTTGATGGTGACAATGTTGTTGCCGAAACGTCACACACTAATAAATTATTTGGATTAGGTCTTATTTTCTTTTATTATAATCTATATTCCAAATTGTGCTTTATCGTTGAAAAAAAAATAGTTTCACGCTGTCCCTACTGTGATGGAAAAAAATATTGGAAAGGAAGCCTGGGGTCATCTGTGGATCAATTTGATGATAAGCAGCGGCCTCTCCAAAAGGTCCTGTTTAGTTCATCTGTTGGCTTAGACTTATTTTTCTGAAAGAGATTAAGCACTGTGCTAAATATTGGAGTTCCCCAGCGCACACAGTTCTATGGTGTTACTTAAACTTATGTATTTGGAGCCTGCAAGAACAAATTTGATCAAAAAATTCTTCTTTTTTTCATATCTTTATAATGAATCTCATCTTTATATATTGTTATTATCTTCTTTACTTTATTGTTGCTGTTGTGTCTTATCCCCTTGTGTAAAGATTACATGAATTCCATGAGTTCATGCTCCTCAAGCTGTTTGTTGTTTCTTATCCCCTTGTGTAAAGATTACACGAATTCCATGAGTTCATGCTCCTCAAGCTGTTTTATGATAAGTAGCAGCCTCTTCCAAAGGTCCTCTTTATTTGGTATAACAATAGCAGCTTTGTTGGGTTTTAGTACAATAATGTATCCATTATAACCTCTTTAATTCAGAAAAAAAAGGCATCTCTTGATTGTGCAGCTAAAATTTGCTGATGGCTTATACCATCTGTCAAAAGAGTCAGTGGATGAGTGGGTAACACCCTTGATTCCTCGACAGCCATGAACCAGGATTGAATCCTGCGTTAACATTTTGTTTAATATGTGAATAACCTTCACATATTATTCATTGTTGTAAATATCATAAACTAGGTTGATCTTGTTGAGCGATACCTAATAAAATGATTTTGGAACCGGAAAATAATATACACCAATACCTCGCTTTGCGTCGTTTCGTTTTGCGTTTTTTTCAAAATTGCGTCGCTGCTTTATTTTGACTGATTTTCACTGTGCGTCGTTAGATTTTCTAAGTTGCGTTGTTTTGGATTCAAGTCTTTAATTTTTTTTTTTTTTTCCTAAAACATGGCGACACCTTTGTTTTTTATTGCGCCTTCACATATTTTCACTTTGCGTCGTGTTTTTTTGGAACGTAACCCCGATGCAAAGCGAGGTATGGGTGTATTAACTATTCGTTGATTTTTAATTCTGATTCCAGAATTGGCCAAATACCCATTCTTGATTAATCAGTGCTTGATATAATTCCATGTTTTTTTTTGTTTTTCTAAATTCTAACCACACACAAAACTCATCTACTTTAATTTAACTGACTCTAATTCAACAGGAATCACTCAACACATAACCCCAATGTCTTAGAATTGAAAGTGGAAAAAACCCACTTTTTTTTTTAGATATAATTAAAAGCATATCTATATATATAATTCACCAACATATGCCCTGGCAAAATGGTTAGCACAACAATTAAAAATCTACCAATATTTTAATGAAATTGTTAACTCCTATGAATTCAAAGAAGATATTATTGACATGAAGCTAAATGGAAATCAAAGAATTATATCTTCAGATGTTGAATCCATGTTTGCTTCAATCTCTATACCCACAATTATGGATACATTAAACCCCAATGTCTTTAGGATGTTCAAATTAAAGAGGTTTGATTGTATATGATTGATTCTTTTTCTTTTACATGTTTATAGAGAGATCTTTATTTTGTTTGAAAGTTTTACTGTTCAACTTGTTTTATCATTTATAAGGTTAATGGTTTCTTTTTGTTGTTGTTGTTTCTTATCCTCTTGTGGAAATACATTTTTAAATATGTATTAAGCATTCCCAACATTCATGAAATGTTTTTATTGGTTTTGGTTTTATTTTGGTTCTATCAAAGCATCTCAAAGATTACATAAGTTCCATGAGTTCATGCTCCTTAAGCTGGTTTCTTTTTGTTCTGTCTTCAATCATCTATATTGTACACTCTTGCCTTAATTGGATCTAGTTTCACCACAATATTGGGTAGATCTAACAATTTGCTCAAAATCTGTTTGGAAGCCTTATCTTTTCCAAATATACGACCAATTTTTACCTTTATTAAGAATAAAATTCTCTAAAACCTGTCTTGGGAGTTTCCATCTAGTTCCATGCCAAAATTTTCACTCCTAAGAAAGGTTGACTACTGAATCTGAATAAAAATGTGTTACCATACACCTAATTTATGAACCGTTTATTTATTTTCATTAATTTAGCTTTCTTAGGTATCTGAGATCCTATCTAACATGTTCATACATACATTTGCAAGAGAATCTACCACCCAACTTGATGAAAGAGACCTCCTCCGTACCATCAAAACCCAATTCCTGCATGAATGGAAATCTGATGCTGCACATGACTGGTACAGAGCAGGAGGGACAAGCACCAGTTCTGTCCTCCCAAGAGTACAACAGTCTTTGATTTCCAGTCTGGTCATCTACGGACAATGACTTTCCAGAATAGTTGCAAGGTTTTCCCACTATGTACTAAGTGTCAACCTACAACCCCAAAACACATTATTGACTGTATTGACTCATCCATTGATGAGCTCTACTCATCCCCGGCAGACACCATCAACAAGCTTTACAAGCTTGATACCTTAGTGTGATTGAGTGGAGATAAGAAAGAAGAAGAAGATATATACATTTTATAAGTTCCCAAAAGAAGCTAAATATATTGAATTTCTTATATTATAGAGCATCATTGTATCTGTACATGAGAAAGAACGGTTTTAGGCTTAATATAGAAATAGCAGTGAAGTATTGAGATGACAATTTTGACAATTAAACAACTTTATTGAACTTTATCTTTACACTCAAAGGGAGTTATAAGGTAATAATAATGGTAGGAATGAAGAGAGATATATACAATCGACATAGCCCTCTCCGAGGGCACGTCCGGATCAGGAGCTTAAAGCCGCCTTGAATCTAGACAGATCCCTGCCATTTGGGGAGTTCAGGTTCGGAACATGTTTGATGATAATGTCGAAGAATTTGTCGAGAAGAATCTTGTCTTCAGGCGTGAGTAGCCCGAGGAGGTGCTCCGTTTCTTCTTCATAATAGACCGCGATATCCATCCTGACCACATTATTCTTGCAGTATTGAGATGGGATTCTAAAATTTTACTTGCTTTTTCAATACGGCACTGCTATTTCTATATTAAGCCTAAAACCATTATTTCTTATTTACAAATACAATAATGCCCTATAATATAAGATATTCTCAATATATTTATCTTCTTTTTGTGACTTAAAAAATGTATATATGAACATGTTAGATAGGATCTCAGATACCTAACAAAACTAAATTAATGAAAAAAAAAAAATGGTTCCCTCTAAATATTGTCGCGGAGATAAATAAAGCAAGGGAAAATTTGGGAATAATTAATTTATTATAAGGGTGGGTATTTATAGGGAGAGAGAGAGAGTACAACTTACCCCAAGTTAAAGATAATCCTAATGTCAGCCACCGTCTCGTTTTCCTTATTTACAGATCAGCTTCCGAGAACCCCTCACACTTGTGGTCCCCCCCCCTGGGGTCCAGGGATGATTGACAGGTGTCCCATCTGGATGAAGCTTCTTGACAATATTGACTTCTAAGGCAGGTTTTACTGTTTATTTAACCAACAAAATGACCAATTTTAAAGTAATTCACATTGTGTTACAGGCCGCTATAGACAGGTTTATCTCTATTTACATACAGCTCTCTTTCCTCAGAGTTTCTTCTATTGTGACGCCCTGTAAAATTTATTGTTATTTTCACAGTTTAATATACAAGTTAGTCTGAAACTTTATCATTTTATTTTGATAATTTTGTAAATGTTTTAATGTTGTGTTATTGTTTTTTCTCAAATAGGAAATCTCAATCTTTTTATTTTTGCTTTAAAAAAATTATTTTTTAAAGAAATTTATTTTTTATTTTGTCTCAATTTACAGGTGTTACATTCGAGTCACCTTGTCCTGGCTATTTACACAGTTGGTGGAGTAGAGATGGTCCCCCCGGACCTTGCAGCTGTTGGGCGATGAGCTCTTAACTAAGCGTCAGGGCCGGGTCGTCAGAATCGGGGTTAAAGAAATTGATTTTTAAATGTGATAATATACTATGGAATATATAAGCTTAGTATGGTTTTTATTGACTTTTAAATTTATAAAATTCATAGAATGCTATTTAATTGTTAGAGCTGCTTTTTTTTTATAAAAGAAAAATTTTAAGTTTATTGTTGTCCTTTATTTTGACTTTTTTTTAATCTTATTGTTGACATTTTATTTTTTAAAAATTTTATTATGAATCTGATTTTATATATGTAAATATTTGGTTATGTAAACAATTTTTTTTTTTTTTTAAATGAACAATTAAAGAAAGTTTTTTTTTTCTTGTATACAAGATAATTGAATAAAGTGTATTTTGACATATTTGAATATTAGTTTTTTCATTTATATATATACATATCACACAACAATAAGATTGATAGGTCATTCAGTACTTTTGTCTGAAGATGGTAACAACATTGTTACCGAAATGTCACACACTATTTATTTATTTGGATTTGGTCTTATTACCTTGTGTTTATCAACAATAAGACTTTTATTGGGGACCTATGCCTTATACAGGATTCGCCTAGTTGCATAATTGCTTAGAAGAGATGAGTTATTTACATACATCGTTCATTTACATATCTATTTACATACAGCTCTCTTTTTCTCAACAAAACTTTTATTGGGGACCTATGCCTTATACAGGATTCCCTTAGTTGCATAGTTGTTTAGAAGAGATGAGTTATTTACAGGTGATTGTTCATTTACATATCTATTTACATACGGCTCTCTTTTCTCAACAAAACTTTTATTGGGGACCTATGCCTTATACAGGATTCGCTTAGTTGCATAATTGCTTAGAAGAGATGAGTTATTTACAGGTGATCATTCATTTACATATGGCTCTCTTTTCTCATAAAAACTTTTATTGGAGACCTATGCCTTATACAGGATTCGCTTAGTTGCATAATTGCTTAGAAGAGATGAGTTATTTACAAGTGATCATTCATTTACATATGGCTCTCTTTTCTCAACAAGTCTTTTATTGGGCACCTATGCCTTATACAGGATTCACCTAGTTATTTACAGGTGATCATTCATTTACATATCTATTTACATATGGCTCTCTTTTCTCATAAAAACTTTTATTGGAGACCTATGCCTTATACAGGATTTGCTTAGTTGCATAATTGCTTAGAAGAGATGAGTTATTTACAGGTGATCATTCATTTACATATGGCTCTCTTTTCTCAACAAGTCTTTTATTGGGCACCTATGCCTTATACAGGATTCACCTAGTTGCATAATTGCTTAGAAAAGATGAGTTATTTACAGGTGATTGTTCATTTACATACAGCTCTCTTTTCTCAACAAAACTTTTATTGGGGATCTATGCCCTATACAGGATTCACCTAGTTGCATAATTGCTTAGAAAATATATTATTTACATACATCGTTTATTTACATATCTATTTTCATACAGCTCTCTTTTCTCAATGTTTCTTCTCTTGCACAGTCCTATAAAACTTCTACTAGGCCAATGCATTGGATTTTTTCTTTGTCGTCTTAGACAACAGAGCCTCCAGAGCAAGATGATATGATCCAATTGTTTGTAAAAGCAGTTCTCTTTCACTTCTTACTTTTAAACAGAAAAATATATGGTGCTCCAGTTCCGAGTAAGTTTTTTTTTTATTACCTTTTTGATATTAAAATTCGAAACTATTATAGACGCGTATGATTCTTTTTAAAAATAAACAATTTCTACTGTCCTTACTGCAATGGAAAAATTAATGGGAGAGCCCCTGGCTCATCAGTGTTAAACCCTCCCAGCGGTTTCGCCAGTTTATGTATAATAGTTTCGAATTTTGATAACAGATGGCACGCTAATGCAACATAACCTATTGGATATATTTAGTCAGTTAAGCTAATATTTTAGCCTGGTTTTCTTTGAATAGTGTAAAAAGTATTCTCACTTGTGTGATACATCTTTAGAAAGATTTGTTTAGTTTTCTAAATGGCCATTTATTTGGGATTATATCTTTTCTGAATGTCTATATAGATGATAATGGGAATCAACACTCGTCCCATACAGGATTCTCCTAGTTGGGTGAACAGAGACAATATGTATCTACAGAAAGTGGAGAATAACATCAATCTTTCCTCACGCTGGGTCGTTCTTCTGTCTTTTCTGGGGATGTACAACAACAAAGGCCTTTATTAGGGACACTCGTCCCATACAGGATTCTCCTATTTGGGTAAACAGAGACAATATGTATCTACAGAGAGTGGAGAATAACATCAATCTTTCCTCACGCTGGGTCGTTCTTCTGTCGTTTCTGGGGATGTATAACAACAAAGTATTTATTAGGGACACTCGTCCCATACAGGATTCTCCTAGTTGGGTAAACAGAGGCAATATGTATCTACAGAGAGTGGAGAATAACATCAATCTTTCCTCACGCTGGGTCGTTCTTCTGTCGTTTCTGGGGATGTATAACAACAAAGTATTTATTAGGGACACTCGTCCCATACAGGATTCTCCTAGTTGGGTAAACAGAGACAATATGTATCTACAGAGAGTGGAGAATATCAATCTTTCCTCACGCTGGGTCGTTCTTCTGTCTTTTCTGGGGATGTATAACAACAAAGTATTTATTAGGGACACTCGTCCCATACAGGATTCTCCTAGTTGGGTAAACAGAGACAATATGTATCTACAGAGAGTGGAGAATAACATCAATCTTTCCTCACGCTGGGTCGTTCTTCTGTCTTTTCTGGGGATGTATAACAACAAAGTATTTATTAGGGACACTCGTCCCATACAGGATTCTCCTAGTTGGGTAAACAGAGACAATATGTATCTACAGAGAGTGGAGAATAACATCAATCTTTCCTCACGCTGGGTCGTTCTTCTGTCTTTTCTGGGGATGTATAACAACAAAGTATTTATTAGGGACACTCGTCCCATACAGGATTCTCCTAGTTGGGTAAACAGAGACAATATGTATCTACAGAGAGTGGAGAATAACATCAATCTTTCCTCACGCTGGGTCGTTCTTCTGTCTTTTCTGGGGATGTATAACAACAAAGTATTTATTAGGGACACTCGTCCCATACAGGATTCTCCTAGTTGGGTAAACAGAGACAATATGTATCTACAGAGAGTGGAGAATAACATCAATCTTTCCTCAAGTTAGTTCCATCTTCTGTGTTACACCTTTTGGACTGTGCTGTTCTCCTGAATTTGTGAAATACCAATATATTGGTCCTGCTTTTCACTACTTTTGCTAATGAGGCATATGGCGAATTGTCTTCATAAGCAATCTTCTGGCACAGAATTACTCTCTTATCCTCCAAAGCCAGACAGTAAAATGTGTAGTGTTGAAAGTCCTGGCTAAATTCACTATTATGCAAAGTGCATTTTAAGTTCTTGGATTTCAACAATAGAATGTGACAATGTTTAAATAGTGAAAAAAGAATTCTCACTTGGGCAACGCATCGCTTTACAGTTAATGGGATATCTTCAATGAGGTAATACTTCATAGAAGTTAATTTATGCAAATGATTAAAGCCTTCTTCTTTTTATCTCCACTCAATCATATCAGGGTATCAAGCTTGTAGAGATTGAGACTTTTGATGGTGTGTGCTTGAGTAGAGCTCATTAATGAGTGAGTCAATACAATCAATAATGTAATTTGACAACCATCATGACTGGGTGAAGTAGAATGCATCTGCCATTGTCATTAAGACTGGGAGCACTACTCAGTAGCAGACCGACTTAGCTCCAAAAGAAATGGCCGCCTCTGACATGAGGAACAGAAGCCATGTACAGCCACTCCTAACATGGAGTACAAACCCTGCTCATCCTGTATCCCTGGATTAGGAACCCTTATTAGCCAGGGCCAGCTGAGCCCAGGTTTTTTAGCAAGCTTGTTACTGCTACCCCTCCTTTTTCATCCAGGCTGGGGACCGGCAAAGTTAATAGTATGAATAGAGTACAGAATTTCTCACATACTTGCATAGTCCAAATGTATAGACTGGTCTCTGGTAGTTCTAATAACTAAAGGAATGTTTCTTTGTAAAGTGTTGGAATCTGTACATCCAACAATCCATGAGAAGTCAGTGTCATTTAGTATTTCTGCCAGGCTTTTTACCAAACCTATATAATGGGAATCTAACAGCTATGATCCTTTTTATTCAATATAATAGAACCTCCATAAGAGGACACACTACTTACAAAAGACAGTCTTCATCACCAAAATTGCCATTTTTACTAATTAGCAAATAAGAGGACACTTCTCCCTAAAGGACACTTTGACTCTTAAACTAGGATAAGGTATAATTTGGATTATAGGGTACAAACACAAGGTACCAAGTCCAAATAAGCAAATAGTGTGTTACATTTCAGTAACAGCGTTGTTACCATCTTCAGACAAAAGTACTGAATAAAACTACTTTTGTGCTCCAGCACTTTTGTCTTAAGATGGTAACAATGCTGCTACCGAAACATCACACACTATTTGTCTATTAGGATTCGGTCTTTTTACCTTGTGTTTGATTCTTAAACTAGGTACCTCTCACAAAGGGTTTCTACTGAATATCTTGTCGAAAGATATTCAAAAAATCACACAGTATTTGAAATTACTAGATTTAAAATAATTGAAATTATTGAAAAAAGGCTACATAACCATATTGTGATGTGCACTCATGAACAAAACTTAAGGAAGTAATAATACCTTTTATCACGTATACAGTAGAACCTCCATCAAAGGACACCTCTCTACAAAGGACAGTTTTCATTTGCAAAATTACCATTTTTACTCTATTTCAACTCTCGGGTAAGAGGACACTTCTCCCTAAAGGATACTTTGGCTCTGAAATTAGGTGTTGTCCTTTACAGGGAGGTAGTTCTACTGTATATGGATTCAGACAATAACTCTGAAAAATATTTAATACACAGTGACCTTTATTGAATACACTGAGATAACCAAGTGTGAACAAAATTGCCTCTCTCTCATTAAATATATATATATATATATGAAAAAACAATAGAAAAAATAAGTGGGTCAGGTGTTGATAATAAAAAATAAAAAAGGCATATCCTGACCAGGAGCACATGTGCTTTTCAGAAGGCAGAGCGCCATCTGGTGGAACAGAAATCAACTAAACATTGATTTAGCTTGTTCCCTGATATTTGGCCAACCCAATTTCTTTACAAATGCTTTTCTTGATTTTTGAGCACATGTGCTCCCGGTCAGGATATGCTTTTTTTTATTTTTAATACAACAACAACAAAAGCCTTTATTGAGGTCCTATCGTCCTATATAGGATTCGCCAGTTTACAGAGTAAGAGAAGAGAACTAAGAATACCGAGAGAAACCTATAAGTAGTAGGTATAGTATAGTATTTTCTACACTGTGACTATATACAACAGCAGCAACAAGCCTCTTACTGGAATCAAAGTCCCATACAGGATTCGTCATTCTAATCCTGACAAAGATTATTTACATATAATTATTTGCATCAATCAGATTATGTATATAGCTTCCCCTTCTCTTCAGCCGTCTTCCAAAATTTGAACAACGCAAACGCTCCAGCTCTGTTTCTCACCACCTCATTCAACAGGAGCTCCAAAGAGAGTCCCTCAAGGCCTATTTCACTGAGGAGCACTTCTCGTTCGTCTTTCAGCCCCATACATGAGAGTATATGGTGATGTAGCCCGGCTCCATTCTTGTCCCGCAAATCTCGCATGTCCATCCGTCTGTTTTAAATATTCTGGGGCGATCAGCAGTAAAGAGCACCGAGAGGATTCTCAGTCCGGCAATTATTTTTAATACATATATATATCTAAAGAGACAAAGGTCGCCTCTCCCGTCAAAATAGACGTCAAAAGCCATCTATTGACCATCGCCGCAAGCTAGCGGCCTCAGGTCGGTGACAAAGCCACAACACCAGCTTTGGCTAACTGAAAAGCGTCCACCTAGAGACCATGGTTTCAGGCTAATGGCCCTCGTCAGCCTAGGGCGGACTTGGCCATAGATTTGGCCCAGCCACTTTGCCAGCGAAACACCCCTTTGGCAGATTGTCAAGATTCCACTAGATCCTGTGTGGATCTCATGGAATAAAGTGAGTTGGGTGTTGTGACAGTTATTGCAGTTTCTGTAGGATCTAGTCATGTCTGGGTTTATCTTCATTCCTTTAAAATGTCCTTTAAGAAGTCCAACCCCTTCTCTGCGTGGCGAGCAGGAGAAGCAGCACAAGTAAGGGACTGCCCTGTAGGGCGAAGTACGGGGTGTCGTGAGCCCCAAGCCGCTATGGTAACAGTGAAGACCTACAGGGAACTCTTAAATGTGGCTGACTAAAGGGCAACAGAATCAATTTTTGAGGTGTACTTGAAGTAAGCATTTTAAAATAATGTGTGTAAAGGATAATACCTTCAGAAAATTGCAGCAGATCTATCAATCTTAGGTTGAATGGAATTCTATAAGTTCTAAAAAATAAAGGGGTCAAAACTAGATTTAGACAGCACTAACAAATGTAGAGTCATTGTCACCAGCAGAGTGCCTGTCTATTTGATTAGCTTCCTTAGCAATCATACAGCAATATCTACTAGAACCCATCACATACATTTGAGACAGAACATTTCAACCACAAAATGCGTCAACAATATTACCCTCATGGACAAAACTTAAGGAAATGAAAAGTCTTTGGTGTTGCTGTGGCAGTCCATTAGGAAACATCTGAATGAGTTTTGTTAATCGCTTTTGTCATCTATAAAAAAATAAATTCAGCATTTATATTTATTCCTATGTTGTTGTTGTCGTGTCCAATAAAGAGCCTCAGATGTCTCCATGCATCTCTATCACAGCAGCAGCAATGTCCACTATCTTGGATGCGTAAAGCTGCTTGCTCTTCATTAAAAAAATGGGTGCCGTTGTCACGTTAGTCACCTTGGAAACGAACCAGAATTTGGTCGAATATTCCAAGAGTCCAGGGGGGACCGCAGGGAGGTGTGGTTGGATTTCTCCCCCCCCCCCCCCCCCCCCCATTTATTCCTATAGATGGCTTATATAGTCTGTTCTTTAGTCTTTCAGGATGTAAAAAAAAAAAAAAAAAACTTGTCTTTATGATTTCAAATTTTATGAAAAATATTTTATTTCTAATACCTATATATATTACTCGCATTTTTGAATTTGAAACTCATAAAGGTAAGAAAATTTGATTTGAAAAAAAATTTAGACATCATTTTGAAACTCACAGAAGATATTTAATCTTCTGGTAAGGTGGGGATTGCTAAAACTCTGGTAATAGGAGAGAACATTATCCATCCCACCAACCCATCTTTTTTTGCCAGTGAACTAGGAAAAGAAAAACGTCTTCCTCAATCATCAATAATTATTTTTAAATAAAAATTTATAGTGTATATTTATTACTTCTCTTATTCATTCTCATCATCAACAAATGTTCACATATTCGGAAATCTGTGGTGGACAAAATATGGACTGGTGAGGGGGGAGTGGGAATGAATTTATCTGCTAAGATTGATAAGGCACAATTTGATTATAGATTATAGACACAATATACCTTATGTTTATCTACTAAGAATTTACAAAGAAATTTAGGAATAAAATTTCCTGTTTAACTAAAAGAGGGGATTGCATGCAAATAAAGAACACAAATTCTCATAGTGAAAGAAAGTGCGAAAAATCTGGTCCTAGCTTTCAATAAGATCAGTGGAGATAAGTCATCTGGTTTACAGCAGAAGAAAAAAAATAGTTTCGTGTAAATTTATATAAGCCATATAAAAATTTTAAATAACTGTTCTTTGAAAATTGAACACAGAATTTATTGGATCGCTTTTTTTTTAATATAAAAAATATTAGATATTTGCAGAAATGAGATCCATTAATATGCGTAAAATAAATAATTCGATTTAAATTTTCTTATCAGTAATTATATTTTACTGTAAATTCACAATATTTTATATTCAAAAATAAAAATAAATTAATTATAGAACCTATTCATAATTTATTATAAAATATAAAGTAAATTTGTACCTAAAACACCAACAATTATGGGTTAAAAAATATATTTAAACAAAAATATTTTCACTTTTAAATATATAAGAAATCGAAGAAGAAGGCAAAATAACCAATCATATTTACAATATTTTATAACATTCAACCAGAAGATTATTTAAAGAGATATGTTAAATATTCATAAAAACACAAACAAATAAGCAAACAAACAAATATAAAGCAAGGTAGTTTCAAAGCTTGACGGCAGAGGGCAGCATATATTCTAAATAATGTCACGTGACTAGCAATAATGCAGAACTGCATATGGCGGCATTGTTACACTTAGGAATTACCTGTTCCTGAAGTTCCGGATATCTCTTCGACTTTTGGCCCTTCATCAGCATGCCAAACAAATAATGGATGACCAAGACACCGATAAAAAGGTAAGTTCCTGTCTATTATGTTCAAATCGTGTCAACACTCGTTTATTTGATTTGACTCATTTACCTAATGTAAAAGTAATGGAAACCATAATCATAATAAAAATCACATTAAAAATATTCTTTTAAACATATTTTCGATTAAAATATATATTTAAGAACCAGGATACAAAGCTTAGATATCAATCTTTCCACTTCAATGCGAGAGTATCAGCCTTTGTCCCATATAGATTTTTTGACCATAAATGGAAAAAATTAAACAAAATATTACATTTTATTAATATCAAAACCTAATGAATCGTCATATAAAAAGCGACAAACTAGATTGATTCTAAATCCTTTCATATTTTACAACAATTACTTTTGTTTACCTTTTTGTTTACATTTGGCATTTAAATATAGCAGAAGATAAATACAAACGAATTTTGTACATTGGAGGTAATATTTGGTTGAACATATTTCCCTATTAAATTAATCATTCATTGATATATTAAAGTCCAATTAGTACAATTTAAAACCAGGAAAACTTGTAATCTCCTATTTTTAAATGCTAAAAACGTTAAACTTTAAAATGACACTTAATCAACCATATCACAATACAATTTGTTAATTATTTATTTTATTCACATTTTTCTTTTTCATATAAAAAATACTTTCTGAAAAAAATTTCAGATTTATTGATTACATTTATAAAATCTTTTTGAAATACTTTAAGTTTCTTAGACTAATATTGATATTAATATTATTTAGAGACAATCATTTATATATAGAAATTATTTATTATAATATTGTCAAAAAGAAAAATTAGAAAAGCTAAATATCAAGATAATAAGCCAATTCATTTTCATCCCAACCATTAAAACATATTTACACAAGATTACACAGAGGCAAAAGTAATAAAAGAGTAATTTGGTCAAAAAATAATAAAAAATCTTTTGCAACTTTAAAAACAAATTACATAATATTTTATAAAATATTAAATATTATAAATATCTCTATAAAATAGTGTATAAGTATTTATTTTAATATATTTACACAAAATATTTTTTAAAAAATAAATATATTTTTATTTTTGAAATAGGAACTAATATCTATATGAAATGATGAAATTTGATTATTTAATTCTGGGCCCAATTTCAACACTAAAATTTATTTATCTGTTTTCCCACTATTTAAAATATATATATTTGTGACATACCAAGTAATTCTTTTCGCATAGAATGCCATTATAGATCCAATAATGCATACGTAGAAATCACTCTCCATAGTTTTTTCAGAACCCCCCTATAGACTCATTCTAAGTTTCTAAACAAGAATTTTAATATGTCTGACTTTTAAAATGTATTTATTTATTTATACTTTTTTTTGTTCCATTATAAATATTCATATTATTTTGTTTTATTGTATTGGCACATCCATTGATGAGCTCTACTCATCACCAGCAGATATCATCAACAAGATTGATACCCTAATATGATTGAGTGGAGATAAGAAAGAAGATGTTATTTTTTTATTTACTGTTATCAATATTGTAACGAAGAAATATAATTTTTATTTATCATTCAATTTAATTATTCAATGAAAATATTTTGAAACAGATTTATTATTTTATATTTGTAAAATCATCATTTAGTTACCTAGCTTGCTTGCTCGATATTCTCTAGCTGTAGATAGTTGGGTTAATTTGTTAATAATCGTCGACTAGTTGCCGTGACGTCATCAATAAATACTTTCACACCTTCAGATATACAAAGACTTGATTTCTACGCTACAATACTATACTCTGCAAAACTTCATTTATTGTTTTCTTACCATTGAATTGCCTCTCTTAAATCATCTTTCACTTCCTAAGTTTATGCTTCTATGCGACTATATTGACTTATCCATTGATGAGCTCTACTCTTCCCCGGCAGACACCATCAACAAGCTCTACAAGCTTGATACCCTGATATGATTGAGTGGAGATAAGAAAGAAGAAGAAGATACCCTAATATGATTGAGTGGAGATAAGAAAGAAGATGAAGACAATACCCGATATGATTGAGTGGGGATAAGAAAGAAGAAGAAGACAATACCCCAATATGATTGAGTGGAGATAAGAAAGAAGAAGAAGACGATACCCCGATATGATTGAGTGGAGATAAGAAAGAAGAAGAAGACGATACCCCGATATGATTGAGTAGGGATAAGAAAGAAGAAGATACCCCAATATGATTGAGTGGAGGTAAGAAAGAAGAAGATACCCTAATATGATTGAGTGGAGATAAGAAAGAAGAAGATACCCCGATATGATTGAGTGGAGATAAGAAAGAAGAAGAAGATACCCTAATATGATTGAGTGGAGGTAAGAAAGAAGAAGATACCCTGATATGATTGAGTGGAGGTAAGAAAGAAGAAGATACCCCGATATGATTGAGTGGAGATAAGAAAGAAGAAGATACCCCGATATGATTGAGTGGAGATAAGAAAGAAGAAGAAGATACCCTAATATGATTGAGTGGAGGTAAGAAAGAAGAAGATACCCTAATATGATTGAGTGGAGATAAGAAAGAAGAAGATACCCCGATATGATTGAGTGGAGATAAGAAAGAAGAAGAAGATACCCTAATATGATTGAGTGGAGGTAAGAAAGAAGAAGATACCCTAATATGATTGAGTGGAGATAAGAAAGAAGAAGATACCCCGATATGATTGAGTGGAGATAAGAAAGAAGAAGAAGATACCCTAATATGATTGAGTGGAGGTAAGAAAGAAGAAGATACCCTGATATGATTGAGTGGAGGTAAGAAAGAAGAAGATACCCCGATATGATTGAGTGGAGGTAAGAAAGAAGAAGAAGATACCCTAATATGATTGAGTGGAGGTAAGAAAGAAGAAGATACCCTGATATGATTGAGTGGAGGTAAGAAAGAAGAAGATACCCCGATATGATTGAGTGGAGATAAGAAAGAAGAAGAAGACAATACCCCGATATGATTGAGTGGAGATAAGAAAGAAGAAGATGTTTCTATGCGATAGTCAATCTTAGTGTTTATACAGTAGAACTTGGATAATTTGAAAACATCTTTAATTCAAAAACATCTTTAATTTGAATATTTATCTTGATCCCTAGAATTTCCTATAAATAGAATTTCCATTTTTAATTCAAATTTTTTGAATAATTTGAAAATTTTTTTGGTCCCTTGGGCCAATAATTATCCAAGTTTGACTATATATTGATGGGTTTACCTTTGCTGCTGTTGGGGTTTCTCAATTGTAATAGGAGCTGGTCTATAAGATGCCAAGAGAGCTCAGGGGAGGATAAATGTATTATAAATATACAGTAGAACCTCCATGAGAGGACACTCCCGCTAGAGAACACCTCTCTATAAAGGACAGTTTTGATTGACAAAATTACCTTCATCCTAGTATTGCTTTCAAAAATATCAGCAAACAAATCTAAGGCAATAGCTTACTATAATTTTTTTAGATCATCATTATGTAAGGACCAGTCAACAAGTGAATGACTTTGAGATTAAGAATAAAGCCAGTTCAATTTCTATGTAAAAAACACAAGATGATTATTACCTTACCCAATTGGGAGAATCTGTATGGGGCAAGTTCCTAATAAAGGCTTTTGTGTGTGTGTGTGATTGACAAAATTACCATTTTTACTATTTAATAACTCTCTGGTAAGAGGTCATCTCTCCCTAAAGGACACTTTGTTTCTGCAATAAGGTGTTGTCCTTTACAGAGAGGTTCTACTGTAATACTTGATATAACACAATTTGGATTATAGATTATAAACACGAGGTAATACCTCTTTAAAACACTATCACTTGGGAACAAGAGTTTTATGTTAGTATTGTTGCACTAGGTTGTGGTTTGGCAGGTTCATCAACCTTTACTTTATCCTCTCAGTGAAGTCCTGTAACTTTCCGGAGTGTGTTTCAACCATTCAAAAGCTTAGATAAGTCATTAATATAAGGCAACTTTAGTTTTAGGTAGCACTAACAATTTTTTTTTTATTTATCAAAATCAAAGTTGTGTAGTCACAGTTTTTCAAAATGAAATGATGATGATTTTTAATTGTCATTGTCTTCATGAATGGCACCCCTGGTTCAAAATAACATTAATAGGTACCGCTCAGCAAGAGCAACCTAGTTCATGATAATTGAAACAGTGAATAATATTTAAAATACAAGGTGAAGGTTATTCACATATTAAAAAAAGTGTAGAATCCGGGATTCGATCCCAGTTCATAGCTGTTGGTAACCGACGCTTTATACCCTCGGCCACCGAAACTCGAATGGCACCCCCTCCCTGCTAAAATTGCAGAAAAAAATAATCTGGATCCCAACTAGTCAGTCCATATCCATTCAGGTTCTTGAAAAACTTCTTTGCAAAGCATTGATGGAAGGGAGTATAAACAATTTGCATACAAGACTCTCTGCCTAAACCTTAAACGAGATTCTGATCAGCAAGCTCAACAACCCCAATGCAGTTTGGAACTAATGCAGGAGTCCATGAGTTTGCTGTTCATCTATTGTAGATGGAAAAACCTCTCTGTTGCAGTCTGACTCAGCTCCATTGTTAAAAGGTTGCCGCCTCTAACAGGAGGAACAGATGCCATGTGTAGTCACTCCTAACATGGAGGACGAACTTCGCCTTTGCTGGTCCCAAGCCCAGATGAAAAAGGAGGAGGGGGTGTAATAACAAGCTCGCTAAAAAACCTGGGCTCAGCTGGCCTGGCTGATAGTACCCTGTAAGGGCTCCAGAGATACAGTATGAGCAGCGTTTGTACTCCATGTTCAGAGCGGCTGCACATGGTGTCTGTTCCTCATGTCATAGGCGGCCATTTCTTTTGGAGCTAAGTCGGCCTGCCACTGAGTAGTGCTCCCAGTCTTAATGACAAAGGCAGACACATACTACTTCACCCCGTCATGATGGTTGTCAAACACCATCAACAAGCTTGATACCCTAATATGATTGATTGAAGATAAGAAAGAAGAAGACTGAACATTGCCAGTTATCCAGAGTCCTTGAATCACACAGTGCTATTACATGGGCTATCAGAACCTTCGTTGTTTAATGAACTTGTTACTGCTCCCCCTTATATTTTTTCATCTAGATTTGGGACTGACAATGGTGAAGTTTTGGTAAAAATGCAATATAAAGTGTGTATTGTTCTGAATATAGAGCAATCCATATTGATAAAGCACAATTTGGATTATAGATTATAATACAAGAAAATAAGACCTAATCCAAATAATGTATTAGTGTGTGACGTTTCAGCAAAAACATTGTCACCATCATCAGACAAAAGAATAAATGAGAAAAAATATCACAGCAATCCATATTCCAATCTTTAGATAATAAAAAGGCATATATTGGATTGAATAAAAGATTTATTTGCCAATATTTCAGTTGGCTGAATGCTAACCTTTATCAAGGCATTACATTTTTGTATAAATAAACTCAGGCTGCATAGTGTTATAATATCACAGTTGAAATAATGAAAAAATCCAGCGCCGAGTTTGTGTATACAAAAATGTAATGGCTTGATAAAGGTTGACGTTCAGTCAACCAAAATATTGGCAAATAAATCTTTTATTCAATCCAAGATATGCCTTTTTATTATATAAAGTGTGTGTATTGTGTGTACAATCTCCATTATGTTGGTTTAGAAACATCTAAAATAAGATTATAAGGCACAATTTGGATTATAGATTATAAACACAAGGTAATAAGACTATATTTAAGCCATGCTGGGGTAAAGTTTCTCATTCAGTACTTTTGTCTGAAGATGGTAACAATGCTGTTACCGAAACGGCACACATTATTCATTTATTTGGATTTGGTATTATTACCTTGTATCTAAAATAAGAGTAAAAATAAGCATTTGATTATCATTTAGTATCCAAATTGTGGTCTTTGTATCAATTCAAAGCTATTAGAGATTGGGACGTTTATCTGGTTGTGTCTCCATCCATTCACTGTGGCTGTTTGTAAACAAGGATCATTGGCCCTTTTGTTTTCATCCTCTCTGGCAATGTGGCAACTGCCAGGACAAAGGGAGGCTATATATAGATGGGTGGGTGATAAGTGACTGTTTTTTATCCAGGTCTTATCATGTTTGGGTTAAGTAATGTTCTCTCACACTTATTGTTTCTTATCCTTCAATTCTCTTGTCACCTCCTTCTCCTTCTTCTTTCTTATCTCCACACTGGGTGAAGTAGAATGCGTCTGCCTTTGTCATTAAGACTGGGAGCACTACTCAGTGGCAGGCTGACTTAGCTCCAAAATAAATGGCCGCCTCTGACATGAGGAACAGACGCCATGTGAAGCTGCTCCTAACATGGAGTACAAGCGCTGCTCATCCTGTATCCCTGGATTGGGAGCCCTTACAGGGTACTATCAGCCGGGCCAGCTGAACCCAGGTTCTTTAGTGAGCTTGTTACTGCTCCCCCTCCTCCTTTTTCATCCGGGCTTGGGACCGGCAAAGGCGGGTGTTAAACCTAAAGCCTCTAAAACCTATCTCTTGTAAGTGTAGGATCCCACTTCAAAGCTTGAATTGATGACATAGATGAAGTTGGGTGGTATGATTTACACAGGGATAGGAATGGTATAAACTCTGGATTTCCAACAACCCTAGGTAGATGATATATAAAGCAAAATTTGAATTATAGATTATAATTCAAGAAGACCTAATCCAAATAATTTAATAGTGTGTGATGTTTCGGCAACAACATTGTTACCATCATCGGACAAAAGAATAAAACTAAAAGGATTTATTCTTTTGTCTGATGATGGTGACAATGCTGTTGCCGAAACATCGCACACTATTATGGATTTGGTCTTATTTTCTTGAATTAACCCTAGGTATAGAATCTCACCTTGTGTGGACACTTCTTTTCTGAAGAGAAAATTGCTTCAATGGCCTCCGATTCTTGAAAAAGTTAAAACCCACCTGTAAGTGCAAGTAACCAAACTCTGGCAATCTGTATATGCAAAAGTTAAATTACTTTCTACAAGAGTAACCATGTGGTGTACTTATAGTAAAAATGCAGTCGCAATCTCCTCATCATGATTATCATAGACTCTACCATGAAATAAGTAAAAAATAATTAAGAACCTCCATGAGAGGTTAGATTAAATTGTCGAAACTTCTGGGATGGTTCAACCAATTGATCAGCCAAGCCCTCCCAATATTTTTTTCATGTCAGTAAGGACAGTAGAAGGTAGTACAATAGAACCTCCCTTTAAAGGACAACACCAAATTACAGAGCCAAAGTGACTTTTAGGGAGAGGTGTCCTCTTACAGGAGAGTTTCTAAATAGTAAAAATAAACACAAGGTAATAAGACCAAATCCAAATAAATAAACAGTGTGTGACGTTTCGGTAACAGCTTTGATAAGGCACAATTTGGATTATAGATTATAAACACAAGGTAATAAGACCAAATCTAAATAAATAAATAGTGTGTTACATTTTGGTAACAGGTAACAATGCTGTTACCATAACGTCACACTATTTATTTATTTGGATTTGGTCTTATTACCTTGTGGTAACATCGTTGTTACTGAAGCGTCACACACTATTTATATATTTGGATTCAGTTTTATTACCTTGTGTTTATAATCTATAATCCAAATTGTGCCTATCAATAGTAAAAATAGTAATTTTGCAAATGAAAACTGTCCTTTATAGAGAAGTGTCCTCTAAGGCGAGTGTCCTCTCATGGAGGTTCTACTGTAATATGTGTAAAAGAAACATTAATGCTTTCATTTTCCTATGTGTAGATGGCACGTTATTGCTCTACATTATATTGTCTACAGGTGAGTCATTAACCCCTGGTAGTTCCTGTATCTGCCTGCCAACACTCCCTGCCAACATTCACTTGGCATCTCTTGGTGTAGCCATGTGGACACACACCTTATCTATGGTGATTAGAAAAGGAGACCAGAGATAATAGACACAATGTCAATGGGACATGTCTTCTTTACTTCATTTAACATTCATGCGGCGCATATGGCATCTGTTCCTCATGTCAGAGGCAGCCATTTATTTAAGAGCTAAGTCGGCCTGCCACTGAATAGTGCTCCCAGTCTTAATGACAAAGGCAGACACATTCTACTTCACCCAGTCATGATCTCAAACTTTACAAGCTTGATACCCTAATATGATTGAGTGGAGATAAGAAAGAAGAAGAAGATTTAACATTCATACAAGAAAATAATGATTGGGTGAAAACAGTCTTTGATTTCCAGACTCAAGTCTGGTCATCTACAGACAATGACTTTCCAGAATGGTTGCAAGGTTTTCCCACTATGTACTAAGTGTCAATCTGCAACCTCAAAACACATTATTGACTGTATTGACTCATCCATTGATGAGTTCAACTCTTCCCCGGCAGACACCATCTACAAGCTTTACAAGCTTGATACCTTAATATGATTGAATGGAGATAAAAAAGAAGAAGACAAGAAAATAAAACCTAATCCAAATAATTTAATAGTGTGTGACGTTTCTGTAACAGCATTGTCACCATCATCAGACAAAAGAAATAAATGAGAAAAAAATATCACAGCATGTTCTTAAATAGTTACTTTTATGAAGTGTGTAAACAAGATAATGCTTAAGAACATGCTGTGATATATATATATTTTTTTTTCTGATTTGTTCTTTTGTCTGATGATGGTAGCAATGCTGTTACCAAAACATCACACACTATTAATTTATTTGGATTTAGGTCTTATTTTCTTGTAGTTATTCTCAATTTTAGGTATTGAGATGAGCCATGGTGCAGCCTGCCAGGACTTGCTACCTGCCCTACGGGGATACTTGCTTAAGACTTCGTAGGAAGCAATGTAACTTGGAGGCTAGCCAATCCAAGGGAGGACACACACAGCGCTGTGTGATGAAAGTCAGGACAATGGCTCACATTGTGCAGCAGCTTGGGCAGTTCTTCCCTAATTATTTTAGCCTTCTCTCAGGAAGTAATTCCACCAACATTGCCGGGATAAATAGAAAAGTCATTAAAACTTCTCCTCTCTGTAGGGAACTTGCTAGGAAGAATGGAATTGTTTTGTTGTTGATAAAGTACAATTTGGATTATAGATTATAAGCACAAGGTAATAAAACCAATTCCAAATAAATAGTGTGTGACATTATTCAGTACTTTTGTCTGAAGATGATAACAGCGTTGTTACTGAAACATCACACACTATTTATTTATTTGGATTTGGTCTTATTACCTTGTGTTTGTTTTGTTGTTGTTCATATTGGAAAACATATTGCAGACTAATCAGTTTGAATTTTTAAAAAAATTGTTGCATTTCTAAATTGATTTAAAAACAGTGTATCCTCCATAAGTGGATACTTCTCAACAATGGACAGTTTTCATCATTAAAAATTACCATTTTTACCAATTAGCTGCTTTGTGATAAGGTACAATTTGGATTATAGATTATAAACACAAGGTTATAAGACCAAATAAATAAATAGTGTGTTTACACAATATTTATTTGTATTTGGTGTTATTACCTTGTGTTTAGCTGCTCTGTGATAAGGGGACAGCTCTTCCTAAAGGACACTTTGACTCAGAAACTAGATTTTGTTCTATACAGATAGGCTCTACTATTTTATTTGAAGAGCTAGGCTCATTGCAAGCATGTATTTATATTTTAATCAAAGTTTGTCTTCACATTGTTTCCTTAAATACCTTCCTCCACCAAGAATTTCTCTTAAAAGTTTGGTACAGATCAGCAGAATTGTCCAATACAGTCTGGTAGATTAAACTGGTAAAACTGCTGGGAGGGTTTTCCACCGATGAGCCAGGCTCTCCCATTATTTTTTCATTGCAGTAAGGACGGACAGAAGGGGGGGGGGGATAAGTTTAATTGATTTGAAAAAAGAAAATATCATGCTAAATAGTTTTTATTTCGTACAATGTTCAGTCGAAGTTCTTTAACTCTGCACCCCACAAGGAATCTGAGCTTTCAGTTGAATTATAAAGTAAGTGTTGAATTAAAGTCGGTTAGATTCATTTTCATCACAGCATTCAGTTGCTAGTGGACTTTTTTTTTTCTTGGATTACCAAATATATCATTAAAATATATTGTTGGTGTTGTGTTCTCTACCTAACAAAAATAGCACTTGACGAACACTATAAGGTATAAGCCATTTATTTCTATAAAAAAGATACTTTCACTCTCCTCTTACACTCTATATACATCCAATCATTTTACATATTTAGTTTTCTATCAGAAAATTAATACATATTTACATATATGCTGCATTTTTTCTTTAAGAATAAAATTTGCATATGAAATCATTACAGTTGGAAAATACTGTTGTAATATTGATCAACTTTTAGCGATACAGGGCTCTGTCATACTTGTAATTGCAAAAGTCAAACTGTTTTCACATGTGTAGACATGTGGTTTACTTACAGTAAAAGCAGTCGCTAACTACTCACTGTGATTATCATGGCCTGTACCATGTATACTAGGGATAATTTTTTTTTTAAATTTAACGATGAATTTTATTGTTATCCCTAGTACATGTGGTACAGGCCATTATAATCATGGTGGTTAGAAGTTGGCGACTGATTTTACTGTAAGCGCACCACATGTCTACACATGTGAAAAGCAGTTTGAATTTTGCACTTACAAATGTGCCAGAGCCCCGTTTTGGTTACTTGCACTCGCTGGTTGGGTTGAACTTTTGCAAGAATCAGGGGCCATTGGGGCATTTTTTTAATTAGAAAAAAGTGCCCAATATGGGATTCGATCTTGGGTCATAGCGGTCGAAAACCAGTGGTTTAAACCCTCCTTCTACTGACTCCCTGCGATGAATAAAATTGCATTAAAACATTTTTGAACAAAGTAAAAGTTCTGAATACAATTGTAAAATCTTAATTGAATAAATGCAATGAGAAGAAAGTAAATACATTTAGAAAATAAAGAAAAGGCAAACAATTCTATTTTTAAAATCTTTATCTTTTTAAAGAAAGCCTTTATGGTTGTTTGCTTTTGGGCTAGAATCCTATTCATTGTGCATTCTAGCTGATCAATCTTTAAAAGGCTTGAATGTCTTTCTTTCTCTGTAAGATTACCTCAAATATCACAACATTACTCTCCAAAATACCTTATTGTTTAAGGAATGTTAAAATGTTTAAGGAATTTAAGAAATATCGTTTAAGGATAAAGGAATCCTTTATGGCTGTTTGCTTTTGGGCTAGAACCCTATTCATTGTGAATTCTAGCGAATCTTCAAAAGGCTTGGTTGTCTTTCATTCTCTGTAAGGTTGCCTCAAATATCACAACATTACTTTTCAAAACACCTTATTGTTTACATTGGTGACTTTCGGCCCCTTTGGTTAGGTTATTGGACCAATGATGCCGCAATTATCCATGAGATTGAGAAGTGTATTTTAGCTAGAGTTTGTTTACATGGAGTACTGTACTTCTCATTTGAACAATGAATATTGATTTGGATCATCATATGAGTTAATGGTCTGTATTTGCACATGTAAATTTTGTGTTTCCTGTCTGCTCAAAATGCTCCATCTCCACTGCAACTCCAGCACATATCCTGGACTGTATTGGAGCTAAGACCTATACAACAACCCCAAAACTATAGTAGAAAACATTATTGCTTTCAACCTTCATGACCTGGTATAATCTTACCCATGGGGGATAATAAAAAAAAAAACAAAAAAAAAAAAACATGTAAATTCTAGTACAGTAGAACCTCCCTGTAAAGAACACCTAAATTGCAGAGCCAAAGTGTCCTTTAGGGAGAGGTGTCCTCTTACCAGATAGTTGCTAAATAGTAAAAATGGTAATTTTGCAAATGAAAACTGTCCTTTGTGGAGAGGTGTCTTCTTACCGGAGAGTTGCTAAATAGTAAAAATGGTAATTTTGCAAATGAAAACTGTCCTTTGTGGAGAGGTGTCTTCTTACCGGAGAGTTGCAAAAATTGTAATAATGGTAATTTTGCAAATGAAAACTGTCCTTTGTGGAGAGGTGTCCTCTTACCGGAGAGTTGATAAATAGGAAAAATTGGTAATTTTTCAAATGAAAACTGTCCTTTGTGGATAGGTGTCCTCTTACCGGAGAGTTGATAAATAGGAAAAATTGGTAATTTTTCAAATGAAAACGGTTCTTTGTGGAGAGGTGTCCTCTTACCGGAGAGTTGATAAATAGGAAAAATTGGTAATTTTTCAAATGAAAACTGTCCTTTGTGGAGAGGTGTCCGTTAAAGGGAGGTTCTACTGTATTCGGAAACAAAGTAGTGTTTTTCACTCTCCAGTCTGCTTGCAGTAAATAAAGATCACAGGCCAGTCTCCATGGAAACAGCCTGTATCCAATCAATTCCTACATTAATCAGACAGCTGTTGTCAGAGCACCTGTTCCCTTATTATTACCCTTGTCTGTTTGTCAATAACAAACCAAGGTCTCTCTCTTGTACTGAGGTGCCATTCCACACTGGTATTTCTTGTAACTTTGAAAGACACACTTTAACCTATAGAATTAAGATGTTGGAATCAACAACCATTACAACAACCTCCTTTATAACAGCAACTTGGTTATAACATCCTAATTTGTTTAAACAATGATTATAACAAGTTTTATCCAAGATGATAAACACAAGGTAATAAGACCAAATCCAAATAAATAAATAGTGTGAGACGTTTCGGTAACAGCATTGTTACCATCTTCAGACAAAAGTACTATAATCCAAAACAAGGTAATAAGACCAAATCCAAATAAATAAATAGTGCGAGACGTTTCGGTAACAGCGTTGTTACCATCTTCAGACAAAAGTACTGAATGAATTATTTATTTGGATTTGGTCTTATTACCTTGTTTTATAATCTATAATCCAAATTGTGCCTTATCTATCCAAGATGATGTTAAATAAATATGCTTATGCAAATTCTTTTCTTAAATTATCTTGGCTTCAGGAACAAATATAGAGGCAGTTATATATGATATTTTTTTAAAATATCTTTTTTAACTTGTTGAAATTTTTAGAATTTTAGAATATTTTGAAAAAGAAAATTTCCGAAACCTATAAAAAAAAGCAGGAAAACGTTTTTAGTATATTTTCAGCTTTGTTTATTTTATTGTTTATTGCAGTGTGATAATAGGCAATGTGCAGCCATCTTGGTTATTGATTCAGTGACTCAGAAATCTCTAAGACAACACTGTTAGCTCGGCATGTTTAGGCAACCCTGTTATCAGCAGTGTGATACATACACCTGTCTATACAGACCACCCTGTCTATAGCGGCCACTCTAGACAACCCTGTTATCAGCTGTGTGATACATACACCTGTCTATACAGACCACCCTGTCTATAGCGACCACCCAAGACAACGTTTTTAAAATATATTCACACTCGGGTAAAACCCGGGCGTTGCCCGGGCCATTCGTCTAGTATATAATAAGCATTATATACACTATGTACAATGAATATGGCGTCTCTACCATCGCTGCAGAGTTTGGTTGAGAATCACCAGCGGATCTCCAGTGGCACCACGTTTTCGCGATCTACGAAGAAAACGTAGATCGCGTACTTCTCCGCTGAGGAGATGGTGTGGTCCTCTAGAGTGTCCTATAGAGACAGAGGTGTCCCCTCATGGAGGATCTACTGTACTCCTGTCTGTAAAGGTCTCCATAAGGTTTGAGATTAATATGAGATAACCTTAATAAAGAGGTCAGATTTTTCAATGGACAATAAAATTTGAACTGTCAATCTTGACCTTAATAAAGGGAAAACTGTCATAGACTGTAATCAGATAGGTTTTACTCGCGTGTACTTGCCACAGGTAATTGAGAATTACAATTATATTTTTCAAAGTGCAGTTGAACCTTGTTCATTAACCCACTTGGGACCAAGTTTTTTTTTTGGTTATAACTAATGTGAAAAAAATAGTACAAATGTGATATTGTACTGGGATAAGGTGCATAAATTAAGAAAAGGGAATCTCCTTATTGTGCAACTGAAAGTTGCTGATGGCTTGCGCCATCTATCGGAATAAATATCAACTATTCACGTTGATTTTTAATTATTCCAGAATTGGCCAAATACCCAATCGCGTCCGGGGTTAGCTTTTCTTGATTAATCAAGAATGGGTATTTGGCCAATTCTGGAATAATTAGAAATCAACGTGAATAGTTGATATTTATTCCGATAGATGGCGCAAGCCATCAGCAACTTTCAGTTGCACGATAAGGAGATGCCTTTTTCTTAATTTAGGTTATAACTAAGTTTATGCAACAATAAATGACTTAAAACCTGGAAATTTTTAATTGTAATGTTATAACTAAATTTCTGTTGGTAAGGCACAATTCGGATTATAGATTAAAACACAAGGTAAAAAGACCAAATTCAAATAAATAAATAGTGTGTGACATTTCAGTAACAGCGTTGTTACCATCTTCAGACAAAAACAAGATTCAGTACTTTTGTCTGAAGATGGTAACAACGCTGCTACCGAAGCATCACACACTATTTATTTATTTGGATTTGGTCTTATTACCTTGAAGTGAAGCCATGAGTTGGGAATAAGATCAACACAATTTCTAAAGTGACCAAGTTGTATATTATAGTGATCATTGTGTTGGAGAAGTCTGCTGCCTCGAATGACTTATTTAATGTCAGACGACATCACCTAACCTCCTCCCTCCACAACCATAATTGATGTAATTTAGACTAATAATATGTATTTAAGTTGCATAGAGAACGCAACAACTTGGGGAAAAAAAAAGTTTCTTTGTTTCCCTTCTGCCTTGGTATATATACAACTGACCTTTCCTTGTTTCACCACACTCACATTGTGCTGTCTTATTTTCTGGGGTTACCAAATCTACAAAATTTTGACATGAATAGCTTTTTGTTCGAGATTAAAGTAAATCGAATCATATTTTTGAAAAATATAAGGCAATCTATAAATAAATATGAAAAAATGACGAGGGGCAACAGCCCGAAACATGTACGTGGTTAACTTTTCTTAATTAATCAAGAATGGGTATTTGGCCAATTCTGGAATAATTAAAAATCAACGATTATAAATTAGCCATTTGAAGAGAACATTAGTTTTTTTCATTGAAACAAAAAGGTGTTAAAACACTGTTTAGAGAGACGACCAATCAGCATATCATTCTGGGTCAAATCAATTATTGCCTTGACCTGATCAATAACCTATTGGATCCATATTCTCATTGGTTGTGTCGCGCGGCAGAGAGATCTGTGTGCTCTTCTTCATTAAGGTCAGTTTAAACAAATTTTAAAAAATAACTTTCATAATATTGTGAGGGCCTATTTTTCTAGGATGAAATCAGTGTATGAGTGTGGTTAAAACCCTCGATTCCTGACAGCTATGAACCGGGATCGAATCCCGCATTGTACATTTTGTTTTAATATGTGAATACCCTTCAGATATTTATTCATTTTTGTCTTCTTCTTCTTTCTAATCGTCACTCAATCATATTAGGGTATCAAGTTGTGACCCTTGATGGTGTCTGTTTGACAACCATCATGACTGGGTGAAGTAGAAGGGGTGTCTGCCTTTGTCATTAAGACTGGGAGCACTACTCAGTGGCAGGCCGACTTAGCTCCAAAAGAAATGGCCGCCTTTGACATGAGGAACAGACACCATGTGCAGCCGCTCCTAACATGGAGTACAAACGCTGCTCATCCTGTATCCCTGGATCAGGAGCCCTTACAGGGTACTATCAGCCTGGCCAGCTGAACCCAGGTTTTTTAGTGAGCTTGTTACTGCTCCCCCTCCTCCTTTTTCATCCGGGCTTGGGACCGGCAAAGGCGGAGTTATTCATTGTTGTAAATATCATAAACTAGTTTGCTCTTTTTTGAGCGGCACCTAATAAAGTTATTTTGGAACCAGGATTTTTCTAGGAAATCTAATTTTGTTTATGGGGTATAAACACAAGGTAATAAGATCAAATCTAAATAGTGTGTATATATAATACTATTTATTTATTTGGATTTGGGGGGTCTTATTAACTTGTGTTTATATAATCTATAATCTAAATTGTGCCTTTGTTTATGGGAGTTATATAAGCTTGTTAAATGATAATGTGAGGATGTAAATTTATGGCCATCTTGTCAACTTCTATCATAACCACAATATGTAGTTATTATTATTAAAAACTAGCAAAACAACCTGACTTCATTGGAGTTCTATACAAGTGTATGATTGCCTAATGAACATTGTATTAACAAAGATTTATTATCATGATGCATGATTTATTATTTTTATTATCAGCAGTGTGACTCTCCCTATATATAAATTCATTAATATAATATTTTGATCACCATTTCCTGACCAAAGAATTAAGTCAATTAGTCTGTATTTAGCTATTTTATGTTAAAACCAAGTGGCTCTTATTAAAGAGTCTTTTATGATGAGATTCTACTATATAGAGAGAGGTTTAAACACAAGATCTAAATAAATAAATGTGTGTAATTATCAGTAAGAATTGAGTTGTCACACTATTTATTTATTTGGATTTGGTCTTATTACCTTGTGTTTATAATCTATAATCCAAATTGTGCCTTTTCATAGAGAAAGGTTTACTTCTCAATTATATTTACTGTTAAGGTATTGGTTAAAAATCCTCAATGCCTGAGGCATCTAATAAGACCAAATAAATAAATAGTGTGTGAAGTTTCCGTAATAGCGTTGTTACCATCTTCAGACAAAAGTACTGAATGAGAAATTTTACCACAACATGTTTTAAATATCATGTTATCGTGATACTCCTGTGGAAGGACTGACAGGTCAGAAAGCTAGAGAATAAAAATTTGAGCAAGAAACTTAGCCCTGGAGACTTTTATTTTCTTTATAATGTTTTAAATAATTACTGTCATTTTAAGTGTGTAAATAAGATAACGGATAAGAAGAATATAGTTTTCTGAGATTTACCTTGTGTTTATAATCTATAATCCCAAATTGTGCCTTATCATCCACCATGCCTATTGTGAGGAAGGCTTACATTGGAGTTCCACTTCAGTGGCCCAAGGTCTACTGTTGCCAAGGTAGACGGTCAGTCGGATACTTGACCGCTTTCTTGCTGTTGTTGTCGCCCCATTCCGACCTATTGTCCACTCTCTCTCTCTCTCTCTCTTAGTAAATAATTTTGTTTTCCTCCAAATCTCTGCATCTCTAATTCTCTTATTTTAGGAGAATATAAAACAATAAGAAATTTCTTTCATCGTCCAATCTGCTTGGTGAGTTTAAAAGGCTCAGAACACAAACCCCTGCAAGTGCCTTGGAAGATAGGTTCCAAGAAAAAATGAACGACCTAAGAAAATATTAGCTTCAACCCTCCCAAAAAAAGAAAGAACGAGCTGGCAAAGAATTAGAGGAAAGGGAAAAAAAAATCTAAATCATGGGGAATTCTTTGTCCAGCCGTTGACAGATATGGGTCCAAGAATAATGAGGATAAAAATATATAAATTGCAATTTTTCAAAAAGAATTGTTTGTTATTATTATTATATATTTGGAGCGAGAGAGTAACTAACTGGCTTTCAAGCCGATAAAATATTTTTATTTTAAAATAAATTTCATGGTATACATTTTTATTGTTAACCACACATTAGTGTTGCTTTAAAAAAAAAAAATTAATTACTATAATAATTTTTGATATTATATTGTGGTGAAAAGTTATTTTTCACTAATCAAATTATAGGGGACGAATTTTTATAATAATAAACCATAAATAAGGAATACAATTCCATAAATTGCATAGTTATTTTTATAAAGAACTATCTTCATGTTCAACAACAAAATCCTCCACCTCACACCATATAAAAAAAATCATAGAATAAAACAGGAGTGTCAGTCTGTTTATTATTCATAAAAAATTCAGGCAGATAGTAGATCTATGACAAAGTGTTTTTAATTAGATAACCCCCCCCCCTCTCCCAATTAATTGTTAACCCTCATTAATGACAACGACCCACATTTTTATAATAATGAGAAATATTAAAACCTAAGAATTAATTGCCCCATTTTTAAATATTCTAACCTTGAAATACCGATATTACCTAGTTTTAGAGAGTAAGCATTTTTAGGGTTATTCTATGAGTTGATGAAGCCAATTCTTTCTCTATCGTGTAGCCAAACGGGCCGTTTTCTTACTTATTCTAATTTAAACATCGTGTATATAATAAAAAATATATTTAAGCAAACTAGGTCCTTTGCTCCATTAATATATATTGTCAGGCAACTATAAAAAGTTAGAAACCATGATGATTACTCAACTTCAATTACTGTTTGTATTCAATAAACAATCACTACTATGTATTAAAGATCAACTACACATTATTTCTATCAATTCACAGCAAATAGTTTTAAGTCATATTGAGTCTCTGTTTTTGTTGTTTTCGTGTCCAATGAAGAGCCTCAGATGTCTCCATGCATCTCTATTACAGCAGTCTTAATGTTCTCTATCTCTGTGTAAAGCTGCTACTCAGGGTTCATGTCAATTTTCTACAAGGCTGCGGCCATTGCTAGACATTAGAATATGTGTGTAGGTGTTAGTTCCACACCAGGACAATTGTTGCATGTCCTGTAGGTTCTTGTGCTATCTGGATGTATTGTCATATTAGTCTCAAATTATTATATATACATTTTTATAAAGGGGGTTGTTCATTAGATATGGAATTTACGGGAAGTTTGAAGGTATCAACCCGGAGAAAAAATCCAGGAAGCCATTTCTTAAAACCACGTTATAAAAAGAAGTTTAGCCGAAAAAAACGACCGTATTCCAATAAATTGAGAAGAGAACAAGGCCGTATATAGAAGAAGGGAGGGAATTGAGTACACAGGGTGGGGGTAGCTACTGTTTGCCTTTATGCAATAGCCCAGTACTATGCAAACATATTTAGTAATGGCGCAGCCTTCTCCCACGTGGTAGAATTGATGACGGGCCCGCAAATATTCTACAGAGCTGGCCGGACACATTTCAGAGAGAAAGAAAAGTGCGATCTTCAGCGACTTCAATTAGCTTTTCATAACCCCCCTCTATCGCGGCTCTCGGAAGATGCTGCTACTGGAATTTCCTACAGGATTCGGATTTTCAATGTGACAGAAAATATTTTAGCGTGTCGTATAGGAAGTCTTCTACAGAATTCTATCCATTACTAGGTGTTGTTCCGAGTGTATGAATAACATAATCTGTGATTGATGCCCTAATTTGAGGGGAAAACCGGAGGCCTCTCACGTTCAAGGGAAATGTGAGTGTTCTTACTTGTAAAGATAATCATGTAGTGTCTCATCTTCAAGATTGAAAACAGCCTGCTCAAAACTACCTTCTACACGTTCTCAAGACCATCTGCTTTAGATTAGGCATTTGCCTATAATCCAGCTCTATGCAAAAGCAATTCACAAATTTCTACGTCAAAAAAGATTCTGCTTTGAATTTCTCTCAGTAGAAATTGCCGCTGAATCGAGTTAAGAATTTGACTTACAATTGGTTTATCGAATTTAACATATCATTGTGAATAGGATTGTGAACCTTCTACGAAAACATTAAAATAAATGACGTTAAAATTGATTTTAAGAAATTAAATTTGCCGAACGTCGCTTTAAGTACACGAATTTTGATCCCTTTTAGTGCGAGAGATAACTCAGATAACTCTGTACATTTAAAAAATATTTTCCACAATTTATCATCATCATAACCACATTCTATGAATATTTCAACTACCTCTTTCAAATAATAATTCAAAATTTTTCCAATCTAAAAATAAAAATAAAATTAAGACAATTCTCTCAAAACTTTTCCCCAAAACTGGCAAGAATAACGTTGAACTTATTTCCTCAATAGAAAAAAAAAAGTTTGTGATGGAAGGCAATAAACAAAACATTTGTATTCTATATATAGTATTCTTTTCTCTCTTCCCATCTTCTTCCAATTACTTGTTGTTTCTCAACGGGCACAAGGAAACCATCTTCAGGAAGTTTCAGACCTTCCGGTGTGTGTTGGCTGGCGGCAGAAATTGGTATCATCATCGTCGTCTGATTGAGGCAGACGAGAATCTGCCACTTTTTCCAATACCCCCCGTCCATCGGGACGGACGTTTTGTTGACGCGGAAACTCCCGAAGGGGGAAAAAAAACTGCTGGGAAGTTGGTTGCATGATAATTTTTCTCCTTGCCTTTTCGAACAAGGTAGTTTTGAGATGTTTCTTAAATTCTTGTCAATATGATTGGTTGATTTGTCTTTTTTTTTTATCCTGCTTGTTGCTTGCTTGTCACTTTTTATTTTTTTTTCTCGCGTGAAATTGTTTTCTCGTTTTGTTTTGAAGAAAAATATATATCTGTGATAGCTTATTTTTTATTTTATTTCTCTCATAGTCGTAGAATAAGTTTTTATTAATATTTGACCAGTATATTTTTTCAAAATCTATCGTATCGCTTGCTTAATTTAGTGTGATTCTCAGATAGTTGGCGATTTTTGTACGTATCGGAAGTCTGGGTTACGCACAATTAGTAGTTTGTTGTTTTTTTTTTTTAATACTTGTACATTTAACAATAGTTTTTAACTTGTTTTTCCCTTATCGAATTAAAATTTTATTATTTACAGATTATAATTATAATTGAGATCAAAGCCGCTCTATCATCAGCTGCTTGCAAATTCTACATATTCTTCTAGTACTTTTTCTCTTTCAAATAGCATTGGTAAATGAATAATTGCATCTATTTACTGCGAATTTTCCCTTTTTTTACTAGAATTGGTTAATAATCTTAACTGTTTCGTCAGTTCAATCTACAATGGTAGTGGCCATTCATCGCGGTATTGTGACGGAGTGTTTGCTGATTTGATGACGTGTTTCTAATTATTCTAGCTTATATGGTAAATCACAGATTTTAGAATTTGATATAAATTGGAGTCGTTTCACCCATACCAGAGATCTTTTAGGTAATTGGTCAAATACGTATTGCCATGATGAAGATATTTACCCCCACATGGGGGGTTTTAAGGTAAAAAAGAATTCCAATTTTTTTCAATGTGTTGCTTGGTTCGTTAAATACCTATACAGACAGCCCTCCTACCCAAACCTTGTATAGCCATCACCGTAAGGACAATAGGATTCTGTTTGACTTGTAAAACTGATTTTCTCCTCCACTACATGATGGTGATTGATCATCATGGGGTTATCATTGCAAACCGGCAATGAGAGAGGAGAATCTGTATAAGACTGGTGTCTTAATAAAGGCTTTGTGTGTGTGTGTAAAACTGAAAATTCTCTCTAAATAGTTTGCATCATTACCATATATTTTTCTTTAGATTTCCAATTACTTCGATAGAAATCTACTATTTGAAATGACTTAGTGTGGACATTCATATTAGCCAAGAAATTCTCTATCACATTAATAACTTTTATATCGTCTCAGTATTATCCTTTAATCCAATGTTCCTGAAGTATATTTTGAAATCCCTCACACGTGTGCAGACGACGTCATTCAGGACAATTCAGTCCATCTAGATTGAGCCTATGCTTACGAAACACTCTTTTTGGTGTCGCGTGGCTAATCGATTTTTAATCGTTTGGTGTCTTTTTTTTTGTCGTTTGAAATAGATCTATTAATGAAAAAAGAAATATTTTGATTAAATATATATTTCTATAGTATATATTTTAATATGCTAAACGAGAAGATTCGAATAAAATAGAATAAAGATCCTTTTTTTGTTTTCAATTTTGCAAAAGGCGTCTATTTCAAATAGACTAATTGAATTTTGCGTTAAAAGTAATCTTTTTTTTTTTTAAACCTGCGATAGGAATATATGCAATGTGGGACGGAGTATAGGCAATTAACTAGACAGATTTTCACTTTTAATTATATAGATAAATTCAAAAATATTTTATTGGCACTTATCGTCAATTGATACAGAAATTAATGAGAATTACAATAGAGAATTATATAGATAGATATGTGAATGACCGTTCTACAAGAGCAGATCTAGAACAACGACTAATCCTAAACCTCATTGAATACCTTAGTAATGATTATTATTAATAATCATCATGATCATGATCTTCAATCTGTCGTGAAGGTACCTTAAGACTATTATGTAATAGGGGATTTCACAAAATATATGTTTCTAGGAATATAAATTTAAGCACGCAGCTTATTCTTCAAGAGAATTGATAGTATCTGTTATATATACCTATAGTCCTTTCGTAAACATATATGCATATAGCCCTTCGAGGTGTGAATATAATCCAATGGTATTCTTCATTTCATCTTATTTTGTTGTTGCCCTTCCCATGTTAGTATAGTTGTATAGACAATTCAAACAATTTTTTTAATTCTAATTAATTGTTACAGAAAGAAAAATTAAGATAAAATAAAGGATAATATATAATAAAGGAGTAAATAAAGGGTAGATAAAATGTAGGGAAATATATATAGTTGTATATGTGCAAATATCTTCAGCAAGGAAGACTTCCCCACCTTGAGAGAGTCCTCCTCCAGACAAGGTCTTCTTGAACACTCCTCAGTTCCACGCCGAAAATACGCGTCTTGGCATACGCCAAGATGGCGCAAGCCATCATCTTTTAGTTGCACGATTAGGAGATGCCTTTTTTTTTCTTCTTCATTAACCAACTATAATTCAACACTGACTATAATTCGACCAAAAATTCTGATCCTCGGTGTGTTGAATTAAATATGTTGGACTGGTACATATATAATTGGTAAAGCATATTGCCATTATTATTTTTTTTTTGCGTTTAAAATACACCTATCCCCCGATTTACACGGTACTTTTTTACACGTTTTCGCTTTTACACGGTTTTCCAAATAAGTTTTTTTTTTGTTGTTTTTATCGCACTATACTAAATGCTACTGTGATTGAACACATGCGCTGTGTACACATCCCACGAGGAATCCCGAGCTTATGTGCTGACTACATATTTCAACCTGTCAATGCATTTTATTTTTATTTCTGTGTACACCTATCCCCCGATTTACACTTTTTCTCAGGAACGTATCTATCGTGTAAATCGGGGGATAGGTGTATATATTTTTAGGTAAATTGAATCATTTTTTGTTTTACTAAACTTAAAGAAGATAACTCTCTTCTGAGAGCGACAATCCCAACCAGCTATGAAAAGAGAAAAATGTGAAACCGATCAAGAAGAATTAGAAACTTTGGGCGCAGTCTCTTCTGTGTATTGAAATGTTAAAAACCCAAATGGGATGGTTGTGGCTCAGCAATGATGAACCATCTTCCCAGCAGCGGTAACACTTGTGTTAATCCCCGTGAAAGGATTCGCTACTAATGAATCATGTCATTTCTATCATTGCAGTACTGTATATTATCTATAAAATAGCTTTTGGTTATTAAATAAAGAAAAAATTAGGGAGGAGGGTGGTAGTAACGTTTAAAATGTCTCAAATTTCTTGCGACGCTTCCTCTGATTGACCGCTCGGGGCGACCTCGGAGTTTGTATAGTTGAACGGAGTGTATTTGTAGCATTTTAAAACGTAATAAAAAGTTTGTTCTTTGTCTTATTCAATGCTAAGTCTCTTACATGCCATCGTCAGCCCCACTTTCTTCATTTTAACGGTTCTAAGTGCCATTTGCAACTTCTCTTTTGTCCTTCCAGGTCGTGACATGGAGCCAATTACTTCTTTCTCTCTTTGCTAATGCCGGCTTTTTCAAGGTTCTCTAAGGTCATTAAGGTGTTTGCTGTGCACAAAGGCCGTTGGCTACTCAATTCTCTTTGTTGCTAGCAATCTTCCTGTAAATGTCTTCATATCTCCGCAAGGCCTGCTAGAAGATTCTCGATCTTTATTCCTGTTCGAATTATCTCAACTTGAATGAGAGGAGTAACGCTATAGAAAACGATGTTGTTCTGGCTGTGTGATGATGTTAAACTGAAGAGCCTATCATTGTTATCATTTTACCGCCTTCAATCGCAGAAATTTGAGACATTTTTAACGTTACTATCCCCCCTCCTCCTTTCATTTTTTCTTTATTTAATAACCAAAAGCTATTTTTTATAGACAATTTATAGTACTGCAATGATAGAAATGACATGATTCATCAGTGGCGAATCCTTTCACGGGGATTAACACAAGTGTTACCGCTGATGGGAAGATGGTTCATCATTGCTGAGCTACAACCATCCCATTTGGATTTTTAAGATTTCAATACACAGAAGAGACTACACCAAAAGTTTCTAATTCTTCTTGATTGGCTTCACATTTTCCTATCTGTTTATAGCTTGGTTGGAATTGTCGCTCTCTGAAGAAGGGTATCTTCTTTATTATATGCTAGAACGTTAACTATTGTATTATTCCTCAAGAGTACAAATACTACAGGACACGACACGATGGTACTGTATGTACACTACATATGTAATAGCAGTTCAATACTTACAAGCTGCCAGTTTCCCCTGCACTTACTGGTGGGCAACGGGATTTCACTTGTTCGCTAATCCATTGAAGATATCTTTATTTCAACGAAGATTTCGAACTGGCCCTGGCTATCACCAGTTCATGCCGCTGGAATGTCCCAATCCTAAATTTTGAGGCAATTTTACTGACTTCCGCCTAGGTTATGTATATAGTAAGAGGGAAATTATAAACAGGGCTGTCTGGTACACGACTATTTACAATCCAATCTTAGAACGTAAGACCATCAGCTTGAATCCAATATTGTAATTCCACGTGTTGATCAAGTCATCGGACGATGACGCCCTGGCCATCCTGACGTCTACCAAGACACACATCTATAGGTACTTCCTCGGTGTGGAACTGAGGAGTGAAGACCTTGTCTGGAGGAGAACTCTCTCAAGTTGGGGAAACCTTCCTTGCTGAAGACATTTGTACACAACTATATATATATTCCCCTACATTATATCTACCCTTTATGGGGCTATGTGGAACTGAGGAGTGAAGACCTTGTCTGGAGGAGAACTCTCTCAAGTTGGGGAAGTCTCCCTTGCTGAAGACATTTGTACACAACTATATAATATTCCCCTACATTATATCTACCCTTTATGGGGCTATGTGGAACTGAGGAGTGAAGACCTTGTTTGGAGGAGAACTCTCTCAAGTTGGGGAAACCTTCCTTGCTGAAGACATTTGTACACAACTATATAATATTCCCCTACATTTTATCTACCCTTTATGGGGCTATGTGGAACTGAGGAGTGAAGACCTTGTCTGGAGGAGAACTCTCTCAAGTTGGGGAAACCTTCCTTGCTGAAGACATTTGTACACAACTATATAATATTCCCCTACATTATATCTACCCTTTATGGGGCTATGTGGAACTGAGGAGTGTACAAGAAGACCTTGTCTGGATTCTCTCAAGGTGGGGAAGCCTTCCTTGCTGAAGACATTTGTACACAAGCTAATATATATTCCCCTACATTATATCTACCCTTTATGGGACTATGTGGAACTGAGGAGTGTTCAAGAAGACCTTGTCTGGAGGATAACTCTCTCAAGTTGGGGAAGCCTTCCTTGCTGAAGACATTTGTACATATACAACTATTATATTTCCCCTACTTTTATCTACCCTTTATTTACTATCTTATTATATACTAGCGGATGTGTACCCGGCTTCGCCCGGGTTTTATCCGAGTGAAAGTTTGCCTAACGAATATTATATATTATGAAGTATAATAAACAATGTTAAAGATTAGTTTTAATTATTAATCAAGATTGTGTGTGAATATGTGAGAAAGATGTAATATCGTTGTTGTTTTCTTGGCCGACTGTTTTACATATGGTGTTATCTTAAAATTGCTTGTTTTGAATATTTTTTAGATTGAGTTGAATGAATTGCTGAATTTTTTTTTTTTTGTATTTATATATAAATAATATTAACTCTGTTGATTTTTTTTTTTGTATTTAATCGATAACAGCGAAGTTACGCATGTTAAAGTTAGGAAAAATATTTTGATGTTAAGCAAAACCTGCTCCATCTCGTTTTACATAAATGTTGAAAATTTGGTCGAAATTGATGCATTGTAACGAAAGTTTTTAGCGAACACCACTTATGAAATTTGCATTTTATTAATATAGATTTTTCCACCTTTGTAACAATTTAATAGAAGATTCAATATAATTGTTTAAATTGTCAATCATCTCAGCTCATCATCTAAACGTCCCTCCAGCCCATAATTACCCATGGCCGGCCAGTCCAAGCAGCCATTGGTGTCGCCGTCCCGTAACAAAGTCATCGCAGCCGAGGCGTTACGTCCGACTGAACTAGGTCATCTTTTGTGCCTTGCTTCACCCTTCCCTTCTTTTCTTCTTCTTCTTCTTCCACCTCCTCTAATTTCTCCGTTATCTTTGTTTTGGAATACTAATGGAAATGGTAGACGTTCTTATTGACTTTTGCCTGTTCTTCTTCTTCCCTTTTTTCCCCCCTGCAATACAGTAAAACCTCTGTTTAAACCTGTTGTTTGTTGTTATAAAAATCTCATGGTAGCATGGTTATCTAGTAGGTAAGTGTTCTTACTCTGATAATCTCTCTCTCTCTGTGGACATTGTGTTTACTTGGTCAACTGTTTTAAGACATGTGTCACCTCGATTGACACATCTTATATATATCTAGAGAATATGGTTTTTTTTTTTTTACGGGCTACTAACCAAAGTTTATGGTTTTTGAGCCCAGAAACTATAACGTGCCATGCTATATATGGCTCATTGAGAGGTCAGGGTAATATGTCTATTTAGTCTTTCTACTGCCTGAATTTCTTCTTTTTTAGCATGATTTGGGGATGGGGGTAGAAGGAATCTTTAGAATCAATCGTTAAATCGAGGTTCATTTTCTTCTTCTCTCTACTCAATCATATCAGGGCATCAAGATTGTAGAGCTTCAGACTTTTGAGGTTCCTTTTGAAATATCCCAGTCGGAATAAAATCAAAACTAAGATTGAATTAAGGGAAATTGTAAAATGAATTCCAGTTTAAATCAATAATTTCAGTATGATAATTTATAATAAATACACTCATGGACATAACTTAAGGAAGTTGTACCTTTTAGCATGTATATCGGTTTCAGACAATAACTCTCAAAGATATTTGATACACAGTGACCTTTATTGAAGACGCATGAGATAACCAAGTGTAAACAAAATTGCCTCTGTCTACTAAAAAAAAAAAAAAAAAGATTACATCAAAGACTTTCCACTTTCTTAAGTTTATCCATGAGTGTATTTAATTCTCAAAATTGAAAGATGGAAGTAAAGGTAAACGTTTTTTTTTTTAGAATGTTCCACAATTTCTAGTCTTATATAACCAGTTAGATTGAAGTACTACTGTATGTACGTGAACATGGGTGGTTTTGTCAGTATCCCCTCAAGCCAGGTAATCTAGACTTCCGGCCCGACTGGACATAAGGAAGCTACTGGGGATATCGCTCCTCTTGGCGACAGCGCGACTGACCGATGGCATCGTAGGTCAGGTTTCCTTCCTTTGGTCAGTTAAGCCGTTGACCGTGGAGTGAATAACGTACTCAGTAGATCCTGTTTGGACTCAAGTAACTGTGTTACAATACAGGAACTAGTATAATAATTATGTGAGCAATAGTTACACAGGAAATTATTGAAAAAAGGAAAATAAAATTCAGGAAAAAAAGTTTCTTTAATTTGAATTTTCTTTATGAAAATTCAAAATTAAAAGAAACTTTTTTCCTGAATTTTATTTTTCCTTTTTTCAAATAATTCCTGTGTAACTATTGCTCACATTAAGTATTTACTAGTTCCTGTATTGTAACACAGTTACTTGAGTCCAACAGATCTACTGATACGTCTATTCACTCCACGGTCAACGGCTTAACTGACCAAAGGAAGGAAACCTGACCTACGATGCCATCGGTCAGTCGCGCTGTCGCCAAGAGGAGCGATATCCCCAGTAGCTTCCTTATGTCCAGTCGGGCCGGAAGTCTAGATTACCTGGCTTGAGGGATACTGACAAAACCATCCCATGTTCACGTACATACAGTAGTACTTCAATCTAACTGGTTATATAAGACTAGAAATTGTGGAACATTCTAAAAAAAAAAACGTTTACCTTTACTTCCATCTTTCAATTTTGAGAATTAAATACACTCATGGATAAACTTAAGAAAGTGGAAAGTCTTTGATGTAATCTTTTTTTTTTTTTTTTAGTAGACAGAGGCAATTTTGTTTACACTTGGTTATCTCATGCGTCTTCAATAAAGGTCACTGTGTATCAAATATCTTTGAGAGTTATTGTCTGAAACCCGATATACATGCTAAAAGGTACAACTTCCTTAAGTTATGTCCATGAGTGTATTTATTTATAAATTATCATACTGAAATTATTGATTTAAACTGGAATTCATTTTACAATTTCCCTTAATTCAATCTTAGTTTTGATTTTATTCCGACTGGGATATTTCAAAAGGAACCTCAAAAGTCTGAAGCTCTACAATCTTGATGCCCTGATATGATTGAGTAGAGAAGAAGAAGAAAATGAACCTCGATTTAACGATTGATTCTAAAGATTCCTTCTACCCCCATCCCCAAATCATGCTAAAAAAGAAGAAATTCAGGCAGTAGAAAGACTAAATAGACATATTACCCTGACCTCTCAAATGAGCCATATATAGCATGGCACGTTATAGTTTCTGGGCTCAAAAACCATAAACTTTGGTTAGTAGCCCGTAAAAAAAAAACCATATTCTCTCTAGATATATATAAGATGTGTCAATCGAGGTGACACATCTTAAAACAGTTGACCAAGTAAACACAATGTCCACAGAGAGAGAGAGATTATCAGAGTAAGAACACTTACCTACTAGATAACCATGCTACCATGAGATTTTTATAACAACAAACAACAGGTTTAAACAGAGGTTTTACTGTATTTGCAGGGGGGAAAAAAGGGAAGAAGAAAACAGCAAAAGTCAATAAGAACGTCTACCATTTCCATTAGTATTCCAAAACAAAGATAACGGAGAGAATTAGAGGAGGTGGAAGAAGAAGAAAAGAAAAGAAGGGAAGGGTGAAGCAAGGCACAAAAGATGACCTAGTTCAGTCGGACGTAACGCCTCGGCTGCGATGACTTTGTTACGGGACGGCGACACCAATGGCTGCTTGGACTGGCCGGCCATGGGTAATTATGGGCTGGAGGGACGTTTAGATGATGAGCTGAGATGATTGACAATTTAAACAATTATATTGAATCTTCTATTAAATTGTTACAAAGGTGGAAAAATCTATATTAATAAAATGCAAATTTCATAAGTGGTGTTCGCTAAAAACTTTCGTTACAAATGCATCAATTTCGACCAAATTTTCAACATTTATGTAAAACGAGATGGAGCAGGTTTTGCTTAACATCAAAATATTTTTCCTAACTTTAACATGCGTAACTTCGCTGTTATCGATTAAATACAAAAAAAAAATCAACAGAGTTAATATTATTTATATATAAATACAAAAAAAAAAAAAATTCAGCAATTCATTCAACTCAATCTAAAAAAATATTCAAAACAAGCAATTTTAAGATAACACCATATGTAAAACAGTCGGCCAAGAAAACAACAACGATATTACATCTTTCTCACATATTCACACACAATCTTGATTAATAATTAAAACTAATCTTTAACATTGTTTATTATACTTCATAATATATATATTCGTTAGGCAAACTTTCACTCGGATAAAACCCGGGCGAAGCCGGGTACACATCCGCTAGTATATAATAAGATAGTAAATAAAGGGTAGATAAAATGTAGGGGATATATATAGTTGTATATGTACAAATGTCTTCAGCAAGGAAGGCTTCCCCAACTTGAGAGAGTTATCCTCCAGACAAGGTCTTCTTGAACACTCCTCAGTTCCACATAGTCCCATAAAGGGTAGATAAATGTAGGGAATATATATTAGTTGTGTACAAATGTCTTCAGCAAGGAAGGCTTCCCCACCTTGAGAGAATCCAGACAAGGTCTTCTTGTACACTCCTCAGTTCCACATAGCCCCATAAAGGGTAGATATAAGTAGGGGAATATTATATAGTTGTGTACAAATGTCTTCAGCAAGGAAGGTTTCCCCAACTTGAGAGAGTTCTCCTCCAGACAAGGTCTTCACTCCTCAGTTCCACATAGCCCCATAAAGGGTAGATAAAATGTAGGGGAATATTATATAGTTGTGTACAAATGTCTTCAGCAAGGAAGTTTCCCCAACTTGAGAGAGTTCTCCTCCAAACAAGGTCTTCACTCCTCAGTTCCACATAGCCCCATAAAGGGTAGATATAATGTAGGGGAATATTATATAGTTGTGTACAAATGTCTTCAGCAAGGGAGACTTCCCCAACTTGAGAGAGTTCTCCTCCAGACAAGGTCTTCACTCCTCAGTTCCACATAGCCCCATAAAGGGTAGATATAATGTAGGGGAATATATATATAGTTGTGTACAAATGTCTCAGCAAGGAAGGTTTCCCAACTTGAGAGAGTTCTCCTCCAGACAAGGTCTTCACTCCTCAGTTCCACACCGAGGAAGTACCTATAGATGTGTGTCTTGGTAGACGTCAGGATGGCCAGGGCGTCATCGTCCGATGATTGATCAACACGTGGAATTACAATATTGGATTCAAGCTGATGGTCTTACGTTCTAAGATTGGATTGTAAATAGTCGTGTACCAGACAGCCCTGTTTATAATTTCCCTCTTACTATATACATAACCTAGGCGGAAGTCAGTAAAATTGCCTCAAAATTTAGGATTGGGACATTCCAGCGGCATGAACTGGTGATAGCCAGGGCCAGTTCGAAATCTTCGTTGAAATAAAGATATCTTCAATGGATTAGCGAACAAGTGAAATCCCGTTGCCCACCAGTAAGTGCAGGGGAAACTGGCAGCTTGTAAGTATTGAACTGCTATTACATATGTAGTGTACATACAGTTCCATCGTGTCGTGTCCTGTAGTATTTGTACTCTTGAGGAATAATACAATAGTTAACGTTCTAGCATATAAAAAGAAGATACCCTTCTTCAGAGAGCGACAATTCCAACAAGCTATAAACAGATAGGAAAATGTGAAGCCAATCAAGAAGAATTAGAAACTTTTGGTGTAGTCTCTTCTGTGTATTGAAATCTTAAAAATCCAAATGGGATGGTTGTAGCTCAGCAATGATGAACCATCTTCCCATCAGCGGTAACACTTGTGTTAATCCCCGTGAAAGGATTCGCCACTGATGAATCATGTCATTTCTATCATTGCAGTACTATAATTGTCTATAAAAATAGCTTTTGGTTATTAAATAAAGAAAAAGAAAGGAGGAGGGGGATAGTAACGTTAAAAATGTCTCAAATTTCTGCGATTGAAGGCGGTAAAATGATAACAATGATAGGCTCTTCAGTTTAACATCATCACACAGCAGAACAACATCGTTTTCTATAGCGTTACTCCTCTCATTCAAGTTGAGATAATTCGAACAGGAATAAAGATCGAGAATCTTCTAGCAGGCCTTGCGGAGATATGAAGACATTTACAGGAATTGCTAGCAACAAAGAGAATTGAGTAGCCAACGGCCTTGTGCACAGCAAACACCTTAATGACCTTAGAGAACCTTGAAAAAGCCGGCATTAGCAAAGAGAGAAAGAAGTAATTGGCTCCATGTCACGACCTGGAAGGACAAAAGAGAAGTTGCAAATGGCACTTAGAACCGTTAAAATGAAGAAAGTGGGGCTGACGATGGCATGTAAGAGACTTAGCATTGAATAAGACAAAGAACAAACTTTTTATTACGTTTTAAAATGCTACAAATACACTCCGTTCAACTATACAAACTCCGAGTCGCCCCGAGCGGTCAATCAGAGGAAGCGTCGCAAGAAATTTGAGACATTTTAAACGTTACTACCACCCTCCTCCCTAATTTTTTCTTTATTTAATAACCAAAAGCTATTTTATAGATAATATACAGTACTGCAATGATAGAAATGACATGATTCATTAGTAGCGAATCCTTTCACGGGGATTAACACAAGTGTTACCGCTGCTGGGAAGATGGTTCATCATTGCTGAGCCACAACCATCCCATTTGGGTTTTAACATTCAATACACAAAGAGACCTGCGCCCAAAGTTTCTAATTCTTCTTGATCGGTTTCACATTTTCTCTTTTCATAGCTGGTTGGGATTGTCGCTCTCAGAAGAGAGTTATCTTCTTTAAGTTTTAGTAAAACAAAAAATGATTCAATTTACCTAAAAATATATACACCTATCCCCCGATTTACACGATAGATACGTTCCTGAGAAAAAGTGTAAATCGGGGGATAGGTGTACACAGAAATAAAAATAAAATGCATTGACAGGTTGAAATATGTAGTCAGCACATAAGCTCGGGATTCCTCGTGGGATGTGTACACAGCGCATGTGTTCAATCACAGTAGCATTTAGTATAGGCGATAAAAACAACAAAAAAAAAACTTATTTGGAAAACCGAGTAAAAGCGAAAACGTGTAAAAAAGTACCGTGTAAATCGGGGGATAGGTGTATTTTAAACGCAAAAAAAAATAATAATGGCAATATGCTTTACCAATTATATATGTACCAGTCCAACATATTTAATCAACACACCGAGGATCAGAATTTTTGGTCGAATTATAGTCAGTGTTGAATTATAGTTGGTTAATGAAGAAGAAAAAAAAGGCATCTCCTAATCGTGCAACTAAAAGATGATGGCTTGCGCCATCTTGGCGTATGCCAAGACGCGTATTTTCGGCGTGGAACTGAGGAGTGTTCAAGAAGACCTTGTCTGGAGGAGGACCTCTCAAGGTGGGAAGTCTTCCTTGCTGAAGATATTTGCACATAACAACTATATATATTTCCCTACATTTTATCTACCCTTTATTTACTCCTTTATTATATTATCCTTTATTTATCTTAATTTTTCTTTCTGTAACAATTAATTAGAATTAAAAAAATTGTTTGAATGTCTATACAACTATACTAACATGGGAAGGGCAACAACAAAATAAGATGAAATGAAGAATACCATTGGATTATATTCACACCTCGAAGGGCTATATGCATATATGTTTACGAAAGGACTATAGGTATATATAACAGATACTATCAATTCTCTTGAAGAATAAGCTGCGTGCTTAAATTTATATTCCTAGAAACATATATTTTGTGAAATCCCCTATTACATAATAGTCTTAAGGTACCTTCACGACAGATTGAAGATCATGATCATGATGATTATAATAATAATCATTACTAAGGTATTCAATGAGGTTTAGGATTAGTCGTTGTTCTAGATCTGCTCTTGTAGAACGGTCATTCACATATCTATCTATATAATTCTCTATTGTAATTCTCATTAATTTCTGTATCAATTGACGATAAGTGCCAATAAAATATTTTTGAATTTATCTATATAATTAAAAGTGAAAATCTGTCTAGTTAATTGCCTATACTCCGTCCCACATTGCATATATTCCTATCGCAGGTTTAAAAAAAAAAAGATTACTTTTAACGCAAAATTCAATTAGTCTATTTGAAATAGACGCCTTTTGCAAAATTGAAAACAAAAAAAGGATCTTTATTCTATTTTATTCGAATCTTCTCGTTTAGCATATTAAAATATATACTATAGAAATATATATTTTAATCAAAATATTTCTTTTTTCATTAATAGATCTATTTCAAACGACAAAAAAAAAGACACCAAACGATTAAAAATCGATTAGCCACGCGACACCAAAAGAGTTTCGTAAGCATAGGCTCAATCTAGATGGACTGAATTGTCCTGAATGACCGTCGCACACGTGAGGGATTTCAAAATATACTTCAGGAACATTGGATTAAAGGATAAACTGAGACGATATAAAGTTATTAATGTGATAGAGAATTCTTGGCTAATATGAATGTCCACACTAAGTCATTCAAATAGTAGATTTCTATCGAAGTAATTGGAAATCTAAAGAAAAATATATGGTAATGATGCAAACTATTTAGAGAGAATTTTCAGTTTTACACACACACACAAAGCCTTTATTAAGACACCAGTCTTATACAGATTCTCCTCTCTCATTGCCGGTTTGCAATGATAACCCCATGATGATCAATCACCATCATGTAGTGGAGGAGAAAATCAGTTTTACAAGTCAAACAGAATCCTATTGTCCTTACGGTGATGCTATACAAGGTTTGGGTAGGAGGGCTGTCTGTATAGGTATTTAACGAACCAAGCAACACATTGAAAAAAATTGGAATTCTTTTTTACCTTAAAACCCCCCATGTGGGGGTAAATATCTTCATCATGGCAATACGTATTTGACCAATTACCTAAAAGATCTCTGGTATGGTGAAACGACTCCAATTTATATCAAATTCTAAAATCTGTGATTTACCATATAAGCTAGAATAATAGAAACACGTCATCAAATCAGCAAACACTCCGTCACAATACCGCGATGAATGGCCACTACCATTGTAGATTGAACTGACGAAACAGTTAAGATTATTAACCAATTCTAGTAAAAAAAGGGAAAATTCGCAGTAAATAGATGCAATTAATTCATTTACCAATGCTATTTGAAAGAGAAAAAGTACTAGAAGAATATGTAGAATTTGCAAGCAGCTGATGATAGAGCGGCTTTGATCTCAATTATAATTATAATCTGTAAATAATAAAATTTTAATTCGATAAGGGAAAAACAAGTTAAAACTATTGTTAAATGTACAAGTATTAAAAAAAAAAAACAACAAACTACTAATTGTGCGTAACCCAGACTTCCGATACGTACAAAAATCGCCAACTATCTGAGAATCACACTAAATTAAGCAAGCGATACGATAGATTTTGAAAAAATATACTGGTCAAATATTAATAAAAACTTATTCTACGACTATGAGAGAAATAAAATAAAAAATAAGCTATCACAGATATATTTTTCTTCAAAACAAAACGAGAAAACAATTTCACGCGAGAAAAAAAAAAAGTGACAAGCAAGCAACAAGCAGGATAAAAAAAAAAGACAAATCAACCAATCATATTGACAAGAATTTGAAGAAACATCTCAAAACTACCTTGTTCGAAAAGGCAAGGAGAAAAATTATCATGCAACCAACTTCCCAGCAGTTTTTTCCCCTTCGGAGTTTCCGCGTCAACAAAACGTCCGTCGATGGACGGGGGTATTGGAAAAAGTGGCAGATTCTCGTCTGCCTCAATCAGACGACGATGATGATACCAATTTCTGCCGCCAGCCAACACACACCGGAAGGTCTGAAACTTCCTGAAGATGGTTTCCTTGTGCCCGTTGAGAAACAACAAGTAATTGGAAGAAGATGGGAAGAGAGAAAAGAATACTATATATAGAATACAAATGTTTTGTTTATTGCCTTCCATCACAAACTTTTTTTTTTCTATTGAGGAAATAAGTTCAACGTTATTCTTGCCAGTTTTGGGGAAAATTTTGAGAGAATTGTCTTAATTTTATTTTTATTTTAGATTGGAAAAATTTTGAATTATTATTTGAAAGAGGTAGTTGAAATATTCATAGAATGTGGTTGATGATGATAAATTGTGGAAAATATTTTTTAAATGTACAGAGTTATCTGATTATCTCTCGCACTAAAAGGGATCAAAATTCGTGTACTTAAGCGACGTTCGGCAAATTTAATTTCTAAAATCAATTTTAACGTCATTTATTTTAATGTTTTCGTAGAAGGTTCACAATCCTATTCACAATGATATGGTTAAATTCGATAAACCAAATTGTAAGTCAAATTCTTAACTCATTCAGCGGCAATTTCTACTGAGAGAAATTCAAAGCAAAATCTTTTTTGACGTAGAAATTTGTGAATTGCTTTTGCATAGAGCTGAATTATAGCAAATGCCTAATCTAAGCAGATGGTCTTGAGAACGTGTAGAAGGTAGTTTTGAGCAGGCTGTTTTCAATCTTGAAGATGAGACACTACATGATTATCTTTACAAGTAAGAACACTCACATTTTCCTTGAACGTGAGAGTCCGTTTTCCCCATTAGGCATCAATCACAGATTATGTTATTCATACACTCGAACAACACCTAGTAATGGATAGAATTCTGTAGAAGACTTCCTATACGACACGCTAAAATATTTTCTGTCACATTGAAAATCCGAATCCTGTAGGAAATTCCAGTAGCAGCATCTTCCGAGAGCCGCGATAGAGGGGGGTTATGAAAAGCTAATTGAAGTCGCTGAAGATCGCACTTTTCTTTCTCTCTGAATGTGTCCGGCCAGCTCTGTAGAATATTTGCGGGCCCGTCATCAATTCTACCACGTGGGAGAAGGCTGCGCCATTACTAAATATGTTTGCATAGTACTGGGCTATTGCATAAAGGCAAACAGTAGCTACCCCCACCCTGTGTACTCAATTCCCTCCCTTCTTCTATATACGGCCTTGTTCTCTTCTCAATTTATTGGAATACGGTCGTTTTTTTCGGCTAAACTTCTTTTTATAACGTGGTTTTAAGAAATGGCTTCCTGGATTTTTTTTTCCTCGGGTTGATACCTTCAAACTTCCCGTAAATTCCATATCTAATGAACAACCCCCTTTATAAAAATGTATATATAATAATTTGAGACTAATATGACAATACATCCAGATAGCACAAGAACCTACAGGACATGCAACAATTGTCCTGGTGTGGAACTAACACCTACACACATATTCTATGCCCAGCAATGGCCGCAGCCTTGTAGAAAATTGACATGAACCCTGAGTAGCAGCTTTACACAGAGATAGAGAACATTAAGACTGCTGTAATAGAGATGCATGGAGACATCTGAGGCTCTTCATTGGACACGAAACAACAAAAACAGAGACTCAATATGACTTAAAACTATTTGCTGTGAATTGATAGAAATAATGTGTAGTTGATCTTTAATACATGTAGTGATTGTTTATTGAATACAAACAGTAATTGAAGTTGAGTAATCATCATGGTTTCTAACTTTTTATAGTTGCCTGACAATATATATTAATGGAGCAAAGGACCTAGTTTGCTTAAATATATTTTTTATTATATACACGATGTTTAAATTAGAATAAGTAAGAAAACGCCCGTTTGGCTACACGATAGAGAAAGAATTGGCTTCATCAACTCATAGAATAACCCTAAAAAGCTTACTCTCTAAAACTAGGTAATATCGGTATTTCAAGGTTAGAATATTTAAAAATGGGGCAATTAATTCTTAGGTTTTAATATTTCTCATTATTATAAAAATGTGGGTCGTTGTCATTAATGAGGGTTAACAATTAATTGGGAGAGGGGGGGGTTATCTAATTAAAAACACTTTGTCATAGATCTACTATCTGCCTGAATTTTTTATGAATAATAAACAGACTGACACTCCTGTTTTATTCTATGATTTTTTTATAGGTGTGAGGTGGAGGATTTTGTTGTTGAACATGAAGATAGTTCTTTATAAAATAACTATGCAATTTATGGAATTGTATTCCTTATTTATGGTTTATTATTATAAAAATTCGTCCCCTATAATTTGATTAGTGAAAAATAACTTTTTCACCACAATATAATATCAAAAATTATTATAGTAATTAATTTTTTTTTTTAAAGCAACACTAATGTGTGGTTAACAATAAAAATGTATACCATGAAATTTATTTTAAAATAAAAATATTTTATCGGCTTGAAAGCCAGTTAGTTACTCTCTCGCTCCAAATATATAATAATAACAAACAATTCTTTTGAAAAATTGCAATTTTATATTTTTATCCTCATTATTCTTGGACCCATATCTGTCAACGGCTGGACAAAGAATTCCCCATGATTTAGATTTTTTTTTCCCTTTCCTCTAATTCTTTGCCAGCTCGTTCTTTCTTTTTTTGGGAGGGTTGAAGCTAATATTTTCTTAGGTCGTTCATTTTTTCTTGGAACCTATCTTCCAAGGCACTTGCAGGGGTTTGTGTTCTGAGCCTTTTAAACTCACCAAGCAGATTGGACGATGAAAGAAATTTCTTATTGTTTTATATTCTCCTAAAATAAGAGAATTAGAGATGCAAGAGATTTGGAGGAAAACAAAATTATTTACTAAGAGAGAGAGAGAGAGAGTGGACAATAGGTCGGAATGGGGCGACAACAACAGCAAGAAAGCGGTCAAGTATCCGACTGACCGTCTACCTTGGCAACAGTAGACCTTGGGCCACTGAAGTGGAACTCCAATGTAAGCCTTCCTCACAATAGGCATGGTGGATGATAAGGCACAATTTGGGATTATAGATTATAAACACAAGGTAAATCTCAGAAAACTATATTCTTCTTATCCGTTATCTTATTTACACACTTAAAATGACAGTAATTATTTAAAACATTATAAAGAAAATAAAAGTCTCCAGGGCTAAGTTTCTTGCTCAAATTTTTATTCTCTAGCTTTCTGACCTGTCAGTCCTTCCACAGGAGTATCACGATAACATGATATTTAAAACATGTTGTGGTAAAATTTCTCATTCAGTACTTTTGTCTGAAGATGGTAACAACGCTATTACGGAAACTTCACACACTATTTATTTATTTGGTCTTATTAGATGCCACAGGCATTGAGGATTTTTAACCAATACCTTAACAGTAAATATAATTGAGAAGTAAACCTTTCTCTATGAAAAGGCACAATTTGGATTATAGATTAAAAACACAAGGTAATAAGACCAAATCCAAATAAATAAATAGTGTGACAACTCAATTCTTACTGATAATTACACACATTTATTTATTTAGATCTTGTGTTTAAACCTCTCTCTATATAGTAAAATCTCATCATAAAAGACTCTTTAATAAGAGCCACTGTTTTAACATAAAATAGCTAAATACAGACTAATTGACTTAATTCTTTGGTCAGGAAATGGTGATCAAAATATATTATATAATTAAATATAATAGGGAGAGTCACACTGCTGATAATAAAAATAATAAATCATGCATCATGATAATAAATCTTTGTTAATACAATGTTCATTAGGCAATCATACACTTGTATAGAACTCCAATGAAGTCAGGTTGTTTTGCTAGTTTTTAATAATAATAACTACATATTGTGGTTATGATAGAAGTTGACAAGATGGCCATAAATTTACATCCTCACATTATCATTTAACAAGCTTATATAACTCCCATAAACAAAGGCACAATTTAGATTATAGATTATATAAACACAAGTTAATAAGACCCCCCAAATCCAAATAAATAAATAGTATTATATATACACACTATTTAGATTTGATCTTATTACCTGTGTTTATACCCCATAAACAAAATTAGATTTCCTAGAAAAATCCTGGTTCCAAAATAACTTTATTAGGTGCCGCTCAAAAAAGAGCAAACTAGTTTATGATATTTACAACAATGAATAACTCCGCCTTTGCCGGTCCCAAGCCCGGATGAAAAAGGAGGAGGAGCAGTAACAAGCTCACTAAAAAACCTGGGTTCAGCTGGCCAGGCTGATAGTACCCTGTAAGGGCTCCTGATCCAGGGATACAGGATGAGCACGTTTGTACTCCATGTTAGGAGCGGCTGCACATGGTGTCTGTTCCTCATGTCAAAGGCGGCCATTTCTTTTGGAGCTAAGTCGGCCTGCCACTGAGTAGTGCTCCCAGTCTTAATGACAAAGGCAGACACCCCTTCTACTTCACCCAGTCATGATGGTTGTCAAACAGACACCATCAAGGGTCACAACTTGATACCCTAATATATTGAGTGACGATTAGAAAGAAGAAGAAGACAAAAATGAATAAATATCTGAAGGGTATTCACATATTAAAACAAAATGTACAATGCGGGATTCGATCCCGGTTCATAGCTGTCAGGAATCGAGGGTTTTAACCACACTCATACACTGATTCATCCTAGAAAAATAGGCCCTCACAATATTATGAAAGTTATTTTTTAAATTTGTTTAAACTGACCTTAATGAAGAAGAGCACACAGATCTCTCTGCCGCGCGACACAACCAATGAGAATATGGATCCAATAGGTTATTGATCAGGTCAAGGCAATAATTGATTTGACCCAGAATGATATGCTGATTGGTCGTCTCTCTAAACAGTGTTTTAACACCTTTTTGTTTCAATGAAAAAAACTAATGTTCTCTTCAAATGGCTAATTTATAATCGTTGATTTTTTAATTATTCCAGAATTGGCCAAATACCCATTCTTGATTAATTAAGAAAAGTTAACCACGTACATGTTTCGGGCTGTTGCCCCTCGTCATTTTTTCATATTTATTTATAGATTGCCTTATATTTTTCAAAAATATGATTCGATTTACTTTAATCTCGAACAAAAAGCTAATTCATGTCAAAATTTTGTAGATTGGTAACCCCAGAAAATAAGACAGCACAATGTGAGTGTGGTGAAACAAGGAAAGGTCAGTTGTATATATACCAAGGCAGAAGGGAAACAAAGAAACTTTTTTTTTCCCCAAGTTGTTGCGTTCTCTATGCAACTTAAATACATATTATTAGTCTAAATTACATCAATTATGGTTGTGGAGGGAGGAGGTTAGGTGATGTCGTCTGACATTAAATAAGTCATTCGAGGCAGCAGACTTCTCCAACACAATGATCACTATAATATACAACTTGGTCACTTTAGAAATTGTGTTGATCTTATTCCCAACTCATGGCTTCACTTCAAGGTAATAAGACCAAATCCAAATAAATAAATATGTGTGATGCTTCGGTAGCAGCGTTGTTACCATCTTCAGACAAAAGTACTGAATCTTGTTTTTGTCTGAAGATGGTAACAACGCTGTTTACTGAAATGTCACACACTATTTATTTATTTGAATTTGGTCTTTTTACCTTGTGTTTTAATCTATAATCCGAATTGTGCCTTACCAACAGAAATTTAGTTATAACATTACAATTAAAAATTTCCAGGTTTTAAGTCATTTATTGTTGCATAAACTTAGTTATAACCTAAATTAAGAAAAAGGCATCTCCTTATCGTGCAACTGAAAGTTGCTGATGGCTTGCGCCATCTATCGGAATAAATATCAACTATTCACGTTGATTTCTAATTATTCCAGAATTGGCCAAATACCCATTCTTGATTAATCAAGAAAAGCTAACCCCGGACCGATTGGGTATTTGGCCAATTCTGGAATAATTAAAAATCAACGTGAATAGTTGATATTTATTCCGATAGATGGCGCAAGCCATCAGCAACTTTCAGTTGCACAATAAGGAGATTCCCTTTTCTTAATTTATGCACCTTATCCCAGTACAATATCACATTTGTACTATTTTTTTCACATTAGTTATAACCAAAAAAAAACTTGGTCCCAAGTGGGTTAATGAACAAGGTTCAACTGCACTTTGAAAAATATAATTGTAATTCACAATTACCTGTGGCAAGTACACGCGAGTAAAACCTATCTGATTACAGTCTATGACAGTTTTCCCTTTATTAAGGTCAAGATTGACAGTTCAAATTTTATTGTCCATTGAAAAATCTGACCTCTTTATTAAGGTTATCTCATATTAATCTCAAACCTTATGGAGACCTTTACAGACAGGAGTACAGTAGATCCTCCATGAGGGGACACCTCTGTCTCTATAGGACACTCTAGAGGACCACACCATCTCCTCAGCGGAGAAGTACGCGATCTACGTTTTCTTCGTAGATCGCGAAAACGTGGTGCCACTGGAGATCCGCTGGTGATTCTCAACCAAACTCTGCAGCGATGGTAAGAGACGCCATATTCATTGTACATAGTGTATAAATGCTTATTATATACTAGACGAATGGCCCGGGCAACGCCCGGGTTTTACCCGAGTGTGAATATATTTTAAAAACGTTGTCTTGGGTGGTCGCTATAGACAGGGTGGTCTGTATAGACAGGTGTATGTATCACACAGCTGATAACAGGGTTTCTAGAGTGGCCGCTATAGACAGGGTGGTCTGTATAGACAGGTGTATGTATCACACTGCTGATAACAGGGTTGCCTAAACATGCCGAGCTAACAGTGTTGTCTTAGAGATTTCTGAGTCACTGAATCAATAACCAAGATGGCTGCACATTGCCTATTATCACACTGCAATAAACAATAAAATAAACAAAGCTGAAAATATACTAAAAACGTTTTCCTGCTTTTTTATAGGTTTCGGAAATTTTCTTTTTCAAAATATTCTAAAATTCTAAAAATTTCAACAAGTTAAAAAAGATATTTTAAAAAAATATCATATATAACTGCCTCTATATTTGTTCCTGAAGCCAAGATAATTTAAGAAAAGAATTTGCATAAGCATATTTATTTAACATCATCTTGGATAGATAAGGCACAATTTGGATTATAGATTATAAAACAAGGTAATAAGACCAAATCCAAATAAATAATTCATTCAGTACTTTTGTCTGAAGATGGTAACAACGCTGTTACCGAAACGACTCGCACTATTTTATTTATTTGGATTTGGTCTTATTACCTTGTTTGGATTATAGTACTTTTGTCTGAAGATGGTAACAATGCTGTTACCGAAACGTCTCACACTATTTATTTATTTGGATTTGGTCTTATTACCTTGTGTTTATCATCTTGGATAAAACTTGTTATAATCATTGTTTAAACAAATTAGGATGTTATAACCAAGTTGCTGTTAAAAGGAGGTTGTTGTAATGGTTGTTGATTCCAACATCTTAATTCTATAGGTTAAAGTGTGTCTTTCAAAGTTACAAGAAATACCAGTGTGAATGGCACCTCAGTACAAGAGAGAGACCTTGGTTTGTTATTGACAAACAGACAAGGGTAATAATAAGGGAACAGGTGCTCTGACAACAGCTGTCTGATTAATGTAGGAATTGATTGGATACAGGCTGTTTCCATGGAGACTGGCCTGTGATCTTTATTTACTGCAAGCAGACTGGAGAGTGAAAAACACTACTTTGTTTCCGAATACAGTAGAACCTCCCTTTAACGGACACCTCTCCACAAAGGACAGTTTTCATTTGAAAAATTACCAATTTTTCCTATTTATCAACTCTCCGGTAAGAGGACACCTCTCCACAAAGAACCGTTTTCATTTGAAAAATTACCAATTTTTCCTATTTATCAACTCTCCGGTAAGAGGACACCTATCCCAAAGGACAGTTTTCATTTGAAAAATTACCAATTTTTCCTATTTATCAACTCTCCGGTAAGAGGACACCTCTCCACAAAGGACAGTTTTCATTTGCAAAATTACCATTATTACAATTTTTGCAACTCTCCGGTAAGAAGACACCTCTCCACAAAGACAGTTTTCATTTGCAAAATTACCATTTTACTATTTAGCAACTCTCCGGTAAGAAGACACCTCTCCACAAAGGACAGTTTTCATTTGCAAAATTACCATTTTTACTATTTAGCAACTATCTGGTAAGAGGACACCTCTCCCTAAAGGACACTTTGGCTCTGCAATTTAGTGTTCTTTACAGGGAGGTTCTACTGTACTAGAATTTACATGTTTTTTTTTTTTGTTTTTTTTTTTATTATCCCCCATGGGTAAGATTATACCAGGTCATGAAGGTTGAAAGCAATAATGTTTTCTACTATAGTTTTGGGGTTGTTGTATAGGTCTTAGCTCCAATACAGTCCAGGATATGTGCTGGAGTTGCAGTGGAGATGGAGCATTTTGAGCAGACAGGAAACACAAAATTTACATGTGCAAATACAGACCATTAACTCATATGATGATCCAAATCAATATTCATTGTTCAAATGAGAAGTACAGTACTCCATGTAAACAAACTCTAGCTAAAATACACTTCTCAATCTCATGGATAATTGCGGCATCATTGGTCCAATAACCAACCAAAGGGGCCGAAAGTCACCAATGTAAACAATAAGGTGTTTTGAAAAGTAATGTTGTGATATTTGAGGCAACCTTACAGAGAATGAAAGACAACCAAGCCTTTTGAAGATTCGCTAGAATTCACAATGAATAGGGTTCTAGCCCAAAAGCAAACAGCCATAAAGGATTCCTTTATCCTTAAACGATATTTCTTAAATTCCTTAAACATTTTAACATTCCTTAAACAATAAGGTATTTTGGAGAGTAATGTTGTGATATTTGAGGTAATCTTACAGAGAAAGAAAGACATTCAAGCCTTTTAAAGATTGATCAGCTAGAATGCACAATGAATAGGATTCTAGCCCAAAAGCAAACAACCATAAAGGCTTTCTTTAAAAATATAAAGATTTTAAAAATAGAATTGTTTGCCTTTTCTTTATTTTCTAAATGTATTTACTTTCTTCTCATTGCATTTATTCAATTAAGATTTTACAATTGTATTCAGAACTTTTACTTTGTTCAAAAATGTTTTAATGCAATTTTATTCATCGCAGGGAGTCAGTAGAAGGAGGGTTTTAAACCACTGGTTTTCGACCGCTATGACCCAAGATCGAATCCCATATTGGGCACTTTTTTCTAATTAAAAAAATGCCCAATGGCCCCTGATTCTTGCAAAAGTTCAACCCAACCAGCGAGTGCAAGTAACCAAAACGGGGCTCTGGCACATTTGTAAGTGCAAAATTCAAACTGCTTTTCACATGTGTAGACATGTGGTGCGCTTACAGTAAAATCAGTCGCCAACTTCTAACCACCATGATTATAATGGCCTGTACCACATGTACTAGGGATAACAATAAAATTCATCGTTAAATTTAAAAAAAAAATTATCCCTAGTATACATGGTACAGGCCATGATAATCACAGTGAGTAGTTAGCGACTGCTTTTACTGTAAGTAAACCACATGTCTACACATGTGAAAACAGTTTGACTTTTGCAATTACAAGTATGACAGAGCCCTGTATCGCTAAAAGTTGATCAATATTACAACAGTATTTTCCAACTGTAATGATTTCATATGCAAATTTTATTCTTAAAGAAAAAATGCAGCATATATGTAAATATGTATTAATTTTCTGATAGAAAACTAAATATGTAAAATGATTGGATGTATATAGAGTGTAAGAGGAGAGTGAAAGTATCTTTTTTATAGAAATAAATGGCTTATACCTTATAGTGTTCGTCAAGTGCTATTTTTGTTAGGTAGAGAACACAACACCAACAATATATTTTAATGATATATTTGGTAATCCAAGAAAAAAAAATCCACTAGCAACTGAATGCTGTGATGAAAATGAATCTAACCGACTTTAATTCAACACTTACTTTATAATTCAACTGAAAGCTCAGATTCCTTGTGGGGTGCAGAGTTAAAGAACTTCGACTGAACATTGTACGAAATAAAAACTATTTAGCATGATATTTTCTTTTTTCAAATCAATTAAACTTATCCCCCCCCCCTTCTGTCCGTCCTTACTGCAATGAAAAAATAATGGGAGAGCCTGGCTCATCGGTGGAAAACCCTCCCAGCAGTTTTACCAGTTTAATCTACCAGACTGTATTGGACAATTCTGCTGATCTGTACCAAACTTTTAAGAGAAATTCTTGTGGAGGAAGTATTTAAGGAAACAATGTGAAGACAAACTTTGATTAAAATATAAAACATGCTTGCAATGAGCCTAGCTCTTCAAATAAAATAGTAGAGCCTATCTGTATAGAACAAAATCTAGTTTCTGAGTCAAAGTGTCCTTTAGGAAGAGCTGTCCCCTTATCACAGAGCAGCTAAACACAAGGTAATAACACCAAATACAAATAAATATTGTGTAAACACACTATTTATTTATTTGGTCTTATAACCTTGTGTTTATAATCTATAATCCAAATTGTACCTTATCACAAAGCAGCTAATTGGTAAAAATGGTAATTTTTAATGATGAAAACTGTCCATTGTTGAGAAGTATCCACTTATGGAGGATACACTGTTTTTAAATCAATTTAGAAATGCAACAATTTTTTTAAAAATTCAAACTGATTAGTCTGCAATATGTTTTCCAATATGAACAACAACAAAACAAACACAAGGTAATAAGACCAAATCCAAATAAATAAATAGTGTGTGATGTTTCAGTAACAACGCTGTTATCATCTTCAGACAAAAGTACTGAATAATGTCACACACTATTTGGGAATTGGTTTTATTACCTTGTGCTTATAATCTATAATCCAAATTGTACTTTATCAACAACAAAACAATTCCATTCTTCCTAGCAAGTTCCCTACAGAGAGGAGAAGTTTTAATGACTTTTCTATTTATCCCGGCAATGTTGGTGGAATTACTTCCTGAGAGAAGGCTAAAATAATTAGGGAAGAACTGCCCAAGCTGCTGCACAATGTGAGCCATTGTCCTGACTTTCATCACACAGCGCTGTGTGTGTCCTCCCTTGGATTGGCTAGCCTCCAAGTTACATTGCTTCCTACGAAGTCTTAAGCAAGTATCCCCGTAGGGCAGGTAGCAAGTCCTGGCAGGCTGCACCATGGCTCATCTCAATACCTAAAATTGAGATAACTACAAGAAAATAAGACCTAAATCCAAATAAATTAATAGTGTGTGATGTTTTGGTAACAGCATTGCTACCATCATCAGACAAAAGAAACAAATCAGAAAAAAAAATATATATATATCACAGCATGTTCTTAAGCATTATCTTGTTTACACACTTCATAAAAGTAACTATTTAAGAACATGCTGTGATATTTTTTTCTCATTTATTTCTTTTGTCTGATGATGGTGACAATGCTGTTACAGAAACGTCACACACTATTAAATTATTTGGATTAGGTTTTATTTCTTGTCTTCTCTTTTTTTATCTCCATTCAATCATATTAAGGTATCAAGCTTGTAAAGCTTGTAGATGGTGTCTGCCGGGGAAGAGTTGAACTCATCAATGGATGAGTCAATACAGTCAATAATGTGTTTTGAGGTTGCAGATTGACACTTAGTACATAGTGGGAAAACCTTGCAACCATTCTGGAAAGTCATTGTCTGTAGATGACCAGACTTGAGTCTGGAAATCAAAGACTGTTTTCACCCAATCATTATTTTCTTGTATGAATGTTAAATCTTCTTCTTCTTTCTTATCTCCACTCAATCATATTAGGGTATCAAGCTTGTAAAGTTTGAGATCATGACTGGGTGAAGTAGAATGTGTCTGCCTTTGTCATTAAGACTGGGAGCACTATTCAGTGGCAGGCCGACTTAGCTCTTAAATAAATGGCTGCCTCTGACATGAGGAACAGATGCCATATGCGCCGCATGAATGTTAAATGAAGTAAAGAAGACATGTCCCATTGACATTGTGTCTATTATCTCTGGTCTCCTTTTCTAATCACCATAGATAAGGTGTGTGTCCACATGGCTACACCAAGAGATGCCAAGTGAATGTTGGCAGGGAGTGTTGCAGGCAGATACAGGAACTACCAGGGGTTAATGACTCACCTGTAGACAATATAATGTAGAGCAATAACGTGCCATCTACACATAGGAAAATGAAAGCATTAATGTTTCTTTTACACATATTACAGTAGAACCTCCATGAGAGGACACTCGCCTTAGAGGACACTTCTCTATAAAGGACAGTTTTCATTTGCAAAATTACTATTTTTACTATTGATAGGCACAATTTGGATTATAGATTATAAACACAAGGTAATAAAACTGAATCCAAATATATAAATAGTGTGTGACGCTTCAGTAACAACGATGTTACCACAAGGTAATAAGACCAAATCCAAATAAATAAATAGTGTGACGTTATGGTAACAGCATTGTTACCTGTTACCAAAATGTAACACACTATTTATTATTTAGATTTGGTCTTATTACCTTGTGTTTATAATCTATAATCCAAATTGTGCCTTATCAAAGCTGTTACCGAAACGTCACACACTGTTTATTTATTTGGATTTGGTCTTATTACCTTGTGTTTATTTTTACTATTTAGAAACTCTCCTGTAAGAGGACACCTCTCCCTAAAAGTCACTTTGGCTCTGTAATTTGGTGTTGTCCTTTAAAGGGAGGTTCTATTGTACTACCTTCTACTGTCCTTACTGACATGAAAAAAATATTGGGAGGGCTTGGCTGATCAATTGGTTGAACCATCCCAGAAGTTTCGACAATTTAATCTAACCTCTCATGGAGGTTCTTAATTATTTTTTACTTATTTCATGGTAGAGTCTATGATAATCATGATGAGGAGATTGCGACTGCATTTTTACTATAAGTACACCACATGGTTACTCTTGTAGAAAGTAATTTAACTTTTGCATATACAGATTGCCAGAGTTTGGTTACTTGCACTTACAGGTGGGTTTTAACTTTTTCAAGAATCGGAGGCCATTGAAGCAATTTCTCTTCAGAAAAGAAGTGTCCACACAAGGTGAGATTCTATACCTAGGGTTAATTCAAGAAAATAAGACCAAATCCATAATAGTGTGCGATGTTTCGGCAACAGCATTGTCACCATCATCAGACAAAAGAATAAATCCTTTTAGTTTTATTCTTTTGTCCGATGATGGTAACAATGTTGTTGCCGAAACATCACACACTATTAAATTATTTGGATTAGGTCTTCTTGAATTATAATCTATAATTCAAATTTTGCTTTATATATCATCTACCTAGGGTTGTTGGAAATCCAGAGTTTATACCATTCCTATCCCTGTGTAAATCATACCACCCAACTTCATCTATGTCATCAATTCAAGCTTTGAAGTGGGATCCTACACTTACAAGAGATAGGTTTTAGAGGCTTTAGGTTTAACACCCCTTTGCCGGTCCCAAGCCCGGATGAAAAAGGAGGAGGGGGAGCAGTAACAAGCTCACTAAAGAACCTGGGTTCAGCTGGCCCGCTGATAGTACCCTGTAAGGGCTCCCAATCCAGGGATACATATGAGCAGCGCTTGTACTCCATGTTAGGAGCAGCTTCACATGGCGTCTGTTCCTCATGTCAGAGGCGGCCATTTATTTTGGAGCTAAGTCAGCCTGCCACTGAGTAGTGCTCCCAGTCTTAATGACAAAGGCAGACGCATTCTACTTCACCCAGTGTGGAGATAAGAAAGAAGAAGGAGAAGGAGGTGACAAGAATTGAAGGATAAGAAACAATAAGTGTGAGAGAACATTACTTAACCCAAACATGATAAGACCTGGATAAAAAACAGTCACTTATCACCCACCCATCTATTATAGCCTCCCTTTGTCCTGGCAGTTGCCACATTGCCAGAGAGGATGAAAACAAAAGGGCCAATCTCCTTGTTACAAACAGCCACAGTGAATGGATGGAGACACAACCAGATAAACGTCCCAATCTCTAATAGCTTTGAATTGATACAAAGACCACAATTTGGATACTAAATGATAATCAAATGCTTATTTTTACTCTTATTTTAGATACAAGGTAATAATACCAAATCCAAATAAATGAATAATGTGTGCCGTTTCGGTAACAGCATTGTTACCATCTTCAGACAAAAGTACTGAATGAGAAATTTACCCCAGCATGGCTTAAATA
>CP092869.1:15626090-15648461 GCA_030710605.1 Cordylochernes scorpioides
TATACTGTATATAGATACAGTATGACCTCCCCACTCCGCCTTTGCCGGTCCCAAGCCCGGATAAAAAAGGAGGAGGGGGAGCAGTAACAAGCTCACTACAAAATCTGGGCTCAGCTGGCCTGGTTGATAGTACCCTGTAAGGGCTCCTAATCCAGGGATACAGGATGAGCAGCGTTTGTACTCCATGTTAGGAGCGGCTGCACATGGCGTCTGTTCCTTATGTCAGAGGCGGCCATTTCTTTTGGAGCTAAGTCGGCCTGCCACTGAGTAGTGCTCCCAGTCTTAATGACAAAGGCAGACTCATTCTACTTCACCCAGTCAAGCTTTACAAGCTTGATGCCCTAATATGATTGATTGGAGATAAGAAAGAAGAGAAGACGAACCTCCCTGTAAAGGACAACACCTAATTGCAGAGTTAAAGTGCCCTTTAGAGAAAGGTGTCCTTTTACTGGAGAGTTGCTAAATACAAATATGTATTAATGCCATTTTATCCTTGACACTAAAAGTTAATCATGAAAAAAAAATGAATATAAGAAAGTACATGGTTTCAATTAATATTATTAATTCATATTACAAAGCTATTTAAAAAAATATAATTCATTTTGGCAAGTTAGATGATTAGCAATCAACTCTGACTAATTGAACACTTCCTTTAATTTAACCGAAAGCTCTGAACCCTTGGGGTGTTGAATTAAAGAGGTTCGACTGTATTTATGTTTTGAAAATATGTATTAATACCATTTTGTCCCTGATGCTAAAAGTTAATCATGAAAATAAAAATAAATACACAAAGTACACACACAATGGTTTCAATTAATATCATTAATTTATTATATAAAACTATTTTTAAAAAATATTATTTTAGCGAGTTGCTGATCATCTAACTTTAATTCAACACTTCCTTTAATTCAACCAAAAGCTCAGATCCCTTGGGGTGTTGAATTAAAATGGTTCGACTATATACAGTAAAACCCCTCTATAGTGAACCCCAATGGGACAGAGCTTTTGGTTCACTAAAGCCACGGTTCACTATAGCCACGGTTTGGCCATTTTTTTTACATTTCAAAATTTTTAGACGTATAATTAAAGGACAGCCATACACATGGGAAGAGGCTTTCTCTTAATAGTGGTCACTTTGTTTTAATTCCCTTAATTGACCAATTTCCTTACATTAATACTGAATAATAATAGAAATCATTAGATGATAGGTTCTTCTTATCATTAACATACATGTACCTCTATGTCTAATTTAAAAATCAAGACAAATCCTAGGCAAAGTTTTATTAAATATATATTCAAAGATATAAAATGATTTTAAAACATCCTTATCACATTATATAATATATTGTTTACTTGGAAAAATGGCTCTCTAATATCTTGTTGCTTCAAAGCATTCTTCAAGCATTGCACCATTCAAATAAAGTTGGTGTTTTTCTTCCATTTCATTTTCCCACATATTCTTCTAGGTCTAGATTTCGTTTTTTTTTAAACCTGTCATGCAAAACATTGCTGACTTTAAAATCATCATAGTTAATGGCATAAAAATAGTTTTTGTTTGATCACGGGACCATTTATTAGGATTTTTTTTTTGCCCTAAAACGTACGATCGCGATCGCAGCAAAAGTTGAGGTTGATTCCTCTTTGTAACAATTTTTAATGGTTTTATATTTTATCTTTTATAATAGAAAAGTTATATTCTCTTATTTTAATATGTTCTTAACATTTTGCCTGTGTTGTTTCACTTTGAAAAGTTCTGAAAATGGCCTTTTTTTTTTTAAAGAAATAACGCTTTTGTTTTTAAAATGCCTTTGTTTTCTTCATTTTGGAAGCCATTTGTATTTTTATATTTCAAATTTAATGGATGAAAATATATTCTATTTAATAAAAAGTATAATGTGTTAAAATTTATACAACATACAGCAAAAATAAAGTGCAAAATTCAAAACAAACAATGCCGCTAAATTTATTGTTTTGAAATCGCGATCCGCGAGCTGAAACATGCTAAAAATTTGGTTGTTTTAATTTTGTTTTTAATTACAATTCTAAGTTCGTTATAAGCATAGTATTTTAAATAGATTTTATCATTTTGGGACCGAAAATAGGTTCGTTATAGGGGTAGTTCGTTATTCTAAAAATCGCAAAGTTCGTTATAACGATGGTATTTTCAATGGAATGGAATTGGGAATCGGCGTGGGTTCGTTATAAGGGAAGGTTCGTTATATCCAGGGTTCGTATTAGCGGGGTTTTACTGTATTATCTCATATATAAAAGTCAATGTCTGTTTCGCGATAAACTCAAAAACTACTGAACCAATTGGTACCAAATTTTGCATGTCGCTTTTTATAAACCTGAGGAAACTTTTTGGCTACATTTTGATTAGTATTTTTGGCTATTTATTATAATAAACATCATTTTTAAGTGAATTTAGAGCTTTTATTTCTAATTGGCCTATAGTAATACAAGCTGCGTTTGGTGATATTGGACTACCCATTGTTGCACCTTTCATTTGGAGATATATTTGGTCATCATAAATAAGTATGTTGTTTTCAAACAAAATTCTATTCCAATTAAAAATTCAGATTTTGGCAAATTATTTATTTTTGATTCTTTTATCCAAAATCAGAATTTTTAATTGGAATAGAATTTTGTTTGAAAAAAACATACCCTATTTATGATGACCAAATATATCTTCAAATGAAAGGTGCAACAATGGGTAGTCCAATATCACCAAACGCAGCTTGTATTACTATAGGCCAATTAGAAATAAAAGCTCTAAATTCACTTAAAAATGATGTTTATTATTTTAAAAGATATGTGGATGACTCCATTTTGGCTATTTATTATCTTTTTTCATTTAAAAAAACTTTTTTTTTACGCGGAGTTGTCAAAGCTTGATACCCTAATATGATTAAGTGGAAATAAGAAAGAAGAAGAAGCTTGTAGAGCTTGAGACTTGATGATATGGGTGAAGTAGAATGCGTCTGCCTTTGTCATTAAGACTGGGAGCATTACTCAGTGGCAGGCCGACTTAGCTCCAAAACAAATGGCCGCCTCTGACATGAGGAACAGACGCCATGTGCAGCCGCTCCTAACATGGAGTACAAACGCTGCTCATCCTGTATCCCTGGATTAGGAGCCCTTACAGGGTACTATCAGCCGGGCCAGCTGAGCCCAGGTTTTTTAGTGAGCTTGTTACTGCTCCCCCTCCTCCTTTTTCATCCGGGCTTGGGACAGGCAAAGGCGGAGTTTCTTGTATCTAATGATGAAGAAGAATGAGCCGCAACACCAGTTTTGACATATTCAAACAAAAATCCAACAACCTCTATACCATGGTTTTGGTGTTTGACCCTCATCAGTACAGGGACTATTTCACAGCATCCTACAAGAGGGATTATGAAATCAGTGGAATTTGTCAAACAGGGCGATGAACAAGTGCAACATTCCGTTGCATAATTTGAGGAAGAAATACCTTTTATGGAAAATAAAAAATATATATATATATATTTTGTGGGATGGTTGTGTGATGTGTTGGTGTGGCTTGTGGAAAGGCCGCTGATAAAATTATAATTAAAATTAATTTATTTAAAGCCAGAAATATATAAAGAGAAAAGAAGTAACGGTTGAAGTAACGGCTGTTGGGAGCAGGCCTTGTTGTTTACCGCGCCAGTGGCCAGCAAAAGTCTCGGATGATGTCGCATGCGTAGTCAAGCCGCCACACTACTGCCCGTATGTGTAGTGAAGCCTTGTCCCAGTCCGCGCTCGCTGTAGCAAATGGTGGTCGCCACATATATATATATGTAATATGTATATGTATATATGTAATAATGATATAAGTGATGAGTTCGAGAGCATTTCATAATTTTTTTTAGTATAATGGAAGAAGAAAGTCATTGTTAAAAACAATGATGATTTTATACTTTTACTATTTCCAGATCTCTACATGTCCATATATTAGGGCGCCAGTGGCTGCTGAAAAGCAGACCACAAATTTATTCATCTATGGCACATGTAGAGACCTAAAGCTGTGCCGGCTAGCAATTATGTTGATGGGGAAATTAACCAATCAATTTTTTTGGTTAAACAAATTTTTATTAAGACCAATAAAATATTTCAATGTACAACATTTTCCTTTATTATATTAATTAATGAAATCACACACATATATATATAATTTAAAAACATATACCAAAGAAAAAACTGTAAATAAGGTTAAAAGGGAGGAGTCTTAAACTTTATACAAAGGAAAAAAAAAAGGCCTATCGTGCCAAAGTCCCATTATCCCCCAACCTACCTAGTCATCCAGCCACCCAGTGTCCATCATTCAAAAAAAATGGGCAGCCAAGGCCGCAGCTAGCGGCCTCCGCCCTCCGCAACTCCAAGTCTTCTTTCTTTCTCAGAAAAAAAAATCGAATTTTTGTCAAGAAAAAAAAATGTCAATATCAAAAAATGTCAATCTTCCAGAATGTCAATATCAAAATTGTTCAATCTTCCAGAAAAGTAAATATCCCGCTTCCTTGTCCCAGTGTTGCTGAACTCACCCCCCCAAGCTATCATCACCTTTCTCTCTATGAAAATAAAAAAATTAAAAAGGCATCTTAAAAAAATGATAAAAATAAATTAAATATAAAATTATTAAAGAAATATTCACAAAAAATAAAATAAAAATACGAAAATATTGAATTAAAAAAAAACAATTAACATTGTAGGATCTGGGCATCTTGGGGTCAGCTTGGGAAAGGTTCAGGGCTCGTGGTGGAGCTGGTGCTCTGCATGAAGATGGTGGAGCCAGGTCAAGCACCATAGGTCGGTGGCTTGACTACAGGAAGGGGTGTCTGGGTCCATCTTGGACTGGTTTGTGGTCAAGTCGGCCACCATCGGACATGTGGCTCGACTAACAGGAAGGGGTGTCTGAGTCCATCTCAGGCTAGCTTGGTGTTGGTGGGGCCAGGTCATCCACCATAGGTCAGGTGTCTTGACCACCAGGAAGGGGTGTCTGAGTCCATCTTGGACTATCCTGGTGTTGGTGGGGCCAGGTCATCCACCACAGGTCAGGTGACTTGATTACAGGAAGGGGATCTCGGTCTCTGGCTCAGTGCTGCCAGGGCTAAAGGTGGCTTCAGGCTCCATCTCAACACCTCGCAATCACCAGAGGTTGGTAACTTAAATGGACAAAGGTGGGATATGGTTAGGTTAGGTGGGGTTCTGGGTTACTTTGGCATATTATGGTCACGAGGTGTCCCAACATAAGTATATTGTAGTATGGTTGTTGATGTGCTGTGTTGGTGTGGCTTGTGGAAAGGCTGCTGATAAAATTATAATTAAAATTAATTTATTTAAAACAAGAAATTATAGAGAGAAAAGAAACAACGGTTGGAGTAACGACCGTTGGAGTTAGCCTACATGTTTACCGCTAAATCCCCGCGTCTCTGATGACGTCCCACGCGCATGCGTAGTGAAGTGTTGACGCCCGCGCATGCGTTGAAGCAAAGTGTAGTCGCCACAATATCTTTCAATGTTTTCAACCAACGATATTTTGACATGAATTGGCCACCCCAAGGAATCAGAGCTATTGGTTGATTTAAAGCGGCCAGATTTAGCATAGTCACATCTTGCTTAAAAGTGTGACAATGCATGGAATAAACGGCGCCATGTTGTGCACAACTCCTTGACAAGTTAAGCGAACTTATGCAGATACAAGTCACCTGTGGAAACAAATAGGAGTCTTAGAGAGTAACGTTCAGTTATTTGATAAGGCACAATTTGGATTATAGATTATAAACACAAGGTAATAAGACCAAATCCAAATAAATAAATAGTGTGTGACGTTTCTGTAACAGCGTTGTTACCATCTTCTGACAAAAGTACTGAATGAGAAATTTTACAGCAGCATGGTTTAAATAGTTACTGTTATCAAGTATGATAAGGCACAATTTAGAGTATAGATTATAAACACAAGGTAATAAGACCAAATACAAATAAATTTATTTATTTATTTGGATTTGTCTTATTAGATTGTATTATCAAGTATAAAATGAAAGGATTTAAAAGCACGAATGTTTCTTTTATACATAATACAAACTTCTACTGCCCTTACTGCGATGAAAAAATATATTGGGAGGGCTTGGCTCATCAGTGGTGAACCCTCCCAACGGTTTCGCCAATTTAAGAGGGGAGGGTTCACCACTGATGAGCCAAGCTCTCCCAATATATTTTTTCATCGCAGTAAGGGCAGTAGAAGTTTGCGTTATGTATAAAAGAAACATTCGTGCTTTTAAATCCTTTCATTTTATATGTATAGATGGCGCGTTATTGCTTTGTGTTAATTATCAAGTATGTAAACAAGATAGCAGATAAGAAAAAGATAGTATATCTAAAAAAAAAAAGTGGGTTTTTTCCACTTTTAATTCTAAGAATAATTGTTTGTGTTTCTCAGAAAACTATCTTCTTCTTATCTGCTATCTGGCTTACATACTTGAGAACAGTAACTATTTAAAACATGCTGTGGTAAAATTTTTCTCATTCAGTACTTTTGTCTGAAGATATTGATATTGATCCTGGTGATATAATGGTGTCAGTTACTAGAGTATTACTTATTTGGGTCTGATCCACTATTGATTCTGGTGGTATAATGGTGTCAGTTACTAGAGTATCACTTATTTAGGTCTGATCCACTATTGATTCTGGTGGTATAATGGTGTCAGTTACTAGAGTATTACTTATTTGGGTCTGATCCACTATTGATTCTGGTGGTATAATGGTGTCAGTTACTAGAGTATTACTTATTTGGGTCTGATCCACTATTGATTCTGGTGGTATAATGGTGTCAGTTACTAGAGTATTACTTATTTGGTTCTGATCCTCTATTGATTCTGGTGGTATAATGGTGTCAGTTACTAGAGTATTACTTATTTGGGTCTGATCCACTATTGATCCTGGTGATATAATGGTGTCTGTTACTAGAGTATTACTTATTTGGGTCTGATCCACTATTGATTCTGGTGGTATAATGGTGTCAGTTACTAGAGTATTACTTATTTGGGTCTGGTCCACTATTGATTCTGGTGGTATAATGGTGTCAGTTACTAGAGTATTACTTATTTGGTTCTGGTCCACTATTGATTCTGGTGGTATAATGGTGTCAGTTACTAGAGTATTACTTATTTGGGTCTGATCCACTATTGATTCTGGTGGTATAATGGTGTCAGTTACTAGAGTATTACTTATTTGGGTCTGGTCCACTATTGATTCTGGTGGTATAATGGTGTCAGTTACTAGAGTATTACTTATTTGGGTCTGGTCCACTATTGATTCTGGTGGTATAATGGTGTCAGTTACTAGAGTATTACTTATTTGGTTCTGGTCCACTATTGATTCTGGTGGTATAATGGTGTCAGTTACTAGAGTATTACTTATTTGGTTCTGGTCCACTATTGATTCTGGTGGTATAATGGTGTCGGTTACTAGAGTATTACTTATTTGGGTCTGATCCACTATTGATTCTGGTGGTATAATGGTGTCGGTTACTAGAGTATTACTTATTTGGTTCTGGTCCACTATTGATTCTGGTGGTATAATGGTGTCAGTTACTAGAGTATTACTTATTTGGGTCTAATCCACTATTGATTCTGGTGGTATAATGGTGTCAGTTACTAGAGTATTACTTATTTGGTTCTGATCCACTATTGATTCTGGTGGTATAATGGTGTCAGTTACTAGAGTATTACTTATTTGGGTCTGATCCACTATTGATCCTGGTGGTATAATGGTGTCAGTTACTAGAGTATTACTTATTTGGGTCTGATCCACTATTGATTCTGGTGGTATAATGGTGTCAGTTACTAGAGTATCACTTATTTGGGTCTGATCCACTATTGATTCTGGTGGTATAATGGTGTCATTTACTAGAGTATTACTTATTTGGGTCTGATCCACTATTGATTCTGGTGGTATAATGGTGCCAGTTACTAGAGTATTACTTATTTGGGTCTGATCCACTATTGATTCTGGTGGTATAATGGTGTCATTTACTAGAGTATTACTTATTTGGGTATGATCCACTATTGATTCTGGTGGTATAATGGTGTCAGTTACTAGAGTATTACTTATTTGGTTCTGGTCCACTATTGATTGAGGTGGTATAATGGTGCCAGTTACTAGAGTATTACTTATTTGGGTCTGATCCACTATTGATTCTGGTGGTATAATGGTGTCATTTACTAGAGTATTACTTATTTGGTTCTGGTCCACTATTGATTCTGGTGGTATAATGGTGTCAGTTACTAGAGTATTACTTATTTGGTTCTGGTCCACTATTGATTCTGGTGGTATAATGGTGTCAGTTACTAGAGTATTACTTATTTGGGTCTGATCCACTATTGATTCTGGTGGTATAATGGTGTCAGTTACTAGAGTATCACTTATTTGGGTCTGATCCACTATTGATTCTGGTGGTATAATGGTGTCAGTTACTAGAGTATCACTTATTTAGGTCTGATCCACTATTGATTCTGGTGGTATAATGGTGTCATTTACTAGAGTATTACTTATTTGGGTATGATCCACTATTGATTCTGGTGGTATAATGGTGTCAGTTACTAGAGTATTACTTATTTGGGTCTGATCCTCTATTGATTCTGGTGGTATAATGGTGTCAGTTACTAGAGTATTACTTATTTGGTTCTGGTCCACTATTGATTGAGGTGGTATAATGGTGCCAGTTACTAGAGTATTACTTATTTGGGTCTGATCCTCTATTGATTCTGGTGGTATAATGGTGTCAGTTACTAGAGTATCACTTATTTGGTTCTGATCCACTATTGATTCTGGTGGTATAATGGTGTCAGTTACTAGAGTATTACTTATTTGGTTCTGATCCACTATTGATTCTGGTGGTATAATGGTGTCAGTTACTAGAGTATCACTTATTTGGGTCTGATCCACTATTGATTCTGGTGGTATAATGGTGTCAGTTACTAGAGTATCACTTATTTAGGTCTGATCCACTATTGATTCTGGTGGTATAATGGTGTCATTTACTAGAGTATTACTTATTTGGGTATGATCCACTATTGATTCTGGTGGTATAATGGTGTCAGTTACTAGAGTATTACTTATTTGGGTCTGATCCTCTATTGATTCTGGTGGTATAATGGTGTCAGTTACTAGAGTATTACTTATTTGGTTCTGGTCCACTATTGATTGAGGTGGTATAATGGTGCCAGTTACTAGAGTATTACTTATTTGGGTCTGATCCACTATTGATTCTGGTGGTATAATGGTGCCAGTTACTAGAGTATTACTTATTTGGGTCTGATCCTCTATTGATTCTGGTGGTATAATGGTGTCAGTTACTAGAGTATTACTTATTTGGGTCTGATCCACTATTGATTCTGGTGGTATAATGGTGTCAGTTACTAGAGTATTACTTATTTGGGTCTGATCCACTATTGATCCTGGTGGTATAATGGTGTCAGTTACTAGAGTATTACTTATTTGGGTCTGATCCACTATTGATTCTGGTGATATAATGGTGTCATTTACTAGAGTATTACTTATTTGGGTATGATCCACTATTGATTCTGGTGGTATAATGGTGTCAGTTACTAGAGTATTACTTATTTGGGTCTGATCCTCTATTGATTCTGGTGGTATAATGGTGTCAGTTACTAGAGTATTACTTATTTGGTTCTGATCCACTATTGATTCTGGTGGTATAATGGTGTCATTTACTAGAGTATTACTTATTTAGGTCTGATCCACTATTGATTCTGGTGGTATAATGGTGTCAGTTACTAGAGTATTACTTATTTGGGTCTGATCCACTATTGATTCTGGTGGTATAATGGTGTCAGTTACTAGAGTATTACTTATTTGGGTCTGATCCACTATTGATTCTGGTGGTATAATGGTGTCAGTTACTAGAGTATTACTTATTTGGTTCTGGTCCACTATTGATTGAGGTGGTATAATGGTGCCAGTTACTAGAGTATTACTTATTTGGGTCTGATCCTCTATTGATTCTGGTGGTATAATGGTGTCAGTTACTAGAGTATTACTTATTTGGTTCTGGTCCACTATTGATTGAGGTGGTATAATGGTGCCAGTTACTAGAGTATTACTTATTTGGGTCTGATCCACTATTGATTCTGGTGGTATAATGGTGTCAGTTAATAGAGTATTACTTATTTGGTTCTGGTCCACTATTGATTGAGGTGGTATAATGGTGCCAGTTACTAGAGTATTACTTATTTGGGTCTGATCCACTATTGATTCTGGTGGTATAATGGTGTCAGTTACTAGAGTATTACTTATTTGGTTCTGGTCCACTATTGATTCTGGTGGTATAATGGTGTCAGTTACTAGAGTATTACTTATTTGGTTCTGGTCCACTATTGATTCTGGTGGTATAATGGTGTCAGTTACTAGAGTATCACTTATTTGGGTCTGATCCACTATTGATTCTGGTGGTATAATGGTGTCAGTTACTAGAGTATCACTTATTTAGGTCTGATCCACTATTGATTCTGGTGGTATAATGGTGTCAGTTACTAGAGTATTACTTATTTGGGTATGATCCACTATTGATTCTGGTGGTATAATGGTGTTAGTTACTAGAGTATTACTTATTTGGGTCTGATCCTCTATTGATTCTGGTGGTATAATGGTGTCAGTTACTAGAGTATTACTTATTTGGTTCTGGTCCACTTTTGATTGAGGTGGTATAATGGTGCCAGTTACTAGAGTATTACTTATTTGGGTCTGATCCTCTATTGATTCTGGTGGTATAATGGTGTCAGTTACTAGAGTATTACTTATTTGGGTCTGATCCACTATTGATTCTGGTGGTATAATGGTGTCATTTACTAGAGTATTACTTATTTGGTTCTGGTCCACTATTGATTCTGGTGGTATAATGGTGTCAGTTACTAGAGTATTACTTATTTGGTTCTGGTCCACTATTGATTCTGGTGGTATAATGGTGTCAGTTACTAGAGTATTACTTATTTGGGTCTGATCCACTATTGATTCTGGTGGTATAATGGTGTCAGTTACTAGAGTATCACTTATTTGGGTCTGATCCACTATTGATTCTGGTGGTATAATGGTGTCAGTTACTAGAGTATCACTTATTTAGGTCTGATCCACTATTGATTCTGGTGGTATAATGGTGTCATTTACTAGAGTATTACTTATTTGGGTATGATCCACTATTGATTCTGGTGGTATAATGGTGTCAGTTACTAGAGTATTACTTATTTGGGTCTGATCCTCTATTGATTCTGGTGGTATAATGGTGTCAGTTACTAGAGTATTACTTATTTGGTTCTGGTCCACTATTGATTGAGGTGGTATAATGGTGCCAGTTACTAGAGTATTACTTATTTGGGTCTGATCCTCTATTGATTCTGGTGGTATAATGGTGTCAGTTACTAGAGTATTACTTATTTGGTTCTGATCCACTATTGATTCTGGTGGTATAATGGTGTCAGTTACTAGAGTATTACTTATTTGGGTCTGATCCACTATTGATCCTGGTGGTATAATGGTGTCAGTTACTAGAGTATTACTTATTTGGGTCTGATCCACTATTGATTCTGGTGATATAATGGTGTCATTTACTAGAGTATTACTTATTTGGGTATGATCCACTATTGATTCTGGTGGTATAATGGTGTCAGTTACTAGAGTATTACTTATTTGGGTCTGATCCTCTATTGATTCTGGTGGTATAATGGTGTCAGTTACTAGAGTATTACTTATTTGGTTCTGATCCACTATTGATTCTGGTGGTATAATGGTGTCATTTACTAGAGTATTACTTATTTGGGTCTGATCCACTATTGATTCTGGTGGTATAATGGTGTCAGTTACTAGAGTATTACTTATTTGGGTCTGATCCACTATTGATTCTGGTGGTATAATGGTGTCAGTTACTAGAGTATTACTTATTTGGGTCTGATCCACTATTGATTCTGGTGGTATAATGGTGTCATTTACTAGAGTATTACTTATTTGGGTCTGATCCACTATTGATTCTGGTGGTATAATGGTGTCATTTACTAGAGTATTACTTATTTGGGTCTGATCCACTATTGATTCTGGTGGTATAATGGTGTCAGTTACTAGAGTATTACTTATTTGGGTCTGATCCACTATTGATTCTGGTGGTATAATGGTGTCGGTTACTAGAGTATTACTTATTTGGTTCTGCTCCACTATTGATTCTGGTGGTATAATGGTGTCAGTTACTAGAGTATTACTTATTTGGGTCTGATCCACTATTGATTCTGGTGGTATAATGGTGTCAGTTACTAGAGTATTACTTATTTGGGTCTGATCCACTATTGATTCTGGTGGTATAATGGTGCCAGTTACTAGAGTATTACTTATTTGGGTCTGATCCACTATTGATTCTGGTGGTATAATGGTGCCAGTTACTAGAGTATTACTCATTTGGGTCTGATCCACTATTGATTCTGGTGGTATAATGGTGCCAGTTACTAGAGTATTACTTATTTGGGTCTGATCCACTATTGATTCTGGTGATATAATGGTGTCTGTTACTAGAGTATTACTTATTTGTTTTTGAAAATAATATTTTAGGTTTCTCAGAAAACTATCTTCTTATCTGCTATCTTGTTCACACACTTGATATCAGTAACTATTTAAAACATTCTTTGGTAAAATTTCTCATTCAGTACTTTTGTCTAAAGATGGTAACAACACTGTTACTGAATGGTCACACACTATTTATTTATTTTGATTTGGTCTTAATATCTTGAGGGAATAATATCAATTAAATCAAGGGAAAACTATATTTTTTCTCTCAAATAAATAATTATAATCCTTGTGTTTCAACAAAAAGGTAATAAAAGAATCTAAGGAAGTTATATTCAGTAGGTATTCCCATATTTTTTAAAGTGAAGCTAATAATTTGGGGTAATAAAACCACTAGCTATATTACTGGTTGTTATATGTCAAATATAGACTGTAACTGTATCATCAATGAGTACAATTGTCCACAATCCAACACCACTTTTTGACTGAAATAGTTCAGTGAATAGTAGTTTCAATACATTCCTGTATTTGTCGGATTTTTATATATTGAGGTCATCATTAATGTTTCAGCAGAAAAAACTCCATGTGAGGACACTCACACTAGAGGACACATCTCTACAAAAGATATTTTCCTTTTACAAATTTACCATTTTTACTATTTTTCAACTCCCCAGTAAAAGGTACCTCTCCCTAAAGAACACTCTGGCTCTGCAATTAGGTGTCCTCTACAGGGTGGTTTTGCTGTATTACTATATGTTGATTTTATGTCCAGTAAATTGATTGGACATGAAATTAACATATAGTAATAACCACAAGGTAATAAGACCAAATCCAAATAAATAAATAGTTTGTAACGTTTCGGTAAAATCATTGTTCAGACAAAAGTACTGAATCATCACACACTATTTATTTGGATTTGGTCTTTTGTTTATAATCTATAATCCAAATTGTGCCTTATCATATAATAATAACATTAATTCAAAACTATTTTAAAGGCGTATGATTCTTTTTGATATTAAACAATTTCTACTGCCCTTACTGCAATGGAAAAATTAATAGGAGGGCCTGGCTCATCAGTGGTGAACCCTCCCAGCGGTTTCGCCAGTTTAATCTACCATACCGCTGTTATATTGCATTTTTTCGATCTTCCTTTCATAGTGATACTGATGATAGACTCTTGGAATGGGTATTTTAGATGAACTATGGGCATAAGCTTTGAGGACAGTAGAATTACATACATTTATAAATATATAATATGCTTCGAGCAATCGCTCTTCCGCAAATATCAAATTGTTTCTTTTATTAGAACATTTATAATATGATGCACTAGCGCGCCATTAATACATTAATACTACACCTCAATATATTAAAAAATCGACACATACAGGAACATATTGGACTATATTTCACAGCACCATTTCAGTCAAAAAGTGGCATTTGTTATATTTCTTATAAAGTGTGCAACCAACCAGTTGCACCTATCAGAGGACAAAAAGGAGATAAGTTATCAACACCTACTTGGTTCAACTCTACCTTCATTTATCTAACAAAGATTGTTAGTCAAGACTAATATATAGGGACTAGGAAAATTAGTACAACTCTCCCTAAAGGATACTTTGGCTCTGGAAATAGGTGTCCTTTACAAGGAGGTAGTTTTACTGTATATTGTATTTTGTGGTAGCAAGATTTACTCCAGGGAAAAGTGTATTTTCAAAACATTTTTATTATTCTCCAGGTTTCAGGCACAGACATCCTCCTACAGGAGTTTATACCAGGTTTTCTCCTGTAGATGGGTGTCCGTGCCTGAAAGCTAGAGAATAATAAAAATGTTTTGAAAATACACTTTTCCCTGGAGGAATGATTAAATTTTACTCAAGATTTACTTTGCCAATTAAAATGCCATTTAATAAGATGTTGTAGCATAAATTTTTATGTGAAAGGGGGCGGGGGGTACTTTGATTAAAATCACGTTGATATATTAAAAAAAAAAAACTATCTTGTATTTAGATTTCTTATCTTTCTTATCTCCACTCCATCATATTAGGGTATCAAGCTTGAAAAGCTTGAGACTTTTGATGGTTTCTGCTGGGGAAGAGTAGAGTTTGACAACCATCATGACTGGGTGAAGTAGAATGCGTCTGCCTTCTTCATTAACCCTTAGTTACTGGCGCCAATTTTCCTTACACAATTACTGGCGTTCGGCCTCTCAGGCTGTCTTTTAAAATCAATAATAAACCATGTTATTTATAAACTAAAAAGAAATTAAACGTATACACATAATTTCCAAAGAATAAATATTTTATTTTTTTTCGAATAAACAGAGCTCTAAACAAAATTAGATGAAAATGTACAAGAAACTCTTTCTATCTAAAATATTCTATATATATTCTAAAAAATTCTATCTAAAATATTTTATTCAAGATTAGGTGCACAATTCAAGCAGATTGCTTGCTTGATATTTGCAGGTTGGTTCTTTGCATTTTTTGAATTGCATTTGAGTTCGACGATCTTTTTTACATAGGTAGCATCTTTTGCGTTTTTTGGACCAAGGACTGCCGCTTGTGGATTCCTAGATAACACATATTATTGATATTTCGTTTAAATATCAAATAAATATTTGCCTACCTCAAGTGATGAAGTTCCACCATGCTTCTGAATTAATACTTGCAGATCTCTTGACAAATTTTTGGCTTGATTTCTCATATTCAAGGCATCTCTCATTAGTTGTAGAGCAAGCTGCTTTATAAAATATTTTCGAGCCATTCCACCGTCTTGCTTGACAGCCTTATAAATTACTGCTGAATTTATTGCAACCACATCCAAAAAGTTGAAAAATAAACACAGGGGCCATCTTTTGGTTCTTCTTCCAACTGAATACATGTCTGATCAACTACATCTACACCACCTTTGGTCATATTATAAAATGTGATTATCTCAGGCTTTTATTGTTCAGCAGTTTCTTGATCAATTGTTGTGGTCGAATGCATTGTGGAGAGTAATATAACAGATTTTCCAATTTTAGGGACATAGGGTACCAAATTTTTGTTTTTGAAAAACCAAAAGTGGAACCGAACTTCTATTATATTATACAAAATTACAATCACAAAGCACAATTTAGAATGCATATAATTGAAGCAAGAGTAATAAAAAAACGAATTCTCAACTTATTTGTTGCGTTTGAACGTCTATAAAACCAAAAGTGAAACGGCCAATAATAGGGGCGCTAAAATTCCCAGTGACGTAATTACTGGCGCTCGGCTTTAAAGGCCGTTTGATTTAATAACTCGGATATACAAAATAGATTTCTCTTAAAATGAAAAGTTCTTCAAATAAATGCATTTTATTAAGATACCTAAAATTTTGATGAAAAATATTGCATTTTGAAAATTTCGCAAACATTTTTAATTTTCACACGGCCTTTCAAGCCGAACGCCAGTAATTACGGGTTAAGAATGGGAGCACTACTCAGTGGCAGGCCGACTTATCTTCAAAAGAAATGGCCGCCTCTGACATGAGGAACAGATGCCATGTGCAGCCACTCCTAACATGGAGTACAAATGCTGCTCATCCTGTATCCCTGGATTAGGAGCCCTTACAAGGTACTATCAGCTGAGCCAACTGAGCCCAGGTTTTTAGTGAGCTTGTTACTGCTCCCCCTCCTCCTTTTTCATCCGGGCTTGGGACCGGCAAAGGCGGAGTTTAGATATAAAATTATAATATTGTAGCCTAGAAAGTCCTTGGTTAAATAAGGACATATTTTATTAATTGCATCAACTAGTATGACTAAATGGAAATTTTGCCAGCAGGTTGTTCATCTATAAAGGTCACCTCTCCCATCAAAATGGCCTCTAGTTTTGATATTTATTTTGACGGGAGAGGTGGCCTTTATAGTATGTCTAGATGATAATTATTAATTAATTATTTACAGAACCAGACCACAAGCAAAACCAAAAGATATTCTTCATGAAATATGAATAAACTATTACACATCCAAAGTTACACAAGGTAATAAGACCAAGTCCAAATAAAAAAAAAAACACACTATTTATTTGGATTTGGTCTTATTACCATGTGTTTATAATCTATAATCCAAATTGTACCATATCATTTTTATTGTACATCTATTTTGTGAATCTGTTACAAAATAAATTATAATTAAATAATTTAAATAAACACAAGGTAATAAGACCAAATAAATAAATAGTGTGTGACACACATTGTTCTGCAGTAAACCTTGTTCCAATGACCATGTTTGTCTAGGACCCTATCTTACCAAGACTGCCCTCTTTCCTGTCAACCAAGACTGCCCTCTTTCCTGTCAACCAAGACTGCCCTCTTTCCTGTCAACCAAGACTGCCCTCTTTCCTGTCAACCAAGACTGCCCTCTTTCCTGTCAACCAAGACTGCCCTCTTTCCTGTCAACCAAGACTGCCCTCTTTCCTGTCAACCAAGAATGCCCTCTTTCCTGTCAACCAAGACTGCCCTCTTTCCTGTCAACCAAGAATGCCCTCTTTCCTGTCAACCAAGACTGCTCAAACTGCTCAACTGGATGTTACAGCAATAGTGGGACCAGATATGTCAAGCTGTCAGTTGCCAGGTTTGTTTATGACTAGACCGGGTTTAGTTTTGACAAGTCCCGGCCCGGTACCAATCTCTTTCCATCCTGGTCGAACCATTATGGTTTCCAACAAAACAACACAAAAAATCTGACTTCATCTTACAATAAAATTTTTATATTATTAAAAGTGTTTTCCACACAAAAAAATATATATATAAAATTACACAAAATATTACTTAAACATTTTTTGAAAATTTTCTTTCTTAAAAAATTTAAATTGTTTGATAAAAAGATTACATAGTTCTGTCTTTGCTCTTTTTCCTACTCTAATATCTTCAATTCTTCCTCCTTTTTTTTTCTACGTTCTGCTTAAATGACGTGTAACGACCGAAGTAATAAGCGTGAACTTGTTATAGCCCTATATTGTTACATAAATAATTAAAACCCAAATAATAATATTTAATAATTTGTTTTAATCATCATTAATTTACCACTACTTTTTATATAAATTATATTTAATTCTACTCTTATATATATTTATATATTATATGTTTGTATGTCATAATATTTGCAAATAAATAAATAAAATGGCCTGTGTGGGAGTACAAGGGAAGAGGGAAGATAGCCGGGTTAACAAAGAACCCCCTTGGTAAACAAGTGTCAAGTCTTCATTCTCCCCTAGGGGATTTATCTTACTCAAAGCGGTTTAAAAGCGGCTGGATGTGATGATCAAGGGACAGTTCTCACCGAGGTGGTCCCAACACCAGTTGTTCCCAGGGTGGTCCTCGGATCTTCTCTCTTTCCTCCCCGATCTACTCCCCACAGGTTTTTGCCTTTGTATCCTGTCTCCTGTGTCTCCTTACCACACATCCACCACGACTACTTCACGAATCACCACACATATATATATATATAATCAAACTTCTCTCTTATTAATTATTTGGAAAATTATAAAAATCACAATTTGGATTACAAGTTACAAGAAAATAAGACCTAATCCAAATAAATTAATAGGGTGTGACGTTTCGGTAACAGAGTTGTTACCAGACAAAAGAATTTAAGGCCCTTATCCTCCCCCAAATTTGACTGAAACTAATCAATCTTGTCTGAATATCAAATATGACTAAATAATTCAAAATCTCCTTCTTCCTCCTTCTTTCTTATCTCCACTCAATCATATTAAGGTATCTGTTTGACAACCATCATGACTGGGTGAAGTAGAATGCATCTGCCTTTGTCATTAAGACTGGGAGCACTACTCAGTGGCAGGCCGACTTAGCTTCAAAATAAATGGCTGCCTCTGACATGAGTAACAGATGCCATGTGCAGCTGCTCCTAACATGGAGTACAAACACTGCTCATCCTGTATCCCTGGATTAGGAGCCCTTACAAGGTACTATCAGCTGGGCAAGCTGAACCCAGGTTTTTTAGTGAGCTTGTTACTGCTCCCCCAGCAGAGAGTTCATTTCAAGAAAAGTAACTCTTGATTGTATAATTTGCTGATGGCTTGTGTTTGTCCATTTTCAGAATAAACATCTGATATGTTTCTATTATAGGGTGAAGATTAATAGTGAAAGTTATTTTATGAGAAATTGTACTTTATATATATTTAGATATCTTTAAAATAAAAATAGAAGATGTGAAATTTCATATTACTCTGATTATTTTTATTATTTTACACTTCTGTCTTTTTTTGCATACTTACATACATACATGTTATAAATAAATTTTAAAAAAAGAGAATTTATGCTTGATTTTAGATCATGTTGAGGATTATGGTAATGCAGTCGTGGCAAGAATCGTGAAAGAATAATAATAAAAATAGTTTTGATCAAATATTGATTTAATTTCAACTAAAGGAATATATGAAAAACATAATTCAAGAAAGTACTGCCAGGCTTAAGAATAAAAAAAAATGAATAACTTATTTACATAATGTACAAAAGGTTTGAGCCGGCCAGCGGGAAACAACAACAATGAGTTTTTATAGGGTAAGCGTGACCGCTGGCGGTCGATTTAACAGAGTATTTGTATCTATGAAAAACAATTTTAAATAAAGATAAGGCACAATTTGGATTATAGATTATAAACACAAGGTATTAAGACCAAATCCAAATAAATAAATAGTGTGTATCACACACTATTTATTTATTTGGATTTGGTCTTATTACCTTGTGTTTATAATTTTAAATAAAATAATATTTTAATATAACATACATATTATAAACAAAGTTTTTAATATATTTACATACCTTCGATTGTCTCAAATCAAACAAAGTAAAGTAATAATATCACTGATATCTTGAAACAAAACAAACAGATCAGATAAACTAATTGCTGACTTTTAATTATTCTATAAAATTGGCTAAATACCATTTCTAGACAATTGAAATAATTTTATTGAGACATCTTGTCAATACATTCAAAATGCACAGTCCGCACTATTTAAAAAAGATAATATGCATTATATACACTATGTATAATGAACCTCTACCACCGCTGCACACTTTGGTGGAGAATCAACAGCAGGTCTCCAACGACACCACGCATTTCGCGATCTACGAAGAATACGTAGATCACGTACTTTGCTGCTGAGGAGATGGTGATGGCGTGGTCCTGAAGACCAACTGGAAAGATTCAGGACTGCAGGTCCAGCCGATGATGGAGAACATCTCTCGGATGACAACGGCGCTGCAGGACCAGTAATGGTGGATTAATGATAGGTCGATGGAGCCGCAGGCGCTGCAGACAGGCTGACTCGACGCCAGGTGCTCCGGGATGGGGCAGGGCGTGCAGGGCCAGTCGCATTGAGATGTTCGCCACATTTCTAGATGAATCAAGAACATGTTTCAGGCTGTTGGCTCTCATCAGCTTGCGCTGGTTCTAGAGGCCTACTGAAGAATCAAGGATATTTAAGAGAGGCCAAAAGTACAATGAGAACATCAATTCTTTTATTACACTGCTGGGAGATAAACAGGGTTCCTAAAATTTATAACTACAGTAGAACATAATCCATGAAAGGACACTCATTCTAGAGAACACCTCTCTACAAAGGACATTTTTCATTTGTAAAATTACTATTTTTACTGATAAGGCAAAATTTGGATTATAGATTATAAGCACAAGGTAATAAGATCAAATATAAATAAATAAATAGTGTGTGACGTTTCGGTAACAGACTTGTTACCATCTTCAGACAAAAGTACTGAATGGTAATAGCCTACAGCTACATCCTGTGTACCCAGGTGGTCACCCTCCCAAGTACTGACAGGGCCTGACATTGCTTAACTTCGGTGATCGGACGAGAACCGGTGTTTTCAATATGGTATGGTCGTAGGCTACATTCAGTACTTTTGTCTGAAGATGGTAACAACGCTGTTACCAAAACATCACACACTATTTATTTATTTGGATTTGGTCTTATTACCTTGTGTTCTTAATTGAACTTTTTAGTTATTTACTTAATTTTAGAAGGAAAGTGTGGTTGTGAGTGATATCAGCAATGCTATCATTAGATGATGTATTGTGACATTGTAGATTAGTTGTGACATTGTAGGTGATTGGTGTTTGACAATCCCTCATTAAGGTGAAAGAATCAAGTCATCAGAGATAGGTGTTCCAGGGTATCCTTGCAGTCTTGATATTGCCATGTGAAAATTAGTGAAGATAAACTTAAGGATGACACAGCAATTTATTGTTGTTGTTTCTTATCCGCAATGTTATCAGCAATGCTATCATTAGATGATGTATTGTGACATTGTAGGTGATTGGTGTTTGACAATCCCTCATTAAGGTGAAAGAATCAAGTCATCAGAGATAGGTGTTCCAGGGTATCCTTGCAGTCTTGATATTGCCATGTGAAAATTAGTGAAGATAAACTTAAGGATGACACAGCAATTTGTTGTTGTTGTTTCTTATCCGCAATGTTATCAGCAATGCTATCATTAGATGATGTATTGTGACATTGTAGGTGATTGGTGTTTGACAATCCCTCATTAAGGTGAAAGAATCAAGTCATCAGAGATAGGTGTTCCAGGGTATCCTTGGGGTCTTGATACGTGGAAAATTAGTGAAGATAAACTTAGGGATGACACAGCAATTTGTTGTTGTTGTTTCTTATCCCCTTGTGTAAAGATTACACAAATTCCATTCCAGCTGTTTTATGATAAGCACCGGCCTCTCCCAAAGGTCCTGTTTAGTACATCTAATGCAAGCCAAAATGTGTTCTGGAGCTGCAAGTGCCAAGTTACATTTTGGACTAGTGGGGTAGATTTTGTTATTATTTTCTATCTTCAATGGCTTGAGATGGCCTGTTCTAAATCTTGTTAGTGTTGTTTGATTATGTCTATTTCTGATGTTCAGAGCTCCTCCTGGGTTCACTCCACTGTGCCAAAGGGTTCGAAGGCCAAAGGAGGGGGAGTCCTATTGGAGCGTAGGACGGGTTTAACTGAGTCCGAATGGGAGGGCTCGGTCAGCAACCTTGCCATGAACTCTCGGAGATGCCTGAGGGTTTGATTGGTCGACCCCATGGAGCCAGACCATAATGGCGGGCGCGAGGGGCCAAACAATGGCTGCTCGGTGCATGGAGAATGCATCATTCCTTTTTTGGTTTGGTGACCTAGATACAGCAATGGGTATGCTATTGCATGCCGGTTTACGGACCGTAAGGTCTGGGTGGCCAATGCTCCAAGGATGTACCAACTATGCCAGGCTTGTGGACAATCGAGGTCTGGGTGGCCACTACTCCTAGGATGTACCAACTGTGCATAGGTGGGATCCTCCAATTCTTGTTTACACAGCAATTTATTTAAGGCAAGAACAAACTATGAATGATAAAAAAAAGATAAGCAATGAGGGAAGTTTACAGAGTAGCCAAATATGAACATAAAAAATTATACTCTGTTAAAATAATAAATACTTTGCGACATTGCTTCTTCCCTATGGGAGCTGTGATCCATAGCTTGCAATTAGTATGGTTTCTGACATGGATCTGACGTGCTTCTGCCAAGGATTCCATTGAAGTCTTGGAACTTTGTCCCTACTACCTTTGTGTCTTTTCTTTTGCGGAGTGAAGAGTGGCTTTGTCGTCGTATCATCTATAGGGACATCGTCATCTTGGAGGGAAGTCTTGGCTTTGACACGGCGGTGGAATCCTGGAGTCAGTCTCTGAAAATGTAGATCTCAGCACCCATGGCATCTAGGTCTTCTCGGCGATCTTCAGTTTGTCTTCCCTAATCTACCCAGCATCTCCACCA
>CP092869.1:15648561-15689037 GCA_030710605.1 Cordylochernes scorpioides
TGAACCCAGGAGGAGCTCTGAACATCAGAAATAGACATAATCAAACAACACTAACAAGATTTAGAACAGGCCATCTCAAGCCATTGAAGATAGAAAATAATAACAAAATCTACCCCACTAGTCCAAAATGTAGCTTGACACCTGCAGCTCCAGAACACATTTTGGCTTGCATTAGATGTACTAAACAGGACCTTTGGGAGAGGCCGGTGCTTATCATAAAACAGCTGGAATGGAATTTGTGTAATCTTTACACAAGGGGATAAGAAACAACAACAACAAATTGCTGTGTCATCCTTAAGTTTATCTTCACTAATTTTCACATGGCAATATCAAGACTGCAAGGATACCCTGGAACACCTATCTCTGATGACTTGATTCTTTCACCTTAATGAGGGATTGTCAAACACCAATCACCTACAATGTCACAACTAATCTACAATGTCACAATACATCATCTAATGATAGCATTGCTGATATCACTCACAACCACACTTTCCTTCTAAAATTAAGTAAATAACTAAAAAGTTCAATTAGGAACACAAGGTAATAAGACCAAATCCAAATAAATAAATAGTGTGTGATGTTTTGGTAACAGCGTTGTTACCATCTTCAGACAAAAGTACTGAATGTAGCCTACGACCATACCATATTGAAAACACCGGTTCTCGTCCGATCACCGAAGTTAAGCAATGTCAGGCCCGGTCAGTACTTGGGATGGTGGCCACCTGGGTACACCGGGTGTATCTGTAGGGTATTACCATTCAGTACTTTTGTCTGAAGATGGTAACAAGTCTGTTACTGAAACGTCACACACTATTTATTCATTTGGATTTGTTCTTATTACCTTGTGTTTATAATCTATAATCCAAATTGTGCTTTATCATTCAATTAAGAAATCAATTTAGTTCAAATTTAGAGCAAGATTTAAAAATCCACAAAAATGTGATTAAATACATTTTTTTTTTAAAATAAGAATTCAAGGTAATAAGACCAAATCCAAATAAATAAATAAATAGTGTGTAATGTTTCGGTAACAGTACTTTTGTCTGAAGATGGTAACAATGCTGTTACTGAAACATCACACACTATTTATTCATTTAGATTTGATCTTATTACCTTGTATTTATAATCTATAATCCAAATTGTGCCTTATCAGTAAAAATAGTAATTTTACAAATGAAAACTGTCCTTTGTAGAGGGGTGTTCTCTAGAATGAGTGTCCTTTCATGGAGTATGTTCTACTGTAGTTATAAATTTTAGGAACCCTGTTTATCTCCCAGCAGTGTAATAAAAGAATCGATGTTCTCAATGTACTTTTGGCCTTAAATATCCTTGATTCTTCAGTAGGCCTCTAGAACCAGTGCAAGCTGATGAGAGCCAACAGCCTGAAACATGTTGTTCTTGATTTATCCAGAAATGTGGCGAACATCTCAATGCGACTGGCCCTGCACGCCCTGCCCCATCCGGAGCACCTGGCATCGAGTCAGCCTGTCTGCATCGCCTGCGGCTCCATCGACCTGTCGTTGGGCCAACATTACTGGTCCTGCAGCGCCGTTGTCATCCGAGAGATGTTCTCCATCATCGGCTGGACCTGCAGTCCTGAATCTTTCCAGTTGGTCTTCAGGACCACGCCATCACCATCTCCTCAGCAGCAAAGTACGTGATCTACGTATTCTTTGTAGATCACGAAATACGTGGTGTCGCTGGAGACCCGCTGGTGATTCTCCAACAAACTCTGCAGCGGTGGTAGAGGTTCATTATACATAGTGTATATAATCCATATTATCTTTTTTAAATAGTACAGACTGTGCACTTTGAATGTATTGACAAGATGTCGCAATAAAATTATTTTAATTGTCTAGAAATGGTATTTAGCCAATTTTATAGAATAATTAAAAGTCAGCAATTAGTTTATCTGATCTGTTTGTTTTGTTTCAAGATATCAGTGATATATTATTACTTTACTTTGTTTGATTTGAGATAATCGAAGGTATGTAAATATATTAAAAACTGTTTATAATATGTATGTTATATTAAAATATTATTTTATTTAAAATTATAAACACAAGGTAATAAGACCAAATCCAAATAAATAAATAGTGTGTATCACGCACTATTTATTTATTTGTATTTGGTCTTATTACCTTGCGTTTATAATCTATAATCCAAATTGTGCCTTATCTTTATTTAAAATTGTTTTTCATAGATACAAATACTCTGTTAAATCGACCGCCAGAGGTCACGCTTACCCTATAAAAACTCATTGTTGTTGTTTCCCGCTGGCCGGCTCAAACCTTTTGTACATTATGTAAATAAGTTATTCATTTTTTTTTATTCTTAAGCCTGGCAGTACTTTCTTGAATTATGTTTTTCATATATTCCTTTCGTTGAAATTAAATCAATATTTGATCAAAACTATTTTTATTATTATTATTTCACGATTCTTGCCATGACTGCATTACCATAATCCTCAACATGATCTAAAATCAAGCATAAAATCTCTTTTTTTTTTAAATTTATTTATAACATGTATGTATGTAAGTATGCAAAAAAAGACAGAAGTGTAAAATAATAAAAATAATCAGAGTAACATGAAATTTCACATCTTCTATTTTTATTTTAAAGATATCTAAATATATATAAAGTACAATTTCTCATAAAATAACTTTCACTATTAATCTTCACCCAATAATAGAAACTTATCAGATGTTTATTCTGAAAATGGACAAACACAAGCCATCAGCAAATTATACAATCAAGAGTTACTTTTCTTGAAATGAACTCTCTGCTGGGGGAGCAGTAACAAGCTCGCTAAAAAACCTGGGTTCAGCTTGCCCGGCTGATAGTACCTTGTAAGGGCTCCTAATCCAGGGATACAGGATGAGCAGTGTTTGTACTCCATGTTAGGAGCAGCTGCACATGGCATCTGTTCCTCATGTCAGAGGCAGCCATTTCTTTTGAAGCTAAGTCGGCCTGCCACTGAGTAGTGCTCCCAGTCTTAATGACAAAGGCAGATGCATTCTACTTCACCCAGTCATGATGGTTGTCAAACAGATACCTTAATATGATTGAGTGGAGATAAGAAAGAAGAAGGAAGAAGGACATTTTGAATTATTTAGTCATATTTGATATTCAGACAAGATTGATTAGTTTCAGTCAAATTTGGGGGAGGATAAATGCCTTAAATTCTTTTGTCTGGTAACAACTCTGTTACCGAAACGTCACACACTATTAATTTATTTGGATTAGGTCTTATTTTCTTGTAACTTGTAATCCATAATCCAAATTGTGATTTTTATAATTTTCCAAATAATTAATAAGAGAGAAGGTAGATTTTATATATATATATATGTGGTGATTCGTGAAGTAGTCGTGGTGGATGTGTGAAAAGTGGTAAGGACACACAGGAGACAGGATACAAAGGCAAAAACCTGTGGGGAGTAGATCGGGGAGGAAAGAGCGAAGATTCGAGGACCACCCTGAGAACAACTGGTGCCGAGACCACCTCGGTGAGAACTGTCCCTTGATCATCACATCCAGCCGTTTTTAAACTGCTTTGAGTAAGATAAATCCCCTAGGGGAGAATGAAGACTTGACACTTGTTTACCAAGGGGGTTGTTTGTTAACCCGACTATCTTCCCTCTTTCCTTGTACTCCCACACAGGCCATTTTATTTATTTATTTGCAAATATTATGACATACAAACATATAATATATAAATATATATAAGAGTAGAATTAAATATAATTTATATAAAAAGTAGTTGTAAATTAATGATGATTAAAACAAATTATTAAATATTATTATTTGGGTTTTAATTATTTATGTAACAATATAGGGCTATAACAAGTTCACGCTTATTACTTCGGTCGTTACACGTCATTTAAGCAGAATGTAGAAAAAAAAAGGAGGAAGAATTGAAGATATTAGAGTAGGAAAAAGAGCAAAGACAGAACTATGTAATCTTTTTATCAAACAATTTAAATTTTTTAAGAAATAAAATTTTAAAAAAATGTTTAAGTAATATTTTGTGTAATTTTATATATATATATATTTTTTTGTGTGGAAAACACTTTTAATAATATAAAAATTTTATTGTAAGATGAAGTCAATTTTTTTGTGTTGTTTTGTTGGAAACCATAATGGTTCGACCAGGATGGAAAGAGATTGGTACCGGGCCGGGACTTGTCAAAACTAAACCCGGTCTAGTCATAAACAAACCTGGCAACTGACAGCTTGACATATCTGGTCCCACTATTGCTGTAACATCCAGTTGAGCAGTTTGAGCAGTCTTGGTTGACAGGAAAGAGGGCAGTCTTGGTTGACAGGAAAGAGGGCAGTCTTGGTTGACAGGAAAGAGGGCAGTCTTGGTTGACAGGAAAGAGGGCAGTCTTGGTTGACAGGAAAGAGGGCAGTCTTGGTTGACAGGAAAGAGGGCAGTCTTGGTTGACAGGAAAGAGGGCATTCTTGGTTGACAGGAAAGAGGGCAGTCTTGGTTGACAGGAAAGAGGGCAGTCTTGGTTGACAGGAAAGAGGGCATTCTTGGTTGACAGGAAAGAGGGCAGTCTTGGTTGACAGGAAAGAGGGCAGTCTTGGTTGACAGGAAAGAGGGCATTCTTGGTTGACAGGAAAGAGGGCAGTCTTGGTTGACAGGAAAGAGGGCATTCTTGGTTGACAGGAAAGAGGGCAGTCTTGGTTGACAGGAAAGAGGGCAGTCTTGGTTGACAGGAAAGAGGGCAGTCTTGGTTGACAGGAAAGAGGGCAGTCTTGGTAAGATAGGGTCCTAGACAAACATGGTCATTGGAACAAGGTTTACTGCAGAACAATGTGTGTCACACACTATTTATTTATTTGGTCTTATTACCTTGTGTTTATTTAAATCATTTAATTATAATTTATTTTTGTAACAGATTCACAAAATAGATGTACAATAAAAATGATAAGGTACAATTTGGATTATAGATTATAAACACATGGTAATAAGACCAAATCCAAATAAATAGTGTGTTTTTTTTTATTTGGACTTGGTCGTATTTGGTGTAACTTTGGATGTGTAATAGTTTATTCATATTTCATGTAGAATATATTTTGGTTTTGCTTGTGGTCTGGTTCTGTAAATAATTAATTAATAATTATCATCTAGACATACTATAAAGGTCACCTCTCCCGTCAAAATAAATATCAAAACTAGAGGCCATTTTGATGGGAGAGGTGACCTTTATAGATGAACATCCTGCTGGCAAAATTTCCATTTAGTCATACTACAACTAGTATGACTAAATGGAAATTTTGCCATTAATAAAATATGTCCTTATTTAACCAAGGACTTTATAGGCTACAATATTATAATTTTATATCTAAACTCCGCCTCTTTGCCGGTCCCAAGCCCGGATGAAAAAGGAGGAGGGGGAGCAGTAACAAGCTCACTAAAAAACCTGGGCTCAGCTGGCCCGGCTGATAGTACCTTGTAAGGGCTCCTAATCCAGGGATACAGGATGAGCAGCGTTTGTACTCCATGTTAGGAGTGGCTGCACATGGCATCTGTTCCTCATGTCAGAGGCGGCCATTTCTTTTGAAGATAAGTCGGCCTGCCACTGAGTAGTGCTCCCAGTCTTAATGAAGAAGGCAGATGCATTCTACTTCACCCAGTCATGATGGTTGTCAAACTCTACTCTTCCCCAGCAGACACCATCAAAAGTCTCAAGCTTTTCAAGCTTGATACCCTAATATGATGGAGTGGAGATAAGAAAGATAAGAAATCTAAATACAAGAAAGGTTTTTTTTTAATATATCAAAGTGATTTCAATCAAAGTACCCCCCCCCCTTCCTTTCACATAAAAAGTTATGCTACAACATCTTATTAAATGGCATTTTAATTGGCAAAGTAAATCTTAAGGAAAATTTAATCATTCCTCCAGGGAAAAGTGTATTTTCAAAACATTTTTATTATTTTCTAGCTTTCAGGCACGGACACCCATCTACAGGAGAAAACCTGGTATAAACTCCTGTAGGAGGATGTCTGTGCCTGAAACCTAGAGAATAATAAAAATGTTTTGAAAAGACACTTTTCCCTGGAGTAAATCTTGCTACCACAAAATACAATATACAGTAAAACTACCTCCTTGTAAAGGACACCTATTTCCAGAGCCAAAGTGTCCTTTAGGGAGAGTTGTACTAATTTTCCTAGTCCCTATATATTAGTCTTGACTAACAATCTTTGTTAGATAAATGAAGGTAGAGTTGAACCAAGTAGGTGTTGATAACTTATCTTCTTTTTGTCCTCTGATAGGTGCAACTGGTTGGTTGCATACTTTATAAGAAATATAACAAATGCCACTTTTTGACTGAAATGGTGCTGTGAAATATAGTCCAATATGTTCCTGTATGTGTCGATTTTTTAATATATTGAGGTGTAGTATTAATGTATTAATGGCGCGCTAGTGCATCATATTATAAATGTTCTAATAAAAGAAACAATTTGATATTTGCGGAAGAGCGATTGCTCGAAGCATATTATATATTTATAAATGTATGTAATTCTACTGTCCTCAAAGCTTATGCCCATAGTTCATCTAAAATACCCATTCCAAAAGTCTAGCATCAGTATCACTATAAAAGGAAGTTCCAAAAATGCAATATAACAGCGGTATGGTAGATTAAACTGGCGAAACCGCTGGGAGGGTTCACCACTGATGAGCCAGGCCCTCCTATTAATTTTTCCATTGCAGTAAGGGCAGTAGAAATTGTTTAATATCAAAAAGAATCTTACGCCTTTAAAATAGTTTTGAATTAATGTTATTATTATATGATAAGGCACAATTTGGATTATAGATTATAAACAAAAGACCAAATCCAAATAAATAGTGTGTGATGTTTCAGTACTTTTGTCTGAACAATGATGTTACCGAAACGTTACAAACTATTTATTTATTTGGATTTGGTCTTATTACCTTGTGGTTATTACTATATGTTAATTTCATGTCCAATCAATTTACTGGACATAAAATCAACATATAGTAATACAGCAAAACCACCCTGTAGAGGACACCTAATTGCAGAGCCAGAGTGTTCTTTAGGGAGAGGTACCTTTTACTGGGGAGTTAAAAAATAGTAAAAATGGTAAATTTGTAAAAGGAAAATGTCTTTTGTAGAGATGTGTCCTCTAGTGTGAGTGTCCTCACATGGAGTTTTTTATGCTGAAACATTAATGATGACCTCAATATATAAAAATCCGACAAATACAGGAATGTATTGAAACTACTATTCACACAACCGACTCCCAGCCAACAGCTCAGTCACAGTGCAATGGCTTCCAGCTCACGTTGGAATTCCTGGAAATGAGCTGGCAGACTCTCTGGCAAAGGCTGGAGCTCTTGGCCTACCTGAAGCAAGAGAATCCACCACTCAACTAGACGAAAGAGACCTCCTCCGTACCATCAAAACCCAATGCCTGCAGGAATGGAAATCTGATGCTGCACATGACTGGTACAGAGCAGGAGGGACAAGTTCTGTCCTCCCAAGAGAACAACAGTCTTTGATTTCCAGACTCAAGTCTGGTCATCTACGGACAATGACTTTCCAGAATGTTTGCAAGGTTTTCCCACTATGTACTAAGTGCAATTCTCAGCCTGCAACCCCAAGACATATTATTGACTGTATTGACTCATCCATTGATGAGTCCTACTCTTCCCCGGCAGCCACCATCAAAAATCTCCAGCTTTACAAGCTTGATACCTTAGTGTGATTGAGTGGAGATAAGAAAGAAGAAGAGGACTATTCACAGAACTATTTCAGCCAAAAAGTGGTGTTGGATTGTGGACAATTGTACTCATTGATGATACAGTTACAGTCTATATTTGACATATAACAACCAGTAATATAGCTGGTGGTTTTATTACCCCAAATTATGAGCTTCACTTTAAAAAATATGGGAATACCTTCTGAATATAACTTCCTTAGATTCTTTTATTACCTTTTTGTTGAAACACAAGGATTATAATTATTTATTTGAGAGAAAAAATATAGTTTTCCCTTGATTTAATTGATTTTATTCCCTCAAGATAATAAGACCAAATCCAAATAAATAAATAGTGTACGACTATTCGGTAACAATGTTGTTACCATCTTTAGACAAAAGTACTGAATGAGAAATTTTACCAAAGAATGTTTTAAATAGTTACTGTTATAGCAGATAAGAAGAAGATAGTTTTCTGAGAAACCTAAAATATTATTTTCAAAAACAAATAAGTAATACTCTAGTAACTGACACCATTATACCACCAGAATCAATAGTGGATCAGACCCAAATAATTAATACTCTAGTAACTGACACCATTATACCACCAGAATCAATAGTGGACCAGAATCAAATAAGTAATACTCTAGTAACTGACACCATTATATCACCAGAATCAATAGTGGATCAGACCCAAATGAGTAATACTCTAGTAACCGACACCATTATACCACCAGAATCAATAGTGGATCAGACCCAAATAAGTAATACTCTAGTAACTGACACCATTATACCACCAGAATCAATAGTGGATCAGACCCAAATAAGTAATACTCTAGTAACTGACACCATTATATCACCAGGATCAATATCAATATCTTCAGACAAAAGTACTGAATGAGAAAAATTTTACCACAGCATGTTTTAAATAGTTACTGTTCTCAAGTATGTAAACCAGATAGCAGATAAGAAGAAGATAGTTTTCTGAGAAACACAAACAATTATTCTTAGAATTAAAAGTGGAAAAAAACCCACTTTTTTTTTAGATATACTATCTTTTTCTTATCTGCTATCTTGTTTACATACTTGATAATTAACACAAAGCAATAACGCGCCATCTATACATATAAAATGAAAGGATTTAAAAGCACGAATGTTTCTTTTATACATAACGCAAACTTCTATTGCCCTTACTGCGATGAAAAAATATATTGGGAGAGCTTGGCTCATCAGTGGTGAACCCTCCCCTCTTAAATTGGCGAAACCGTTGGGAGGGTTCACCACTGATGAGCCAAGCCCTCCCAATATATTTTTTCATCGCAGTAAGGGCAGTAGAAGTTTGTATTATGTATAAAAGAAACATTCGTGCTTTTAAATCCTTTCATTTTATACTTGATAATACAATGTAATAAGACCAAATTCAAATAAATAAATAAATTTATTTGTATTTGGTCTTATTACCTTGTGTTTATAATCTATAATCCAAATTGTGCCTTATCATACTTGATAACAGTAACTATTTAAACCATGCTGCTGTAAAATTTATCATTCAGTACTTTTGTCTGAAGATGGTAACAACGCTGTTACAGAAATGTCACACACAATTTATTTATTTGGATTTGGTCTTATTGCCTTGTGTTTATAATCTATAATCCAAATTGTGCCTTATTAAATAACAGAACGTTACTCTCTAAGACACCTATTTGTTTCCACGGGTGACTTGTATCTGCATAAGTTCACTTAACTTGTCAAGGAGTTGTGCACAACATGGCGCCGTTTATTCCATGCATTGTCACACTTTTAAGCAAGATGTGACTATGCTAAATCTTTAAATCAACCAATAGCTCTGATTCTTTGGGGTGTCCAATTCATGTCAAAATATCGTTGGTTGAAAACATTGAATGATATACTTATATCATTAATACATATTACAGAAGGGTGTGGGTTCGATTCCCGCCCCTGGACACTTTTTATTTTTCCGTTCTCCATTACTCTTCATGTTTCACCTTTCCATACCTCATCCTCAAAGTTAGAAATGTCGCTATTTCTCTTTGAAAATAAATTTCGATTTTTAAAAGAAACATTCGCGGTATAATTTTAATTTTCGTTTTACATATTACATATATACATATACATATTACATATATATATGTGGCGACCACCATTTGCTACAGCGAGCGCGGACTGGGACAAGGCTTCACTACACATACGGGCAGTAGTGTGGCGGCTTGACTACGCATGCGACGTCATCCGAGACTTTTGCTGGCCACTGGCGCGGTAAACAACAAGGCCTGCTCCCAACGGCCATAATCCAACCATTACTTCTTTTCTCTTTATATATTTCTGGTTTTAAATAAATTAATTTTAATTATAATTTTATCAGCGGCCTTTCCACAAGCCACACCAACACATCACACAACCATCCCACAAAATATATATGTTGAATTGAAATATTTTATTTTAAAATGTTATGTATTAAAATGTTATTTTATTTAAAATTATAATTTCATAGATATAAATACTCTGTTTTAATCGACCGCCAGAGGTCACGCTTTTCCCTATAAATACTCATTGTTGTTCTTCCCCGTTGGCCGACCCAAAACTTTGTAATTATGTAAATAATATTTTGTTTTATTTATTCTTACGCCTTAAGCCAGGCGGTACTTTTACAGAATTATGTTTATCTTATAGCTCAATTAAAGCAATTTTTAATCTATACTATTTTTATTATTTTACTTTCAAGAAGATTCATGCACATGCAGAGACTGCACCACCATAGCATAATCATCAATATGATCCAAAACAACAGAAATCTTATATCTTTTTTATTTTAAATATAATATATATATATATTTTTTTTATTTTCCATAAAAGGTACGTACTTCTCCCTCAAATTATGCAACGGAATGTTGCACTTGTTCATCGCCCTGTTTGACAAATTCCACTGATTTCATAATCCCTCTTGTAGGATGCTGTGAAATAGTCCCTGTACTGATGAGGGCCAAACACCAAATCCATGGTATAGAGGATGTTGGATTTTTGTTTGAATTTGTCAAAACTGGTGTTGCGGCTCATTCTTCTTCATCATTAGATACAAGAAACTCCGCCTTTGCCGGTCCCAAGCCCGGATGAAAAAGGAGGAGGGGGAGCAGTAACAAGCTCACAAAAAAAAAACTGGGTTCAGCTGGCCTGGCTGATAGTACCCTGTAAGGGCTCCAGGTATACAGGATGAGCAGCGTTTGTACTCCATGTTAGGAGCGGCTGCACATGGCGTCTGTTCCTCATGTCAGAGGCGGCCATTTGTTTTGGAGCTAAGTCGGCCTGCCACTGAGTAGTGCTCCCAGTTTTAATGACAAAGGCAGACGTATTCTACTTCACCCAGTCATGGTGGTTGTCAAACAGACACCATCAAGGGTCACAACTTGATACCCTAATATTATTGAGTGGAGATAAGAAAGAAGAAGATTAGATACAAGAAGACCTAATCCAAATATTTTACTAGGGTGATAAACAAGAGTATCATTTTGAAACATAATTAAAAGGAGAGGAGTCTCTTATGATACATGAATATCATGTTTCTGCAACTTTATGTTATACTAGACGTATGACCCGGCTTCTCCCGAGAATCCCCCCAGAGTGCAATTTCCTTCATACTGAAAGTACATCAATAATAAATATTAGAAGTGCCATAGAATAGCAATACAGGAGTAACACATAAACAATAGGCAAAAAGTGTGTGTGATGGCAAAATTTGTATTATATTAGTGTTTAGGTATTTGATTTAATTTTTTTTTTGCAATCCAATTAGTTGTTTCAAAATCTATATAGTTTAAATAGATGGCAGTTTTTCCACCCAAACCCCGAGGTACACGCACTAGCGCATTAACCTTTGAAATTGCCTGAGTTGAGTGAGTGACTACGATGGATCTTGACTGCGATGCCCATCTTCTCAGTAAGAATAAGAAAAAATAGGTTTATATATAAAATTAATCCAAAATACTAGCATGTAAATATTTTTCTGTGAAAAATAAAAGAGCACATGGAAATTAGGCAAACATATGTGTTTGCTAATGACAGCGACTGCATTTTAAACAATTAAAAAAAAAAAAGATAAAAAAAATAATAAAGGCCAGAAAAAAATTAATAAAAAATATGAGTCATTATTTACATACAGTAATGCTAATTTTGTAAAGTTTTTTTAAAATTGCATTGTGTGCACTTACCGTAACTTAGTAATATAAATTTCGCTCTCAGTACTCAATACTTTTGTAAAAAAAAAAAAAAATACTTGTGTGTATAAAAAGATATTTTAAAAAAAGTACGCAAGCAACTTGAAAAAAAAAGCAGAACGCTCATTGGTCGCTTGATTGGCCTGGTGTTGTTACTTCGCCTCGTATTTACTCTGCGTAAAAAAAAAAGTTCTTTAAATGAAAAAAAGATAATAAATAGCCAAAAATACTAATCAAAATGTAGTCAAAAAGTTTCCTCAGGTTTATAAAAAGCGACATGCAAAATTTGGTACCAATTGGTTCAGTAGTTTTTGAGTTTATCGCGAAACAGACATTGACTTTTATATATGAGATAATATACAGTCAAACCTTTTTAATTCAACACCCCAAGGGATCTGAGCTTTTGGTTGAATTAAAGGAAGTGTTGAATTAAAGTTAGATGATCAGCAAATTTTTAAATCGCTATAATAATATATTTTTTAAAATAGTTTTATAATATAAATTAATGATATTAATTGACACCCTTGTGTGTGTACTTTGTGTATTTATTTTTATTTTCATGATTAACTTTTAGCATCAGGGACAAAATGGTATTAATACATATTTTCAAAACATAAATACAGTCGAACCTCTTTAATTCAAAAGGTTTATCATAATAGCTGATGATTAGCTAATCATCTAACTTTGATTCAACACTTCCTTTAATTCAACCGAAAGCTCAGATCCCTTGGGGTGTTGAATTAAAGAGGTTCCACTGTACAGTGAAACCTCTTTAATTCAATTCCCCAATGGAGAGTGGTGCTTCCTGTTGAATTAAAGTGCCGAATAGTCAGTTAATTTAAAACTTGGATTTGTCGAGAGAGGGATGAATATATAAACATCACATAACTTTTTGACCTATTCTCAAAATTTTCTTCAATTTCTTTTACATCAATTTTATTCTTTTCTAGTTGATATAGCACAATTTGGATTATAGATTATAATAAAAGAAAATAAGACCTAATCCAAATAATTTATTAATGTGTAACGTTTCGGCAACAACATTGTCACCATCATCAGACAAAAGAATAAATGAGGAAAAATATCACAGCAAGTTCTTGAACACTTGATAACAGTACTATTTAAGAACTTGCTGTGATATTTTTCTCATTCATTCTTTTGTCTGATGATGGTGACAATGTTGTTGCCGAAACGTCACACATTAATAAATTATTTGGATTAGGTCTTATTTTCTTTTATCTTCTCTAGTTTTTTTGTTCTAATTTCCATATTATGTGATTATCTTACTATTATAACAATATTTACATAAATAATATATAAAAATGGAAAAATATGGTAGCCTAGTGGACATGGCATCTACTGTAAATAGGTTAAAAAGTTGAATCCAAGTGACTTACCATTAAGATGACGAGGGTCTGTCTTGGGTTAGATGTAATAGTTAATTAGTGGTGTCCTTAAAACTTTGGCTTTCCTCATTTCATTTCCATTCTTCAGTTTTTATTTGCTCCCCAGATAACTTAATTGGGTTAAAATAGAAGTTTTTAGTCCATCCTCTATAGCTGGTTTCAGCTTTTTGCGTATGACCTGTTTCCTCATCTATCTGTTGGGAGATATGCAATTCAACATCTTTCATCAATTGTTGTAGGTCTGTATTTTTTGCATTCTTGCTAAAGACATCCATTATGGCATGACACATCCATGATCCATTCGGATCTCTTTTTGCCAATTTTTCAATCTGTGTTGGATAGGAAACCATTGTCTCTGATAATTCGTACATCTCCTGTGATGTTGTGATGTTGAAAGGCTGGGCGTCACATTCTCCTGTTTTTGAATCTGTACAGGTGCCTCTACATGCTTGAATAAAAAACAATTTATGTTTTCCTTTTAAATTTGGACAATTAGTATCACTAAATATTCCCAATAAATCCACTTCACTTAGTGGTTCAGAATCAACTCCACAGACATGATGTTCTCTGCCATGTGTTAATATAATTACTATGGCTGAATCCATATCATTATGCCTGGGGTCATTTGCAAATTGTTCGAGTGCATCTATCATTTCATTTCTTGTTAAATCTTTTATTGTTATACATTTATAACCGATTTGTGAAAAAAGGTTTTGAAACCTGTGAGCATCATAATGTGATCCTAGACGAAATGAATTATCATCGTCAAAATTATAATTGTTGATAATAAAACATAATCCTCTTGGGTTTGAGTTCAATTTAGAAATTAATTTTTCTTCAAGTATTTCATTGGAATACAGAACTTTTACTTCCTCCAAACGGGGTTCTAATTCCTTTGCTGCTTCGGTAAATTTTTTTTCTAAAAGTATCTCAATAAATTTACAAAAATTTTCTGTTCCATATGGCATTTCTTCTAGTAAACGTTTAATTTTAAGTTCTTGATTTCGAAACATTTCGATCATTTCTTTATCAAAAACTTTTCTTTTTAATAAAAGATTCTCAATTTGATCGTCATCAATAATTGATGCAAGTCGCATAATTAACTCGTCGTTGAGCTTGCGACTTGCATCAGATCGTTGCTTTGATTCCATAGGCGTGGGGGGAGAAAAATGGACTTTCTCTCTAAATACCTTGCAGATTATAATAGTACGAGTAGGGAAATTTATAGACCTGGTCCTTGGAACGAAGATCTCTAACTACCAGGGTAGTGAGATAAGATAGTGAGATTTAGGTTTCGCTTTCGTTAAGAAAACAAATCGTAAAATTAATGATAATAATCAAAGAATTTATTTAACAGTACCTATTGCAAAATATAATAAATTTTATTAGTAATAATAACAAATAATCGTTTATTTTATTAAATATCATTTCTTTATAAGCAAAAAAAAAACGGCGTTTAAAAATATCATTTTTCAAAAAATTATATTTTCAAATCTATTTTATTTTTAAATATTAGGATTCATGTGGTTCTTCATTAAAATTATCGATTTTATAAATTACAAAATTATTAATGTTCATTTTCAACAAACATCATTTATAAAATTGTAGATTATAGATTTTGTATTTTAAAGAAAACTTTTTAAACTTTAATGACAACTTTTTACACTTTGAATACATCGCTAGAGCATTAGCCCATCACGGGAGCGCATTTAAAAAATATTTAAACCTAAACTTTGAAGATATGTGATAATTCCTCACGCTTCAAACATTTACCTTTGAAGACTCAATCATCTTGATCCCTATAATACAAAAATTAAATGAGAATTATGAGACTGAAATTATTCTAAAAAAAAGGCTTAGAAATCAATTGCTCTTTCAAAATATATATATATATGTTATATTGAAATATTTTATTTAAAAATGTTATATGTTAAAATGTTATTTTATTTAAAGTATTAATTTCATAGATATAAATACTCTTTTTAAATCGACCGCCAGAGGTCACACTTTGAATATAAAACTCGTTGTTGTTCTTCCCCGCAGGTTCGCAGGTTCCCCTTCCTCTGGAATATCGTCTTTGATGAATTGCTCACACTTGGGTACAAGAATAGTGTATTTCCACAGGCCTACGCAGACGACCTGGTTGTTGTGATCTCGGGATTGAGGCACGGTCAACTGTCTAAGGCACAACACGCCATCGATTTGATCTCTGACTGGTGTGGATTACATAAACTTGAGCTCAGTGTGAGCAAATGCCAGGCTATGTTTGTGCAAAAACCTCTCGGGCGCATTAGGGTGCTGCGACGCGATCTGGTCAGCAATGGCCAGGTCGTTCAATGGTGCGACTCCATCAGGGTGCTTGGTGTGAGGTTCGACAACCGTTTGACTTTCCACCAGCACGTTGCTGAGGTCTGCTCCAAAGTCCGCGGCATGCTACCGCGCCTGTCAGCAGCCGCTAACTTCAACTTCGGTTTTGGATTCCGAGCCTTGAGAATGCTGTACTTGCAGGTTGTTATTCCCGTGGTGGCTTACGCCTCCCCAGTATGGTTTCCTAATCTTTTTGAACGCTCCAGAAAGCTCTTATTAAGCACGCAACGTTTTTTCCTTATCTTAGCTTGTCGTGCTTTTAGAACAACAAACAACTCCTCTCTTATCACCTTATCTCGTGTTCTCCCTCTTGACCTGGAAATTGATGTCAAAACGCAACTGTATCTTAAAAAATATGGTTACGTGGATGCTGAATTTCCGGTTGAACCTCCCCCATCTCCTCAACCTCTGCCTTATCCACCTTTCTTATTCCTTCCCAGCAATATTCCTGAACTACCACCCGAGGTCACCTACTATACAGACGGCTCCAAGACCAATGATGGAGTTGGCGCAGGTTTATATAGAGTGTGTGTGAATGACAACTTTCATGAATTGCGTGTCTGTTATCCTTTGTCACGTTACTGTTCAGTTTTCCAAGCTGAAGCATTTGGTTTGATCAAAGCACTTGAGAACGCTTCGGAGCTCCCCATTGATACCACTGTTGAGGTTCTCCTGGACAATCTTTCGGTTGTGAACTCAGTCCTTAACTGCAGGACTGGCAACTTCCTGATTAACAGGGCTCTGCTGTTGATTTCACAACTGAACCGCAATGGGAATAGATGTTCCATTCGCTGGATCAAAGGTCACAGCGGGATCGTCGGCAACGACGTTGCAGATGCGCTCGCGAAGTCTGGCGCTGGATCTGACCTCCCGAGCTGCTACCGCCTCGCGCCGCTGTCGAAACTAGAATCCACAGCGCGCAAACTGGCGTGGGCGGCTTGGCAGAGCAGATTCAGCTCCACCACTCGCCCCATCTGCACCCGCTTTGGCCTCACTCCAATGAGTCTCCTAGACAAAAAGTATGCGTTCATTGTTCCCAGCGTGCACGCTGTTGTAGGTTTGCTGTCCGGACACACTTGGACAGACAGCTTTTCCCACAAAATGGGATTTATTGACGATCCCGCTTGTCCCTACTGCGACTCTGGGGCGGAGGAAACTCTTGAACATATTTTGCTCGAGTGTGACAGTCTCGATTCCCTTAGAACTCGCCTGCTATTTATCGCTGGAAAGGAACTTGGTCATACGCCAAGATCACTCCGCGACTTCATCCACAGTAAATCAACCTGGCATGCCTGCGTTGATTTTCTCCTGGCTAGTGACAGATTGAAACCACGGATCCGCGAGGAGGATTCAGAGGAGGTCTCTGACTCTGTTTCTTCCTAATCACGAGTTGGTACTGTTACCAGTTTCTGCGTGCATGCACTTGGTGCGTGTGAGGTCAAACTCTTTGGTCTGCCATTCTTGGGCGGACGGATTTCGACAGGGCCGTCTCTAGTTACCCAAGAGCTAGAGAGCTTGGTCGGAATTGGACGCCGCTCTCTGATTGGTCGACTAATCGCGCGACGTCACCGCTGGGTCATGTGGCTCGACGGCCGCTCATTTTCATTGGCTGGCCGCCGTGAATTTTTTAAATTTTAATTTAAATTTACCCATTTTTTGATGGTTCTCTTATTTTCAATAGTTTCAATAGCTTAATCATGGGCACTCCCACCAGATATAGGACAATTTTCTTTTTGTTCCCCATAGACCATCATTTGTCTCACATGCACATTTAATTTTTTTTTTCTCGCCTTTTCTCTATTATTTTTATCATTAATTTTTTTTTCTCTCTAACTTCCCTTCCTCTCTCTCTTCGATTTATTTAATTACTATTATTATTACTATTGTTACTTTATTTTTCTTCCCCTTTCAGCTCTTTTGCACCTTCTTCTCTCACTCCCTTACCCGGGGACACTCACCTGCGTTGCAGCACTGGTGGCTCGCCGCTGGCTTGGTTCATCGCCGCGGTGCATCTTGATCGGTCTGCTTGGTGCAGCCAGTTGACGGACTAGAAGACCATTCTCTTATGGCCAATTAGTCTCAACAACAATAACAATCCCCGCTGGTCATTTTTATGGCCAATTAGTCTCAACAACAAATTCCCCGCTGGTCGGCTCAAACTGATATATAGCTAGCAATAAATATGTATATATATATGTTTCTATGAAAATGTTAATCTGCAAGACGCAGGTTATCATCATCCCTTTTTGATTTGTTTTTGTCACTTTTTGGCGTTTCGCGTTTCGCGGTTAAACGCGTTTCGCGAAACATATGTAATTATGTAAATAATATTTTTGCTTTATTTATTCTTACGCCTTAAGCCAGGCAGTACTTGTACAAAATTATGTTTTTCATCTGTATTCATTCCTCAGCACAATAAATCAATATCTGATCAAAACCATTATTATTATTCTTTCAATATTTATGCCACGACTGCTCAACCAGATGATCCAAAACAACAGAAATCTTATTATCTTTTTTTAAATATAATATATATATATATATATTTTTTTTTTTTTTTCAAAAAGACAGCACTTTGGATGTTGATTTTGAAGAAATCCCTGCAAAACTCAAAGTTGAATGACAAAGTAAAATTATAAAGCTCTCTCTCTCTCGAGCTATTATGAATATGAAAATATGGTTCACAGATCATACATGTTAAAATCTTAAAATGGCTAAAACCACATGATACTCTAAGAGATATATACACTGCGCAATATCTATTAAACAAACTCTCACCTTACAGCCTTAGAATCAAAATCTGATGATAAGTAAACACTTTTTCATAAAGAACAAATTCCTAGATTAAAATTATAAGCAGAGCTTAAATATCAATGGATCAAAATGCACAGTCGAAAAACTACCACCATTTTTAATAGAAAAGGACAGAAAAAGAGAAAAATTATGTTCTTTCTGCCACTGTATGGCGATTTGTCTTTAATTCTTTTATTTCCTGTTATTTAATATTGCACTATATATATATGTGTGTGTGTGTGGTAGAAACAATAAAAAATATATATATAAAAGGTCAGGTGTTGATATTAAAAATGAAAATGGCAAGTCCTGACCAGGCTCACATGAGTATTTCTAGATGGCAGAGCTCCATCTAGTGGAACTAGAATAAACTAATGATAGGCTTAGCAAAAATATGATGTTTCTTTTTAAGGATTTCAAGTTGTTTTGTGTGTACTCACTTATTTTGTAGTTAAGAGGACATCCCTTTTAATATAAACTAATATATATTTATTTAAGGAACGACTTTTTCCAATACAATTGTTGTAAACAAGCGAGCAAAGAATCAAAACAGAAAGGTTGAAGCGTAGTAGTGTTAGTAGTGACGTCAGCATCGATGATGATGAAGTCAAAGTCTGCGTAACAATTCCCTCCTTACTTTGTCTTTATTCCCACGATGCTGAGGTTCTCCAGGTGTTTCTTCATCTGGTCTCGGGATAGGTCCTTTGTGAAGATATCCGCCTCCGGGTCCTGAGATAGCTTGTACAGAAGGCAGATGTCTCTGGATTCATAACAGTCTCTCAAGAAGTGGTACTTTCTGTTGATATGTCTACAGCGACTGCTTTGTTTGGGGCTGGAGATCCAGTTGATTAATGACTGACTGTCTGTATAGATCGCAGTTGGTTTTTTCATGAAATTCCATTCTTCCAGCTCTCGTAACAGGTTTATTATCCACGTGATTTGACAGCAGCTTTCACAAGCAGCTATCATTTCCGCTTCCATTGTGGAGAGGGCGACGAGTGGTTGTTTACTACTTTTCCAGTCTATAGTTGCTTCGCCGAGCTTCAATACATATCTGCTGTAGGATTTTCCATCATGGGTGGTCGACCAGCTGGCATCAGTGTAGGACTTCAGGATTCCAGTCTTCCCTCTTTCAAATTTCACTCCTAGGTCAATTGTTCCTCGTAGGTATCTCATCACTCTTTTGATTGCTGTCCAGTGCATCTGTTTTGGTTGTCTGGAGTACTGTGAAAGTTTGCTAGTGATGTAAGCGATGTCGGGTCTGGTGTTAACAGCTAGAAACATTAGCATATAAAGGGCTTCTTGGTAAGTGTGCTGATCACAATTGTCATCTCCAATATGATTCTCCAAATTGATTTCTTTGGAACCTGGTGTTGGAACTTCCTTACAAGCTTCCATTCCATATTTCTGCAATATTTGTTGTACATAGTGGCTTTGCTGTAGCGAAATTCCCTCCTTGTCTTGTATGATCTTGATTCCCAAAAACATGCCTTTACATGTCACATCCTTTTTTTCCAGGTGATGTCTCAATTTATTGATGAATCTGTTTGAGGTATCCTCAGAATCTGAGACAGTGATAAAGTCATCAACATATATCCCTACATAGAAGTATATATATATATTTGTCTTCATTCTTCCATTTAAATAAGCAAGGATCAGATTTAAGTTTTTCCAGTCCACAGTCACGAAGTACTCGACTGAATTTCTCATACCACGATCTTCCGGATTGAGGTAGACCGTAAATACTTTTGTTGAATTTGCAAACTTTGTTTCTGTCTTGGACAAATCCAGCAGGTTTTTCCATGAATATTGTGTTTTCAATTTGGAATTTTTAATTAGAGGGCTGAAACTTTCGTTGTAATCTCTCCCTGGGATTTGGTTGTATCCCATTGCAACAAGTCTAGCTTTGTAAGTTTTGTTTCTGTTTTCTTGGTCTTTAGATATTTTGAGTTTAGCTCGTTTTCTCTCTTTACAATAAACTTCTTCAAAACTTCTGCTGCTGAGAGTTTATCTTTGAGAAATATACAAATATTCTCCTAGAAAATCCATCTAGGATGGTCAAGAAATATTCACTTCCACCCAAGGAGTTTATTCTCATTAGACCACAGAGATCGACATAAATGGCTTCAAAGGGGTAGCTTTCCTGATTGCTATCTGTGTGAACATAGGGTACTTTGGTCATTTTTCCCAAGGAGCAAGCATCACATTGATCAAGGGTACCATTTATAGAGTTCAAGCCTTTTAGAAGATTGTTCTTCAAAATCAGGTCTAGTTTGTTGTCACTAGGATGTCCTAACCTTCTGTGCCATGCAGTCCTAGAATTGTCCTTTGAAATCAAGCAATGTTCATTTGGAACATGAGTTGCTTCAGATAAACGTGATAGGTTCAATGTGTACATGTTACCATCAAAGTTGCCTGTTCCTATTAGCTTGTCATCAGAAGAGTATATGTATGCTCCTTCAGAATTCAAAAGAACAGAGTTCCCTCTTCTTACCACGCTTGGAATAGACATTAGATTTCCTTTCAGGTGTGGTACATGGAGGACATTATGCAGGGTTACAACGTTGTTAAGTTTGTCCTTACCTTGTACAGTAGCTTGGATTAATCCTGATGAGGCAGATTCGATGTGTCTCCCTTCTTCCGCCACTTGTATGCTTCTTCTCTCCTCCGTCTTGTGCTCGATCCATTCACCATGGGAAGTCATGTGGCTTGTGCACGCATAATCAATTATCCACACGTCCTGAGTCGTCGGGCGTTCCTCCCTTGTGCTTGCATGTAGTGCGTATTCTGAAGTGGAGTCTCTTCGTTGGAATGGTTCCTCCGTTCGTTCTTGGATTGCTGATCTGGCTGTGTCTTTGTTTTGTTCTGGTCCTTTATGGTAGTTCCTTGTACTGGCCACGTTATTTTTGTTTGTTGTATTCTTTTGATTTCCTTTGTTGTCAGGGTTGAACCAACAGTCTTTCTTGAAATGTCCTTTTCTTTTGCAAATTAGGCATGACTTTGAATTGGTTGCCTGATGATCTGAAAGCATTTTCATGATTTTTGCTTCTGTCCTGTCTTTTCTTCTCGAAATCCAGTAGAGTTTGTCTCAAGTCTAGTAAGGAGATTTCTCTGTTTATTGACAGTGCTGCTGTGATCGTGTCAAAGTTAGGTGTGAAGACCTTCAGCAATGTATCGTACTAGTTCTCTTTCTGTTACAGTCTTTCCTAGCTGGGTGATCTCTTGTGCCAGTTTCTGTGCTCGTACAATATACATGTTAACATTTTCATTTGGGTTCAATATCAGTCTGGCTAGATCCAACATTAGGTCTATCCTTTTATTTACTAGAGATCCTTCAAACCTTTTCTTTATGTTGTACCAAATTCTTTTGGCCCTTTTATCGCCTCGAAAGATGATTGTTAAGTCATCCGAAAGTGACAATATTATTAGGCTGTATGCTTCCCGATTCTTTTTCTTCCAAATATCATATTCTAGTTTATTTTTTGTAAAGTCTGGCTCGTCATTAAAATTATGTCCTTGAAGAGATCTTTTGAATCTAGAATTGCTTCCATCTTCATGGACCAGGTTGTATAGTTGTTTTCTGTTAACTGTTCGATTTTTGCTAAGTTATGTGTATCCATTTTCATTCAACTTTTTCTTTCTAAATTGGCCGTTAGTCCAATTATTTAATTTTTTTATTTAAATGGATCAATTGGCGGTTAGTCCAATTCGCGCGCCCAAACCACGCTCTGCTACCAAATTGATAGACTTAGCAAAAATACGATGTTTCTTTTTAAGGATTTCAAATTGTTTTGTACTCACTTATTTTGTAGTTAAGAGGACATCCCTTTTAATATAAACTAATATATATTTATTTAAGGAACGACTTGTTCCAATACAATTGTTGTGAACAAGCGAGCAAAGAATCAAAACAGAAAGGTTGAAGCGTAGTAGTGTTAGTAGTGACGTCAGCATCGATGATGATGAAGTCAAAGTCTGCGTAACAACTAAACGTTTATTTAACTTGTTCTGTGATATTTGGCCAACCCAATTTCTTGCTAAATCAAGAAAAGTCAACCAGCGTTTCGGGCTGTTAGCCCTCGTCAGCTTGATGCAAACTGTGCAAATTTGGTCTCAGAGGCTTCCTGAGAAATCAAGAAATGTTTATTTAAGGCCAAACTTGCGTAAATACACTTTTCATGTGAAAAGCAATAAAAATATAAAAAAGGTCAGGTGTTGATATGCGCCATCTAGTGCAACAAAAATAAACTAAACGTTTATTTAACTTGTTTCAGTGATATTTGGCGTTCGAGGTTGACCTTTCTTAATTTATCAATAATTTGGGTTGGCCAAATATCACGGAGCAAGTTAAATAAACGTTTAGTTTATTTTTGCTCCACTAGATGGCGCTCTGCCATCTAAAAAGCACATGTTCTCGTGGTCAGTAGATGCCTTCTTTATTTTTAATATCAACGCCTGACCCACTTATCTTTTATTTTTTTCTATTGTTTTTTCATATATATATATACAAGTATTTTGAAAATAGAGCAATCCATAGATAAATCTTTAATTAAAAAGGCATATATTGGATCAAAAAATAATTTATTATTTTTTAATAACTTTTTAATAAATTATTTTTTTTGATCCAATATATGCCTTTTTAATTAAATATACAAGTATATTCTTGTAGTCTTGTCAAGTAGTCTTGTATATATACCTCTCTAGATACATGAAAATACTCCCCGCAACTTCATATTGTACATTTAGAGAGATATTTATAACCTAGGTTCCTGGAGCACCAACTACCCAGGAGTTCAGTTCACTAGTATGGACTAGTGTTGGGCGCTTTAACTCGCGTCCTGTTTTGATTGATGAGTTGAACCAGTTGACCAGAAATTTCCATGCTGAGGTTGAGTCTGGGAGGCTTTGTACATATATTCAATTAGCTTACCATAACAATAGCATATTTTTCACAACCACATTCTATCCTTTGAAACATATTTTACATGGTGAAAAAATGTGTTATAATTCCACCTCTATAGAGTCATTCTTATGTTACCTTTATTCAAGCGATAAAGAAAGAACAACACAAAGATTGAACTCCTCACATGTTAATCATTATATAAAAAATGTCTTCTTTCTCCTATTTTATATTGTAACTAGACCGTGTGCATATCTACCCGAGTGATATATATTTAGATAAGATATTTTTTTATAATTGTTTGTTATTAGCATTATCTATTTTTGTTTGCATCAGCATAATTTAATCTAATCTTTGATAGAAGGCGCTGTTCGTGAGCTAAGTAGAATAATTTGAATATATAGTTTTAATAATTGATTTATATATATTTTAAAATAGCCTATCGTCTTCCTGTATTTTTTTTACCTATGTATGGAAATTTTGGTTTGAATTAGTGAACTACTGCGAATTTGTATACCGGACAAACAAACAAACAAACATACAAACATTGATTTTAATATATATAGATGTAGAAAATTAGGAAAGACAAACTTCAGAATGACACAGTAATTTATTTAGGACAAGAACAAAATCAACATTTATAAAATAAAGATAAGCAATAAGAGAATTTTACAGAGTAGAAAAATATAAATATCTATATATATAAAAATCAATGTTTGTATGTTTGTTTGTTTGTATGTCCGGTATACAAATTCGCAGTAGTTCACTAATTCAAACCAAAATTTCCATACATAGGTAAAAAAAATATGGGGAAGACGATAGGCTATTTTAAAAATATATATAAATCAATTATTAAAACTATATATTCAAATTATTCTACTTAGCTCACGAACAGCGCCCTCTATCAAAGATTAGATTTAATTATGCTGATGCAAACAAATAGATATATATATAATGCTAATAACAAACAATTATAAAAAATCTTATCTAAATATATATCATTCGGGTAGATATGCACACGGGTCAATCCCTAGTTATAAATGTAATGTTGGACGATTACCTTTTTGAGATTGATTGAATTGATTGTTGATTGATTGATTGATTGTGATGGGCGCAGTCGTGTTTGCTGAGTGACGCGAAAATAGGTACTTTTGGGTCAACCGACGCTGGCAAGACTGCCCCGCTGCCTCCGCGCATGCGCGAGCAAGACAGGATTAACCCTGCAAAATTCCGGTAAACAAACTGCCTCGATGCAAACGTTTGGTTTTGACAGGCCTGAAAAAGAACTATCTCTCATAAATTTTAATAATTGTTTTGAATAATATTTGTATTAATATTAATTTGTGTGATTTTTAAATGAATATTTCTTTCAATAAGTATTAAAATTATTCATCACTGTTTTCTAATTTAGGCCTCGCCATCCAGCGGTTGTGATTCAAGTCTACTGATCTCTGCAACAAAGGTATTGATTTATCAATTTATAATTTTCAAGTCAGTTTCCAGCATTACTGTAAAGCTAGGAGCTTGTAGTTCAGGTTAAGCCATCGGGACCTTGTATTGTCTTTTTGTTTCAAATTTAAGACAAAAGACAACACTGAGATTGTAAGGTATTCACACAGGGGAAAAATAACGAGGACAGAGAGTTGAATTGAAATAGGCCAGCGATCAAGGGAGAAAGGGGTTTTAAGCTATTTGGCGGATTTTACCATTAACTATGGCTGTTCACATTATTGAGGATTGGACTTATCTGATCGTTGAGAAGATGGTGGCTGGTTCCAACCTGGTCTCGATGATGCCACGTTCCTGACCAACTAAACTGAGTTCGCGATTTAACACGAAAAAACTTCTCAGGGTTCTGATTGGTTGATGGTCGACTCGTGTAAGCTTTCCATTGGTTCCTAGCTAATCCACCTGGACTCTGATTGGATCTTTGCTAATCCTTTGTTCTTGTCTTGTTCTGACATGATCCCGGAAATGAAGGTTCTTGAACTCAGTTTTATGAGTTCCTGGATAATAAAACCTGCTAATGACTGTTTCCTCTTTGATGGCCTTTCTCTCTAAACCTTTCTCCCAGATCTCTAAGCCTTGTCTTTATTAAAATCTTTATATCATACATTGCATACATATTGGGGCGGGATTACATCCAGTTATGTACAAATTATGACATAAATATAAATGATTCAGCGATAAATAAAATGAATGATATTGTAGCAAAATATTTATTATATGTACAGATTAATATTTTTTTATTTATTTTGATTATCTGTTGCTATGTATGTGATTCATAAACGAGAGAGCCGCCTTTTTGGGTTTTTGTAAATTAATTTGATTTTCTATAGAAGTTTTTATCTTAGACTCATAAATAAGATATTTTATCTGAATAGTAACTCCGCCTTTGCCGGTCCCAAGCCCGGATGAAAAAGGAGGAGGGGGAGCAGTAACAAGCTCGCTAAAAAACCTGGGCTCAGCTGGCCCGGCTGATAGTACCATGTAAGGGCTCCTAATCCAGGGATACAGGATGAGCAGCGTTTGTACTCCATGTTAGGAGCGGCTGCACATGGCGTCTGTTCCTCATGTCAGAGGCAGCCATTTCTTTTGGAGCTAAGTCGGCTTGCCACTGAGTAGTGCTCCCAGTCTTAATGACAAAGGCAGACGCATTCTACTTCACCCAGTCATGATGGTTGTCAAACAGACACCATCAAGGGTCACAACTTGATACCCTAATATGATTGAGTGGAGATAAGAAAGAAGAAGATCTGGATAGTTGGCGACTTTAGAGAGATGAATATATGTATTTTTTTATCTTATAGATAAGTTTCACTTGCCTAATTAATTACCTTACAATATCTAATTCACAGCCTTCTAAGCTGAACTACTAGCCATAATTTACGCAACAAAGATCATCAAGATTTTCCCCAAACACGAACGCTTTATCATTGCTTAAGACTGCCAATCTGCTCTTTAAACCATACGTAGATTTTGGCCCCCAAGAACACAATTGATTGCGGAGATTATCTACAACTTGCATTTTTTACTAAATGTGCAACCCTGCTAGGTCAAAGGCTACAGCGGTATTGCAGGAAATGATGGGTTCCCGGTTTGGATAGATGAAAAGGGAGGTTACACGATGTGACTTATTAAAGTCTCCTTATTTAAGTATATATATATATATATATTTAGGCCAACAACCCCATGTATATAACCCACAGCAAGACCTTAATGTTGTATAATAGCAGCACAGCTGTCAGTGATGCACTATCGGCATATGTCTTTACATCATCACATGTAATGCAATTTATGCAAACAGGATAAATAAAATAAATAAAAAGAAAAGGGGGGAAAAACTCTGTAATTGATTAAGAGTTGAGCTAAAGCAAGGATCGAGCATATAATATTGTCAGAACAATGGTCTAAAGATGGAAACAGCCGCGACACTATTATACAATATTATCAGACAACCCATGAAATCGTTATTAAATTGGGCAATCTATAAAACACTGAAACACAGACACTCGCGGCAATGTATGTGGCCGGTAATTTATGGGAGACTTGATTATTATTAACATTCCCTTCAAATAGGTAATAAACATACAACATTTTATTTAAACAGTTGGAATAGCACCATAAGGCAAATTATGTATGAAATAGGTAACAGAGGAAACAAGAAAATTTCTCTAGATATTTATTTAAATATCTTAAAATTTGGGAACATGTCTAAACTGACGAGATATGCTATTTACATAGTAAAATTTAGATAGAGGTGACCTGAAGTTACTTTATAGCCCTTTAGGGCCCATGCGAAATCTAGGTTGGCTACTACACAAAAAAAAAAAAAAAAAAAAAGGGGGGGGGGGGAAGGTGCTAAGTCATAATGACAAATGGCTTACCTTTTCTCGAAAGCGGCGGCAAGGTCTAGTCTCCTCTACGTCTCAGGCCCGACTAAAAATCGTCCTTCTCACTGAGCGACTCCGATCGAATCCTGCCTTTTGGCAGAGAACCTTCTTTTATATCATCTCTCTCTCCATTTTCATTCGCCGAAAGAAACACCAATCAAAATGGCCAACGGCTCCAGTATCAATTTCATAGACGCCCCAGGCCTCATCAAAATAGAACGCACTAGTGTAAGATTTCAGACTCCAGGCCTCTTCCATCAAAATAGAATATATAGTATTACCAAAACAAGAAAATCTAAAGAGAACAACAGCTACGACGATAGTGTAAAATTTCAGACGCCAGCCCCCCCTCTCTTTCCACATGGGTTGAAATATAATCCTCCCTTTTTCTCGGGATGGTATATATATCGCCCCCCCGTCTTGGCTAAAATTGACCCAGGCCCTTTTTACCTGGACTGTAATGTGATGCTTTCCTTTCTCTGGAAGGATATTTTATAAGTTTCAGTCTTTAGAGATCTTCCTTCTCCATTTTTCTCTTTTTTTTTTTTCTGGTCACCTTTACCTAAATTTTTGGTGAGGGGAATATATGTACATATGAAACAACAGTTTCCAGCTCGGATGTCTCTGGATGTCTTCTTCTTTACCAGGAATCAGCTTTCGGCATGGAAGTCTGGTGTCACCAAGTGTCTAAGTTTCTGGGCAAAAAAAAATGGTCTGTAAGTCTATGTGGGAGGGAAGCCATGTATCCATTTGATTTGATTATACATACGCCTTCTGTTGGGGTATGGTTACAAAAACGTGCCCCAACAATCCTCCCCCTGCCAAGTAATGGACAAATGCGTTTGTGCTATTCATTATTCATCTGCCTTTCATCAGTTACTATGAAAGCAGGCCCATTTCTAGCAAAATGCATTTTCCATTACTAGGTGAAGCCAGATGTACCGAAACCTATAGGGAAGGTAAGGCTAGTCAAAATGATGGTATGCCATTCTAGATGTTTATTATTCCGAACATTAGTGTGCATTGCGCATCCTGGCAAAGGGGTTTTTATGTGCTATTATTCTGTCAGAACACTGTTATCAAAATAGGTTATTGGGGACAGTCATATCATATGTATGGAAGTAAGCAAGGTCATCTGTCTTACCATTCATGGGTATATATACCACCCTTCCACTTTCTTCTTTGGTCTTGAGGAGTAGGCCTTCCTAGTGGTAAGTCCTCTCAACCCCATCCTTGCCTCTTGGGGTACTGGATTCATTGCTACCTTCTTTCTGCTAACAATACAGTTAGGACATTTCCCTATTACATATTATATATAAAAAATTGGGCGCCAAGAAGTCGTTTAGAAATAACTGACTAGTCCAACTCCTAAAACATGCCAGCATCTTTATTTTCGTACCAATCAAGACATTCGTGTGGTATAGTTATATATATATACAATCAAAGGAAAGGATAATTATAGTTAGCTGAAAGAAATATCTTGGTATATAATGATTAGCCTATGACATGGTGACTTTTGCTAAATAAAATTACAGAAAACAAATTATGTAAGTAATCATTAAATAAGGCACGAAATATGTAATGATAAAATGAATCCTTCCATGTTATATGATGAGTATAACATATATATTGAAGTAAAAACATATCATGTAGATAGTGATTAAATATGTTAAGATATAAGTGGTAAAAATCATCCCATGATAGATGACAAAAGAAAACTACTACAAGATTATATATGGTGACAAAATATATATAATTAAATATTTAATATAAATATTAATATCATGAATGTCAAAATAAAATTGTTGAAATGAATAGTATATGACTATAATATAATATATATGATATAAAAATAATAACATATTGAAAAAGAAAATGTAAACATAATGTATATTTGTGCGCTGAAGGTTCAAGGTTTAGTATCTCAGTTAAGTTTTTCAATCTTATTCAGTCTGGAATCACGAGTTGGTCACTGGGTAATATTCGTCTATCCCGATCCTACTGGAGGGTGGGTTCTCTCTTGTGTGTTAGATTCCTCAAATTCCAATACTCTCTCAACCCAGATGGGAACGTCATTTAGAATCTTGGTCAAATGGAGCATAGCCCAGACCTCTATTAAACTACACAGTCCATTTAAATCTAGGGTGACAACCGTATGAAGAGAATTTTTCTGTTTTGGCAGAGCGACTAATCAATTTCTACTATTTTGTTTGTGACTCCGTTTACCTTGTCTCTGGGGTGTGTACAGTTCAGCTACCTCCCCCTTCCAAGAAATTCATATTACTTTCATCTACTAATATACCCTCTATTCATTGACCTGAATCCTACAAATCTACATCTTATAAATTTGAATTTTATCAATCTGAAATTTTGGTTCTTTTACAAATTCCTTCAGAATTCTACTCCCTGTATAACTGCTCTTAATTCTACTGTCCTCAATACAACACTTCTAAAACTTTTACTCATTGGCTCGTTCTGGCGTCTCGTTCGCGGTCCTTATAGTTAACTAATACTTTAAAATCTTATCCTATCATGAAACGAGTTTAAACTCGTTGAAGGTCCTAATAATTACTTATTCTGCCTCTCGAATCGGTCTTATGCTCGAATTCATTCCAACAAAACGTATGGCAGGGCGAATCCTTTATTAGAAGAAACTTCCGCTAGCTATGGGGGATCAAACTGGTACCAAAAAAAATTCAATAGACGGAAACTACTTCGTCTAGAATAACTGGGCAATCTCTGCCTACATGCCAATCTTACAGGACCTCCCGTCTAGAACACCCTCACTCCAGCCACGCTAAAAGCGTCGAAACTACGGTGTCAGATCGGTTACCCAAGGTCGCGCCGTTATACCCCAGGTTATACGGCATGGCTAAAACAAATCCCCCATCCTGCATAAAATTCAATCTATACCTCTTCGTTTCCTCTAATGAGGAGAAGTTTTGTGGGTTTTCTGGTCTGATCATAACCTCCCACAACCTTCCAGTCTGGGAATCGAGATATGATCATTATCTACGACTCTTAAAATTCAAGTTGATATAAATAACAAAGAGTACTTTATTACCCTAGTAATAGAAATTTAAAAAAAATTTATACTCCTCCAAAAGGAGACCTAACAAAAATGGAGCGAATATTTTCCTAACAATAGAGTTTTTACAGTCCTGTGAGGCTATCGTTCTTAACAAATAAAGAAATCAAAATTGAAAATTGAACCTATTAAATTCCCTAACACGACTCTAAAATAATTTTTGGTCTAACAGTATACTAGTTTTTAACCTTCTTACACATTCATTAAGCCAATCCATTCATACACCCTCCCCCCCCTTCATTCACGGCTTGCATACAAACTAAAGTTAAAAATTGCTATAAATGCCAAAACACTTAATAATCTCTATCAAATAAACCCTAACAATTTCTAAATTCCAGGACTAATGTGAAATCAAATAAAGTTTTCTAATTAAAACAAATTGGGAACTAAAGCCCTAGGTTACTCAAAGAAAATGCCTCTGTACAAGCTCTATATATACTAACACTTTATACTCGATAAATGATTGTTAACAATAATTGTTAACAATTCTAAATAATCTGGAAGCTAACCTACCAAAAAAAAAAAGAATCAGTGTAACTTCAAAAACTGCCCTTGCCTTGACACTAAGCGACTTTTCACGACAATTCTATAAAGACACACACAAATTATAATGGTGAATAAAGGACCATTAAACGTGACACCTCATAAAAGCGGAATTGAGTCATTCCCCTAGCCACCGTGGGTGAAGTCACTTTCTTCTTACTTCCTCGTGCGTCTGCCCCCTTTGCAGTAGTCCGACCTCAACACTCTATTGAAAGATGGATTTATAGGGTTTACGATTCACTACCCAACACTAACATTCTCAAGTGCTTTCCGAGGATCGACTACGGTCTGGGCCTACTTAACTTCTACCCCTGGCTTAGGGTCCCTACACTTCACAACTTTACTCTGAAAGATTGACCTTTCATGTCCTCATTAGAAACCTATTTCAAAGCTACTACCTGAAGGCCAGGGATTATAGGGTTTCTGAATTACCCAACACAAGCCATAGGATGCCTATTAGGTTCGTTGTTTTAGACATAGCCCCCCCTCTAAGTTGTGATTTCCTACACCTTCCTTCACCTATTACTCCTGGTAATAACTAAAATTTCAGATTTACACTAAATAGTTCATTCACAATGGTATACATTATTCTCATTGGTCTTTGAAACTCGGGTTTTAACAAGAAATAGTTTGTATATAAAAAAAGGAATCCTAATGAAGCTCTACTTTAAAAAAAAAAAAAGGTTTAAAAAAAAAAAGGCTGAAATCTCTAAACTTCTCATTCTATCGAGCTGATTCTCCGTACACACTCCAAAATCCTAGTTAGAGGCGACAGTCTAAGCAGAATTTACACTGTGTGGGCCTTTTCACCCTTGTAGACCTGCGTAAAGTTAAACTGTTCACACTAATTCTGTCAACTTCCTCTCGTCTCATTACTTCTGAGTTCGCTCTGGTTGTATTGTTGGATAAAATTGTAACATAACAATAAAAAGAAACTAAAAATTTCCTAAATCATATCCTGACAGGTTGTACAAGCTCTTCAAAACGGTGTGTCATATTAAAACAAGGTTGTGAGACAACTCTTAATTATATACTATACTAAAAATGAGGCTGAGTCAATTCTACACTAGGAGAACACGAAAACCCAAGATGTCGTTCTTGCAGCGAGCATGGGGCCCTATCACAAAACCCGAAGTGCAAGGAGGACAGAGTTTCCTGGTATTCCCTCTTATCTGGCACGACCAGTCGGGGTGAACAGTCGCGTCACGTGAAAGGAGGAAATATCTGAGTTCCCCCCTCTTGCTCTAACTGTTGGGTCGATTTGGCTCATGTAAATAGTAACTCTTATACTATATCTAAAATCTCTCATATAACTTATTAAATAAAACGGTGTAAAAACGGTGTTCTATACAAGGATAAGGTTGTGACAATTTTCTCTAAATGACACACTAATATTAAAACAAACTGTGAAGATCTTTAAAGATGGCAACAAACACTACAGTAAGGTTGTGAGACGGTATTCTGCACAAAGACAAGGTTGAGACAAATAACACACAAGCCCTGAAACATGGTGTTAAAGCTCCTTTCAACACTTAGCACTAGAACACATGTTTAAAAAAAAAACTGCAAACTGTTTAAAGTTCACCATAACACTAAGACATATTTGCTATTTAATATATAACCTAATATTGTAATTAATAAAGACCTATCTATATTAAATAGTGTATATTGTTGCCGAAACTTATGTAAATCAGTTTACACAAACCCCCAGTGCATAATATGTCTTATTTTAAAAGAAATAGTTCTATCGATGCGATATTGCGGTCGACAGCTACGCTTTATACATTAAATGTACTTCCTTCCATCAATCTTTATCTACTATTTGCAAAACCCTTTATCCAACTTTTTTTTTAATTCTTTCTCTTTCAACATCTTTCTGCATCTTTTTATCTCTTCCTCATCAACATTCAACGCTTTCTCACCCTTTCATCATCCTTCATCATCCTCAACGCCTTTCAACTTACTTCCATCGCATCTCTCTTCAACGCCTTCAACACACTTCATCTCTTATTCATCACCTTATAACACAGTTCAACGCCTTTTTCATCATATTTCATCGCCCTTTCATCACTTTCAACACCTCTTTCATCCCTCTGAAGTCTCTTCGAAACCCGTCATCGGGATCTGGATCCCGATCTATTATCACTCTTAATTTTGAACTACTCTATTCCAACAGCCTATGACCCTTAAGCTTTATAACTCCATATACACTCGGCGGGGTAGTTACCTTGTTAAGAAAACCTATAATGTCATAGATCATTTAGAGAGAGAACATAACAAATTTGTGCGAATAGTTTGCTTCAACTATTGATTGTAAGCCTATTAAACTCGTTCTCTTTAGGTTGGCTCGCTCATTAGTCTTCGATTTTTTTTTTCATTCAATGGTCATATTGAGTCCACATGGGTGCTAAACGTAAACTGTATTAAAATGGTGTAGTTTTCTAGTTTTCGAATTATATGACAGTTAGAAAAAAAATCCTGGAAATATCTCGCACTGGCTACTATTAAAAAAATTGAATGGGGTACAGCTCTGATCTTACAGGATACCTCATGGCTCATAGAATTGAATCGCTCATTTCTCACTAAAATATTCACACAGGGTATGGAGGTCTCCAGCGGTTCTATAGCTATTGGTCAACTAAATTAATTAATGGCAGGAATTGAAGCTAGTTTAAATGCTCATGTGCTGTTTTGTCATGCGTCTTTATGTCATCTGCAAAGGAAAGTGTCGCCTCAAAGGACCTAATTCTGGGACTAACATCCGCTGCACATTTCAGGAAGGAGTGGTCGTCCATACAATAGCAAGATATCATTTTGCTGCCAATGTACAATGTTGAGCATTTTCCATGTCGTCATTTTGTCGATCCCCAATCTTCTAGGGTGCTTCTTTAAGCATTTCTTGATATCGTTTAATGCTTTATGCGATCCCGCCCGGCATTCAATAAGTATTATTTGATCGTACCATCTCCAGGAGACCATCCCATTGCGGCCGAATCATTTCCACCCAACTTATAACGCCGTCCATATCGCGTAATTGAAATTAGTGTAAAACTCAAAGAATAAGACCTTAATCTCTTAATTCTTTACTAATTTCAGTTGGCTCAACATAAATCTTCTCAATTATTAATTTAGTACAGTGGCGTGACATGTCACACTTCTTCTAGTTCTTTCGCAAGCTCGATTAATCCCAGTGGAAACCCGTCCAGGCGTCAATCCCGTGCTAACCCGTCATGCATGACTTCAAATTTGGAAATTATTAGACCTGAATATTTGCAGTGGCATCTGCTTCCACTGAAAGTATTTAAGACACAAGGCTGCCTCTTTAAATCACTGTCTTTACTCCCACATGCCTGTGTAAACTTTAACCATGACTTTATCAATTCTCAAAATTCTGCCTATCGAGTATCCTGAGAATCAATGTTCTTCTTGTCTACGGCGGATTATCACAGTAATTGTTCCCTAGAGTTATCTGCGTCGAGTGGTCAGTCTGTACTACTAATTCTCCACTCTAACTCTAGGACTCTTCTATCTACTCGGGCTGTTCAAAAATTTTCAAGACAGTTGTTCAAATCCCCAATGATAATCTGCTAAATTTCGATAATTATTGGAATTCTCATTAAACAGAATAACTACACCTTTCTGACACAGAAATATCCAGCATCAAGATATAGCGCACCGTCCAATTTCTTTATTTCAAGACGGTGTCAAATTACAACTGAAGGAACATACTAAACATATAACTGGTTTAAATTTCATGTAATCTCATCATGCCTTCTGCTGGCAAATATTTACTGTAAAATTCAATACTATCAAGATGGTTTTATTTGTCTTCATCTAAAAAAAAATGTTTCAGAAATAGAGTCTTGGAAATCTCTACTAAAGACAAAAATTATACATTTGTCAATTCAGGATAACCTTCCCTTGTCAGAGTGTATACAGCTGCCAGGCCAAAATACGCAGGGGAGACAGGAAGGAGAGTCAGCAATAGAATATATGAACATAGACGCAACGTTATTAATCAAGACAATAGGTCTCTAATTTTCCAATACTGCAAAGGAACAGGTCACACTTTCGCATTAGGAGAACCTAGAATACATTACAATAACATAAACAGCAAATATCAAAGGCTTATAATTGATTTTCTATTATTCAGAAAACACAATAGCATTAATAGAAAATAGATTTGCCCGAAACATATAACACAATATATCCTAGTACCAGCTAATAATATCAACAATAATATAAGTAACTTATATGTAATAGCCAATAACTATTATAAAACTACTTAAATAATAGAATTTCTAACCTATAAGATAATTCATAGAATATAGCAAACAATAGTAGAATATGTGTAATACCTTAATCAAAAAATATGTCTTAAGAAAACAAATAATATGCAAAACTTCCTAATGTATATATATATATGTACATAGAATCATAATAGTTTTAGCATCAGGCGACGTTATATTTTCTTGATATATTGTATATGTTTCTCCTGTAGAAGGGCGGACAAGCTCGAAAGCTCGAGAAGACCAGAATAAAAGATACTCATCCCCATAGACGTTTTACTTTGATATCAGAAATCAATGATAATATTAAGGTTTTTGCCACAAACAATGTGAATCGTAAAAGACAGCGGCGAGAGATGCGGTATACACCGCCTCAACATAACTTTCATTGCCTGATAAAATGCCAGTGAAACGGAAAGCGTAAATTAAAATTCACGATTTATAATAGACTGTTAATCTCAGGATGCGTGGACTACTTCACCAATACTTAAAAATAGTATGGCTTTTCATTAGGTATATATTTCTAAAGTATAGGGGAAGAAACATATACTAAATTCGAGCCCCGCGGCGGGCGACATTGATGGGTTCCCGGTTTGGATAGATGAAAAGGGAGGTTACACGATGTGACTTATTAAAGTCTCCTTATTTAAGTATATATATATATATATATTTAGGCCAACAACCCCATGTATATAACCCACAGCAAGACCTTAATGTTGTATAATAGCAGCACAGCTGTCAGTGATGCACTATCGGCATATGTCTTTACATCATCACATGTAATGCAATTTATGCAAACAGGATAAATAAAATAAATAAAAAGAAAAGGGGGGAAAACTCTGTAATTGATTAAGAGTTGAGCTAAAGCAAGGATCGAGCATATAATATTGTCAGAACAATGGTCTAAAGATGGAAACAGCCGCGACACTATTATACAATATTATCAGACAACCCATGAAATCGTTATTAAATTGGGCAATCTATAAAACACTGAAACACAGACACTCGCGGCAATGTATGTGGCCGGTAATTTATGGGAGACTTGATTATTATTAACATTCCCTTCAAATAGGTAATAAACATACAACATTTTATTTAAACAGTTGGAATAGCACCATAAGGCAAATTATGTATGAAATAGGTAACAGAGGAAACAAGAAAATTTCTCTAGATATTTATTTAAATATCTTAAAATTTGGGAACATGTCTAAACTGACGAGATATGCTATTTACATAGTAAAATTTAGATAGAGGTGACCTGAAGTTACTTTATAGCCCTTTAGGGCCCATGCGAAATCTAGGTTGGCTACTACACAAAAAAAAAAAAAAAAAAAAAAGGGGGGGGGGGGGGAAGGTGCTAAGTCATAATGACAAATGGCTTACCTTTTCTCGAAAGCGGCGGCAAGGTCTAGTCTCCTCTACGTCTCAGGCCCGACTAAAAATCGTCCTTCTCACTGAGCGACTCCGATCGAATCCTGCCTTTTGGCAGAGAACCTTCTTTTATATCATCTCTCTCTCCATTTTCATTCGCCGAAAGAAACACCAATCAAAATGGCCAACGGCTCCAGTATCAATTTCATAGACGCCCCAGGCCTCATCAAAATAGAACGCACTAGTGTAAGATTTCAGACTCCAGGCCTCTTCCATCAAAATAGAATATATAGTATTACCAAAACAAGAAAATCTAAAGAGAACAACAGCTACGACGATAGTGTAAAATTTCAGACGCCAGCCCCCCCTCTCTTTCCACATGGGTTGAAATATAATCCTCCCTTTTTCTCGGGATGGTATATATATCGCCCCCCCGTCTTGGCTAAAATTGACCCAGGCCCTTTTTACCTGGACTGTAATGTGATGCTTTCCTTTCTCTGGAAGGATATTTTATAAGTTTCAGTCTTTAGAGATCTTCCTTCTCCATTTTTCTCTTCTTTTTTTTTTTCTGGTCACCTTTACCTAAATTTTTGGTGAGGGGAATATATGTACATATGAAACAACAGTTTCCAGCTCGGATGTCTCTGGATGTCTTCTTCTTTACCAGGAATCAGCTTTCGGCATGGAAGTCTGGTGTCACCAAGTGTCTAAGTTTCTGGGCAAAAAAAAATGGTCTGTAAGTCTACGTGGGAGGGAAGCCATGTATCCATTTGATTTGATTATACATACGCCTTCTGTTGGGGTATGGTTACAAAAACGTGCCCCAACAGAAATGAACTCCTGGACCAGGCGGGAAAAGTAGCAGCACATTCTAACCTACCACTATATTTTGCCTCCCTCCCAAAGAGCGTCGCGCGCGGTAAAAAAGAACAGATAGCCCATTAAATGTTGACAGACCTTTATATCCATGATGTCCACCAGAAATCTACGAAGAATTTTTGATACACCGAAACTACTGCTCCCAATGCTTCAAAACATCATACAAGGATTTACCTCAACAACAATTCTGACTGGTCATGGTTACATTCAGCATACTTTGCAAAGGTATTGAAAGAAGACCCAACTTGCTCCCATTGCCAAGATGAAGACCAAACCGTTTACCACCTCCGCTTCCTCTCTGCCCAACCTTCCAATACCAAAGATTCCTGATGGTCACCCTCCTAGCTAATGCCAAAATAAGTACAAAATTCCCATCTCCTAAATTCTCATCTCACAAAAAATAAATATCCCTGGCTTCACCACATGAATTGGACTTCCACTGCTATCATAAATAAAACCAAGAAGACATAGGTCAGAAGGACATCCCAGAAAGTTGGCGACTTCTGTACGCTCCAAGAACTTAGGCTGCCTAAATAAATGAAAAATCTGGTGGAGCTCCTGCAAGTATCCCATTAAATTATAATCTGGACAACTAAGAAAAATCCGAAGACAACAAGAACAAACCATGTCTGTGACTAAATAAGAACCCCAGACCAAGACATCCTTCACCGGCCTCCAGCAACCAAGAAACCCTCCCACTTTTACTGTAAGTCTTCTGATTGCCCCCAGCACAGTGGATCAGACATTTGATCGCGAAGCCAAACACAATGGCTGAAATGACTCAATGTGCCTTGCTAATATTATTTTCTTCTTAGATGGAACCCCTAAATGTTGGTTCGAGAACGTGGAAAAATATGTAACTTCACGGAAAATTTAAAAGCAATTTTCTTGAATGTTGGTGAACAATTTGTTCAGAAGGCTGAAGCCAAACTAAAAACTCGACCCAAAAAATATAAATCTTCAGATTCTTATATTATGTGCATACTCAGCCTCTGTCGCAATGTGAATCGTAACATTGAGGAAAGGGAAAAAGAGAGCCGCGCACCTCATGAAGGGAGTTGCAGAAAACTTATACCAAACACTTCTCCCTAGAGAAATAAACACAGTTGACGAATTTTTCAGAAAATGTCGTACGATATAAGCATTGAATAAAAAAGTATTGGAAGGTCACACTCGGAAAGACTGGCTTTTGTCATACCTATCTCAGGAGACAGTAATCTAGGAATTGAAGCTTTCATACGGAGAGTTGTGAAGGAAGAAGTAAACAACGTCGTCACTGGAAAGTATTCTTCCTTCTCAACAGAGAAGATGGAAGAGGAGGTTTTCCAGAGGGAAGAGGAGTTATACAGTTTCCAGTTATCTTTTTGTAATCGTAAATGGTCTTAATGTAAGAGCTTTGGTCGACACGGAGCATCTACTCAGTAATATCAGACGCATTTCGTCGAAAACTAAACATTATGATGTTTAAAAGCCCGAGAGTATGGCATTAAAAGTCGCAAACAACCGATTTGTGCCCCCTATTGGAATGTGAACCATTAAACTAGGAATTGATGACTTGCTACAATCATATGAATTTCTAGTTCCTTTCATTTGTAACCACGAGATTATTTTAGGATGGGATTTCTTTGAAGCATCAAAAGCGATAATTGACTTTGGCCAATCTACAATTTCTTTGTCAGAGGTAGCTAAAGAGGAGGCATTAAATTTTCAAGTCCATCTTTTTGTTGTGGATGACCGAGTGATTCCGCCTAAGTCAAGCAAAACTATTAGAGTGTCTACGTCTGAGATCGCAGGAATTAAGAGCACCATAGCTGAGATTTTAATAAAACAATTGCTAGACAAAGAGATTTTAATCCCAGGACCTCTCATTCCAATACTACATGGTAAAGCGGAACTTTGGCCACAAATTGTAGCACGCAATCCAGTACGATTCCCTCTGGAATGTGTGTTGCCTATATTTTTAAAATTGATGAACATAGAATTTTCACAATCGAAGATTCCCAACACCCCATGATAACCCCAACTTGTGACCAAGACAGTACCGAAATTGATATCAACCCTTGTATTGCACTAGAACGTTTATCCGAGGAAAAGCAGAAATAAATTGAACTTGTGAATGACTATACAGAAATATTTAGCCCAAATCGTCGCCAAAAAACAAAAACAAATCCTAAAGCGTCACCAAACGCGAATTATTACAGGCGATAGTGCAGCGAACAGGCGTATGCCGTACAGAGTGTCACACGCTGAACGCAAGATCATTCAAAATGAAGTCGACAAGATGTTAGAGGCAGATATCATTCAGCCATCAGAAATACCGTGGGCCTCACCAGTCGTCTTAGTAAAGAAGAAAGATGGCTCCTGGAGATTTTGCGATGATTACAGGGGATTGAACAAAATTACTAAGAAAGATGTGTACCCCTTAACTTGAATTGATGATGCTTTAGATTGTTTGTGAAGAGAAAAACTATACTCGACGATGAACTTTAAGTCGGAAACGTCGGAGACGAAGTCAGAAGACAGGGCGAAGACCGCATTCATCACCAGGATGGCTTATTTGAGTTAAAAGTAATGCCATTCGGGTTTCGTGTTTCGTAACGTACCTAGAATATTTGAAAGAATGATGGACATTCTGTTGAAGGCACTCAAGTGGACAACGTGTTTATGCTACTTATAATACCTTGTTGTATATTCTAATACTTTCACAGAACACCTCTCGCGTTTACGCTCGGTCCTGGAATGTTTCAAAAAAGCTGGAGTGCGACTTAACTACCAAAAGTGCTGCTTTGGGTCAGACAAATAAAAATCTTGGGCCAGCTAGCAGATCAAGATGGCATTAGACCTGATTATGAAAAATAAAAATCAATAACTGAATTTCTTACGCCGACGAACATTCAACAAGTAAGAAGTTTCTTAGGATTATCATCATTCTACCGACGATTCCTCAAAAACTATGCCGATATTGCACGGCCACTTAATGATC
>CP092869.1:15691376-15747520 GCA_030710605.1 Cordylochernes scorpioides
ACCTCGTTAATTCGACACATGTAAATTCGACACCCTACCTTAATTCGACCATATTCTGATGTTCCGACCTCCGGCCTATCAAATAACAAACCGTAATTCGACAGTATCGATAATATGACAGTTCCGATAGTTCGACCATTTTAAAATTCCAATTTCGACAGTTGAATGTTTTTTTACATACAACTTTACCGCTAAAAAGGTATTACGCCTGCGCACTTTGGTTTTCTGTTAGTTTAAGTTTCACTTTGCAGTGCCGTTGCGCAATATCGCGAGTGTTGTTTATTTTTTACGCGGGAATTTAGAAATTGTTCGCCAATTAATAATAATATTTTATTTTTAATTTTCAGCATTGAAATATTTTAGTGTTATTTTAAAATTTACAAATAATTTCTTTTTAAATAAATAAATCTTCATAAATTGTAGCCACAATGAATAATGATAACATTTTATTTCAATATTCCATTTCCATGTTATTATAAAAGATTTAAACACAAAATCAATAACACCTGCAGCAGCAGTGGATGTCTTTAACACAATAAAAACTTTGTCATTTAAAACACATTTCAGAAGAAGAAAGACATGCATGTTTTTTTAAAATAGACCATCTGGAATACATCCTGAATAGGATTTCAGTTCAAAAACAGACATCTTTAAAGGAATTTTTTAAAAGATCTTCATGATTATTTTTAAATATTATTTTTAAATTTTCTTTTTATTTTCCATATTTATTTCCTTTCAACTGCTATATTCTTCAATTAGAATAAAATATTATTTGGAATTATTTATGTTTCAAAAAAATGTATTATTGCCATTTTGTCCCTGATACTAAAGTTAACTATGAAAATAAAAAATTATACAAAAAAAAAGGACACACAGAATGGTTTTAATTAATATGATCAATTTATATTACAAAACTATTTTTTAAAAATATTATTTTAGCGAGTTAGATGATTAGCAAATCATCTAACTTTGATTCAACACTTCCTTTAATTCAACCGAAAGCTCAGATCCCTTGGGGTGTTGAATTAAAGAGGTTCCACTGTGTACAGTGAAACCTCTTTAATTCAATTCCCCAATGGAGAGTGGTGCTTCCTGTTGAATTAAGGTGCCGAATAGTCAGTTAATTTAAAACTTGGATTTGAAAACCTGTTGTCGAGAGAGGGATGAATATATAAACATCACATAACTTTTTGACCTATTCTCAACATTTTCTTCAATTTCTTTTACATCAATTTTATTCTTTTCTGGTTGATATAGCACAATTTGGATTATAGATTACAATAAAAAAAAAGAAAATAAGACCTAATCCAAATAATTTATTAATGTGTAACGTTTCGGCAACAACATTGTCACCATCATCAGACAAAAGAATTAATGAGAAAAAATATCACAGCAAGTTCTTAAACACTTGATAACAGTACTATTTAAGAACTTGCTGGGATATTTTTTCTCATTCATTCTTTTGTCTGATGATGGTGACAATGTTGTTGCCGAAACGTCACACATTAATAAATTATTTGGATTAAGTCTTATTTTCTTTTATCTTCTCTAGTTTTTTTGTTCTAATTTCCATATTATGTGATTATCTTACTGTTATAACAATATTTACATAAATAATATATAAAAATGGAAAAATATGGTAGCCTAGTGGACATGGCATCTACTGTAAATAGGTTAAAAAGTTGAATCCAAGTGACTTACCATTAAGATGACGAGGGTCTGTCTTGGGTTAGATGTAATAGTTAATTAGTGGTGTCCTTAAAACTTTGGCTTTCCTCACTCCATTTCCATTCTTCAGTTTTTATTTGCTCCGCAGATAACTTGATTGGGTTAAAATAAAAGTTTTTAGTCCATCCTCTATAGCTGGTTTCAGCTTTTTGCGTATGACCTGTTTCCTTATCTATCTGTTGGGAGATATGCAATTCAACATCTTTCATCAATTGTTCTAGGTCTGTATTTTTTGCATTCTTGCTAAAGACATCCATTATGGCATGACACATCCATGATCCATTCGGATCTCTTTTTGCCAATTTTTCAATCTGTGTTGGATAGAAAACCATTGTCTCTGATAATTCGTATATATTTTGTGAACTTATTGAGTTGAAAGGCTGGGCGTCACAGTCTCCTGTTTTTGAATCTGTAGGTGTAGCTCTACAAGCTTGAATGAAAAACAATTTATGTTTTCCTTTTAAATTTGGACAATTAGTATCACTAAATATTCCCAATAAATCCACTTCACTTAGTGGTTCAAAATCAACTCCACCTACACAATGTTCTCTGCCATGTGTTAATATAATTACTATGGCTGAATCCATATCATTATGTCTGGAGTCATTTGCAAATTGTTCGAGTGCATTTATCATTGCATTTCTTGTTAAATTTTCTATTGTTATACATTTATAACCGATTTGTGAAAAAAGGTTTTGAAACCTGTGAGCATCATAATGTGATCCTAGACGAAATGAATTATCATCGTCAAAATAATAATTGTTGATAATAAAACATAATCCTCTTGGGTTTGAGTTCAATTTAGGAATTAATTTTTCTTCAACAATTTCATTGGAATACAGAACTTTTACTTCCTCCAAACGGGGTTCCAATTTTATAGCTGCATCGGTAAATTTTTTTTCTAAAAGTATCTCAATAAATTTACAAAAATTTTCTGTTTCATATTCTGGTATTTCTTCTAGTAAACGTTTAATTTTGTCGTATTCAAGTTTTTGATTTTGAAACATTTCGATCATTGTTTTATCAAAAACTTCTCTTTCTAATAAAAGATTCTCGATTTGATCGAAATCAATAATTGATGCAAGTCGCATAATTAACTCGTCGTTGAGCTTGCGACTTGCATCAGATCGTTGCTTTGATTCCATAGGCGTGGGGGAGAAAAATGGACTTTCTCTAAATACCTTGCAGATTATTATAGTACGAGTAGGGAAATTTATAGACCTGGTCCTCGGAACGAAGATCTCTAACTAACAGGGTAGCGAGATAAGATAGTGAGATTTAGGTTTCGCTTTCGTTAAGAAAACAAATCGTAAAATTAATGATAATAATCAAAGAATTTATTTAACAGTACCTATTGCAAAATATAAGTAGTAATAACAAATAATCGTTTATTTTATTAAATATCATTTCTTTATAAGCAAAAAAAAAAATCGGCGTTTAAAAATATCATTTTTCAAAAAATTATATTTTCAAATCTATTTTATTTTTAAATATTAGGATTCATGTGGTTCTTCATTAAAATTATCGATTTTATAAAAATTACAAAATTATTAATGTTCATTTTCAACAAACATCATTTATAAAATTGTAGATTATAGATTTTGTATTTTAAAGAAAACTTTTTAAACTTTAATGACAACTTTTTACACTTTGAATACATCGCTAGAGCATTAGCCCATCACGGAGCGCATTTAAAAAATATTTAAACCTAAACTTTGAAGATATGTGATAATTCCTCACGCTTCAAACATTTACCTTTGAAGACTCAATCATCTTGATCCCTATAATACAAAAATTAAAAAGGCTAATGTCAATATGATTCCTAAATACAATTCTAAAAAAATAAATCTGTATTTTAAAATTGAAATATAACGATCAAATTAAAAATATATTTAATTAATGAAACTATTTTTTTCCTTTAAATTCATCTGAACATCTTGGAAATTCACACACACAGACACACGAAAAGCCAGAAAGCGCACTCTTTTTCTTCTCATTTCAAATGTTTTAGCTCAAATAATGAGGTAAATATTATTTATCATCTTCAAAAATGGGGTCATCATGCCTTCTAAAAGATGTAATTATGAGACTGAAATTATTCTAAAAAAAAAAGGCTTAGAAATCAATTGCAAGAACCAAAAAAGTATCACATTGAGATGAATATTTAAATTGCTCTTTCAAAAAATATTTTTTTTTCAAAAAGACAGCACTTTGGATGTTGATTTTGAAGAAATCCCAGTAAAACTCAAAGTTGAATGACAAAGTGAAATTATAAAGCTCTCTCTCTCTCTCTCTTTATTTTTATTTAATCTGTATTTAATCTTATATAATCTTATATGGACGTTATAATAAATCAGTTTCAATCTCTCTCTCTCTCTCTCTCTCTCTCTCTCTCGAGCTATTATGAATATGAAAATATGGTTCACAGATCATACATGTTAAAATCTTAAAATGGCTAAAACCACATGATTCTCTAAAAGATATATACACTGCGCAATATCTATTAAACAAACTCTCACCTTACAGCCTTAGAATCAAAATCTGATGATAAGTAAACACTTTTTCATAAAGAACAAATTCCTAGATTAAAATTATAAGCAGAACTTAAATATCAATGGATCAAAATGCACAGTCGAAAAACTACCACCATTTTTCATAGAAAAGGACAGAAAAAGAGAAAAATTATGTTCTTTCTGCCACTGTATGGCGATTTGTCTTTAATTCTTTTATTTCCTGTTATTTAATATTGCACTATATATATATGTGTGTGTGTGACAATTGACAATTAAAAATATTTATTGTCATCTTAGACAATGTTACATCAATTTATCAACGAGAAAAAAAAAAGTTAGCGAAAAGCGTGTTCGAACTAGGGACATCAGGTTCTAAAGTCTAAAGCTTTCACAGCTAGGCTATTTTGCCTTAAAAAAGAAAAGAAATATATTACATAAAAATAAATATTTACATATATATTACATGTATTTTACAAGGGGGATGATGGAAGGAGACCTCGACGCTGGAGGGTCCCGGACCAGGCGATGAGCGGGTCCTCCACCGCTTCTCCGAGCCCAACCTGAACAAAGTAGCGATAAATTCGCAACTTTGCCGACGCCAGAATGGAAAGGGCGTCGTTCTCAAGGCCGGACCCGCCGAAGATCCAAGCCTGCAGGTCAGGGGGCCGCCCTATGATGTTGAAGGCCTCTCTAATGAGAGGCCTGATGGAGGGACAGCACCAGTAACGGTGGCTGAGGGAGCGGTCGATGGACCCGCAGGCAGGACAGGAGGGGCCGAGCGAGGCAGGATGGGCCGGATGGGGCAGGGCGTGGTGGGCCAACTTGAGGGCCGCGTCGGCCTCGTGGCCCGAGTAGGCGCAGCGCCGCAGCGAGGCCCAGTTGATCCTGGATGGTGGTGGACCGATGGTGGGCGACCATCTTGGGGTGAAACTTGAGATGGGCGTGGCGGCGAGGCGAGGGCGATCCAGGGCCCGTCGGGCCTAGCGGGTCGTGAGGCCGTTGAGGAACGGCGTAGCTGTCCCTCGCAGCACCACGGCCGCAGCTAAGGAGCTAGATGAAGGCGCAGACTCCGCCCCGAAGCCCACGGCGTTCTCGGAGGTCAGCCTCCGACAGAAGGCGCCCAGGGCCGCGGCGTCAGCCAGGGCCGAGCGCGTTGGGCGGGCGATGAGATGTTCCTCCACGATGAGGTCCCGGACTAGGGCTCCGCGCCAGCGGGCAGGGGCCAGGAGGTCGGGAGGGCGGAGGAACCGGCAGCCGCCAATGATGGGGAGGTCCAGCAGCTGAGCCGTGGGTGATGGAAGGTATCCATGCAGGTGGTGCTGGATGACAGATCCCACCAGCGTGTTCGCCGCTCTTGCTCGCCCGACGAGGGAGAGGCCGCGGGTGAAGGGCGTCCATTTGCGGCATGCAGTCTCCAAGAGGGCCAGGAGATGCTGCTCCCGGTGGACGACGGTGCTCCTGGGGGCGATGTCGAGCCCGAGGACCCTGATGGAGGTGGTCGACCAGGAGGCGCCGAGAGGGGAGTCGCCGCGGTTGCGCCAGGCGCCGCACCAGAGGCCAGCGCTCTTCCGGAGGTTCACGCCGATTCCGGAGGCCTGCCTGTAATCTTCGAAGACGGTCGCCACCCGCTCGAAGTCTCCGTCGCGATGGAATAGGAGGACGATGTCGTCGGCGTAAGCGATGACATTGCCCACGCCGAGGGTCAACTCCAGGCGACGTAGCAGCGGCCCCGTGGCGATGCTGAAGAGTGCGGCGCTCACGGCGCAACCCTGCCTGAGGCCGTTGAGAAGGGGGAAGGCTGTTGTATGAAAGCCTCCGGCCTGGATGGTGGCGTCCGCCCCTGCGTAAAGGATGTTGATCCATGCCAAGAAGGCCGGCGGGAGGCGGAGGGACATCAACAGGGACTCCAGGAAGCCGCGGTCTAGTGAGTCAAAGGCGGACTCTAGATCGACGCCCATGACGGCCAGCGGCGAGCCCAGGGCGGTGGCCTCCTCGACGGCGTCCGTCACCATGGCGATGTTCCATGACGGGGACCTCCCGGGGACGGCGTAGGTCTGGCATTCCGGCACGAGGGTCCGCAGGTGGGGCTTGAGGCGCCGGTGAAAGATGGCGGCCAGGACCCTGTAGTCGGCCGAGGGCAGCGCGACAGGCCTGTAGCCATCAAGGCCGCGACCTCCGCGGGCCTTGGGCACGAGGCAGATGGAGCTGCGCCGCGTCGACGGAGGCAGGGCGCCGCGGAGCCGTGAAGCCGCGAAAACCCGGGCCAGAGCTTCCGCGAAGAAGTCCTCGTTGAAGGCGACGAGGAGCTCGCACGGCAAGCCGTCCCAGCCGGGGGCCTTTCCGCCAGGGAGGTGCTCGATGGCGTGGGCGATCTCACTGGGGCTGATGTCTGGCCGGTGGAGCGGGTCCTACTCACTCAGCTCGCGGGTGGTGGTGGTGGAAGGCGCGCTGCTGGCGATGAAGGCAGCTCCCGCAGCTGGATCGCTGGTGGGACGGGCGAAGCGGGGCTGGAAGGTCGCGAACGCCCTCCGCCGAAGCTCTGGGCCCTCGATGACGTTGTCCTCCTCGTCCCTGATGACGCTGACCGGGCGTCGGAGGTGGATGGCGCGTGCTAGGTCCGGCAGCGATGGGTAGTCGGCCCGGATGGAGGAGGCCTCGAGCTGCGCCGCGATATAGCGCCTTGCCCTGTAGATGTAGCTGTCGCTGGCAGCGTGGCGCGGATCGTGCAGGGATCTGGCCTCCGCCAGCAGTCCCGCCTTGATGGTGGTCCACCTGTCCCATAGGATCCCGTCGTCGTCATCTTGTGCTGTGTCTTCCTCCAACTCCCGGATGTAGCCAGCCAGATGTTCGTGAGCAAGGCCCGAGCGGAGCATCGCGGCCAAGCGAGGCTGGGTGGGGGAGGAGACGGCGGTGGTGGGCGGGCCCACCTGGAGCAGCACGAGGCGGTGGTCCGAGAGGTGGTAGTGGCTGGTCGCGTAGATGGACACGCGATCCAGGACTCCAGCAGGGACGAGGATCCGGTCCAGGCGGTTGGATTCGACTTGGTCGCCGTGCATGGCGACTCTGGTGGGCAGGTGGGCGGCGTCGAACTGGGTGGCCACGTTGACCAGCGCGGCCAGGTCCAGAAGAGGGGCGAGGGCATCCGATGATGATGTCTTGTAGACAAGGGTGCCTGAGTTAGGGCATGAGGCCATGATGGTTTTGGCCAGCTCAGTGAAGGCGGCGACCTGTGCATCTAGCAGCGAGGGCACTCGCTTCTTCATGTTGGTTGGAGAGGCGAGGAGCTTCTGTGCGTCCTCCCAGTCTAGGCCGAGCAGCCTGGAGTGGTCGATGGCAATGGAGGGGAGCTTCTCGAGGTGCTCCCGCAGCTGGACGATTGCGGGTTTTCCCTTGGAAGGCGTGGAGGGAGTTGAGGTCCGCTCCTCTTCCGACATCTCGATGTCGAGCGGAAGGATCGCGGGCTCGAGGGGCCGCGGGGCAGCCATAGGAGCAGGGAGGGCAACAGGGGCGGGCTGGGAAAGATCCTTCGGTTCGGCAGGATGGGGCGCCGAGGGGATCGCTGGAGCCTCGGTTGATGTCTTCGCCGGTTGGACAGGGGACGCCGGTGTTGCGGGCGCAGGTGTCGGTCTCCTTGGCCGCTGAGGAGGAGGAGGGGGGGAGGGGCCCTGCGTCGGTGGGAGACGCTGCTTGCCTGGGGCTGCTGCTCCCTTGCCTGGCGAGCGCTGGGCAGTTGGCTCTGCGGTGGCCCCGTTTCCCGCATTTTGAGCATTTGATGCCAAAGGAGAGGTAGGCCGGCAGGTTGTCTCCCTTGGATCTGACGTTCAGGCGGGTGGGCAGCTTCTCCAGGTTGATGCCGTCGTGGAGCAGGACGAAGGCCTCCCGGCGGCCGTCGGTGAAGGTGTACTCCCCCATTTTGACCAGGATGGGGGCGATGGAGGTGGTATTTCCATAGGGTCGCAGGGCATCCTCGACGGCTTTGTCCTCCACGAAGCCTGGCAGGTTGGCGACGACGACTCGCTCGGCCCTCTTGCGGTAGGGGAAGACCCTAAGGGTCGTTCCGTCGATCTCCAGGCCGCCTTCAACTAGACGGCGCGCAAGATCCTTGGTCGCCAAGCCCACGATGTAATGGCCGTTCATCCTGTTGAATTGTGTTATGCCTCCAGGCCCTCCGACCAGTTTGCCCATTGCCCGGAGGTAGGAGTAGTCCGGGATGTCAGGGCACAGCTCCACGAAGATGTAGTTTTCGTGGGTAGAAGAGGTCTGCCTCGCCTTGGCTTCGGCGATGTTCGCGCGTGTCGCCTTGATCTCCTTAGGCGGCACTGCTCTCGGCCCTGTTGGCCGTTTCCGCTGCTGGGAGCTGCGCTGCTCTCCAGGCTTGTTGGGCTGCCTTGTAGCGTGCTCAGGTTACGTTGAGCCGAGGCGCCTCTTCTTGTTTCTCCTGACGAAGGTGTAGCCGTCGTTGGATTCCACCTCAGCCATCTCGGTGTCTCCCCATATCAGCGAGGCCGGATTGGCTGAATTTGCGATGGAAGAATCAGTAGTCGTTGGCGCCGTGACGTCACGCGCAGCGGCCGGATTTACATGCTTGCCGCTAGCCGGCAAATTTGCATGATCTTCTCTTTCAGAGCTTTTCTTAGAGTTTTCTTTCTGAGTTCCATTTTTCGGCGATAGTTCCTCGCCTGTTTGAGACAGGATGCTGGGCCTTTCAGGCACTTGTTCAGCAGAGCCTGGGCTAACTTTCGGTGCCAAACTTGGCCTGTCCACGGACATTTGCACACACGCCAGAGGCGAAAACGGCGGAGCTCGCGAAAGCGTGGCCGCACGCTCGAGTGTGTGTGTGTGTGTGTGTGGTAAAAACAATAAAAATATATACAAAAGGTCAGGTGTTGATATTAAATATGAAAATGGCATATCCTGACCAGGCTCACATGAGTATTTTTAGATGAAAGAGCTCCATCTAGTGGAACTAGAATAAACTAATGATAGGCTTAGCAAAAATATGATGTTTCTTTTTAAGGATTTCAAGTTGTTTTGTAATCACTTATTTTGTAGTTAAGAGGACATCCCTTTTAATATAAACTAATATATATTTATTTAAGGAACGACTTTTTCCAATACAATTGTTGTAAACAAGCGAGAAAAGAATCAAAACAGAAAGGTTGAAGCGTAGTAGTGTTAGTAGTGACGTCAGCATCGATGATAATGAAGTCAAAGTCTGCGTAACAATTCCCTCCTTACTTTGTCTTTATTCCCACGATGCTGAGGTTCTCCAGGTGTTTCTTCATCTGGTCTCGGGATAGGTCCTTTGTGAAGATATCCGCCTCCGGGTCCTGAGATGGCTTGTACAGAAGGCAGATGTCTCTGGATTCATACCAGTCTCTCAAGAAGTGATACTTTCTGTTGATATGTCTACAGCGACTGCTTTGTTTAGGGCTGGAGATCCAGTTGATCAATGATTGACTGTCTGTATAGATCGCAGTTGGTTTTTTCATGAAATTCCATTCTTCCAGCTCTCGTAACAAGTTTATTATCCACTTGATTTGACAGCAGCTTTCACAAGCAGCTATCATTTCCGCTTCCATTGTGGAGAGGGCGACGAGTGGTTGTTTACTACTTTTCCAGTCTATAATTGCTTCGCCGAGCTTCAATACATATCTGCTGTAGGATTTTCCATCATGGGTGGTCGACCAGCTGGCATCGGTGTAGGACTTCAGGATTCCAGTCTTCCCTCTTTCAAATTTCACTCCTAGGTCAATTGTTCCTCGTAGGTATCTCATCACTCTTTTGATTGCTGTCCAGTGCATCTGTTTTGGTTGTCTGGAGTACTGTGAAAGTTTGCTAGTGATGTAAGCGATGTCGGGTCTGGTGTTAACAGCTAGAAACATTAGCATATAAAGGGCTTCTTGGTAAGTGTGCTGATCACAATTGTCATCTCCAATATGATTGTCCAAATTGATTTCTTTGGAACCTGGTGTTGGAACTTCCTTACAAGCTTCCATTCCATATTTCTGCAATATTTGTTGTACATAGTGGCTTTGCTGTAGCGAAATTCCCTCCTTGTCTTGTATGATCTTGATTCCCAAAAACATGCCTTTACATGTTACATCCTTTATTTCCAGGTGATGTCTCAATTTATTGATGAATCTGTTTGAGGTATCTTCAGAATCAGAGACAGTGATAAAGTCATCAACATATATCCCTACATAGAAGTATTTGTCTTCATTCTTCCATTTAAATAAGCAAGGATCAGATTTAAGTTTTTCCAGTCCACAGTCACGAAGTACTTGACTGAATTTCTCATACCACGATCTTCCGGATTGAGGTAGACCGTAAATACTTTTGTTGAATTTGCAAACTTTGTTTCTGTCTTGGACAAATCCAGCAGGTTGTTCCATGAATATTGTGTTTTCAATGTTTCCATTTAGATAGGCTGCTTTCACATCAAATAGTTTAATGACTGAATCTTTTGTTGCTGCCATTGACAAAATAGTCCTGAGGGTGGCATTCTTAATTACAGGGCTGAAACTTTCGTTGTAATCTCTCCCTGGGATTTGGTTGTATCCCATTGCAACAAGTCTAGCTTTGTAAGTTTTGTTTTTGTTTTCTTGGTCTTTAGATATTTTGAACACCCATTTACTTTTGACAACTTTAGCGTTTACAGGTCTAGGTACCAGTTCCCATACTTGATGCGAGTACATGTTCTGCATTTCCTCAAGCATTGCGTTCTCCCAATGTTTCTTGTCTTCGCATGCGATGGCTTCATCATAGTCTTTCGTAATGGTTTCATTTGTAGTAGCCAGAACGTAGTCATCGAATCTTTTAGGTATTGTTCGAGTTCTTTGTGGTCTGTCTGATCCACTTGATTCTGTCTGTCTGTTGATCATGGTATCTGGTGCTGGCTCTTCAATATCAACATCTGATAGAACATGATCGTCCAGTTGTTCATCCTCCTGAATGAAGAAATATGTGTCAGTGTCCGTATTATTATCACTTTGTTTTTCTTCTGAGATGACATTATTGTTCTCTCTGAAGTGAATGTCTGCGGTTTCAAGAATGACTCTCTATGTGATATCAAATACTCGATAAGCTCTTCTGCATCTTGAATAGACTACAAATATTCCTCTCTTAGATTTAGCTTCTAGATTGTGTCTTTAATGATTCTCGAGTTTATAGAAGACTTCACAACCAAATCTCATGAGGTGAGAGACGGATGGCTTTTTACCTTTCCATTTTTCCATAGGGGTAGTGTCTGGGTCATTGGTTGTGGGAGTTAGATTGTACAGATATGCAGCTGTATTCACAGCTTCTGCCCAGAAGTGTAGGGGTAATTGGGAGTCTGCCAGAAGTGTTCGGCCTTTATCTAATAGTGTTCTGTTAGCTCTTTCAACTCTCCCATTGCTTCTTGGGGTGTACGGTGTAGTTAATTCATGTTTAATTCCTTTGGATTCTATGAAGGTTTCAAGGTTTTTATTGATAAATTCTGTTCCGTTATCTGTTCTAAGTCGTTTTAGTTTTGAGTTTAGCTCGTTTTCTCTCTTTACAATAAACTTCTTCAAAACTTCTGCCGCTGAGAGTTTATCTTTGAGAAATTCTACAAATATTCTCCTAGAAAATCCATCTAGGATGGTCAAGAAATATTCACTTCCACCCAAGGAGTTTATTCTCATTGGACCACAGAGATCGACATAAATGGCTTCAAAGGGGTAGCTTTCCTGATTGCTATCTGTGTGAACATAGGGTACTTTGGTCATTTTTCCCAAGGAGCAAGCATCACATTGATCAAGGGTACCATTTATAGAGTCCAAACCTTTTAGAAGATTGTTCTTCAAAATCAGGTCTAATTTGTTGTCACTAGGATGTCCTAACCTTCTGTGCCATGCAGTCCTAGAATTGTCCTTTGAAATCAAGCAATGTTCATTTGGAACATGAGTTGCTTCAGATAAACGTGATAGGTTCAATGTGTACATGTTACCATCAAAGTTGCCTGTTCCTATTAGCTTGTCATCAGAAGAGTATATGTATGACCTTCAGAATTCAAAAGAACAGAGTTCCCTCTTCTTACCACGCTTGGAATGGACATTAGATTTCCTTTCAGGTGTGGTACATGGAGGACATTATGTAGGGTTACAGCGTTGTTAAGTTTGTCCTTACCTTGTACAGTAGCTTGGATTGATCCTGATGAGGCAGATTCGATGTGTCTCCCTTCTTCCGCCACCTGTATGCTTCTTCTCTCCTCCGTCTTGTGCTCGATCCATTCACCATGGGAAGTCATGTGGCTTGTGAACGCAGAATCAATTATCCACACGTCCTGAGTCGTCGGGCGTTCCTCCCTTGTGCTTACATGTAGTGCGTATTCTGAAGTGGAGTTTCTTCGTTGGGATGGTTCCTCCGTTCGTTCTTGGATCGCTGATCTGGCTGTGTCTTTGTTTTGTTCTGGTCCTTTATGGTAGTTCCTTGTACTGGCCATGTTATTTTTGTTTGTTGTATTCTTTTGATTTCCTTTGTTGTTAGGGTTGAACCAACAGTCTTTCTTGAAATGTCCTTTTCTTTTGCAAATGAGGCATGACTTTTCTTTGAATTGGTTGCCTGATGATCTGAAAGCATTTTCATGATTTTTGCTTCTGTCCTGTCTTTTCTTCTCGAAATCCAGTAGAGTTTGTCTCAAGTCTAGCAGGGAGAATTCTCTGTTTATTGACAGTGCTGCTGTGATCGTGTCAAAGTTAGGTGTGAGTCCTTCAACAATGTATCGTACAAGTTCTCTTTCTGTTACAGTCTTTCCTAGCTGGGTGATCTCTTGTGCCAGTTTCTGTGCTCGTACAATATACATGATAACATTTTCATTTGGGTTCAATTTGAGTCTGGCTAGATCCAACATTAGGTCTATCCTTTATTTTCTAGAGATCCTTCAAACCTTTTCTTTATGTCGTACCAAATTCTTTTGGCCCTTTTATCGCCTCGAAAGATGATTGTTAAGTCATCCGAAAGTGACAATATTATTAGGCTGTATGCTTCCCGATTCTTTTTCTTCCAAATATCATATTCTAGTTTATTTTTTTGTAAAGTCTGGCTCGTCATTAACAATTACGTCCTTGAAGAGATCTTTTGAATCTAGAATTGCTTCCATTTTCATGGACCACGTTGTATAGTTGTTTTCTGTTAACTGTTCGATTTTTGCTAAGTTATGTGTATCCATTTTCATTCAACTTTTTCTTTCTAAATTGGCGGTTAGTCCAATTATTTAATTTTTTTTATTTAAATGGTCACAATTGGCGGTTAGTTCAATTCGCGCGCCCAAACCACGCTCTGCTACCAAATTGATAGACTTAGCAAAAATACGATGTTTCTTTTTAAGGATTTCAAGTTGTTTTGTGTGTACTCACTTATTTTGTAGTTAAGAGGACATCCCTTTTAATATAAACTAATATATATTTATTTAAGGAACGACTTGTTCCAATACAATTGTTGTGAACAAGCGAGCAAAGAATCAAAACAGAAAGGTTGAAGCGTAGTAGTGTTAGTAGTGACGTCAGCATCGATGATGATAAAGTCAAAGTCTGCGTAACAACTAAACGTTTATTTAACTTGTTCTGTGATATTTGTCCAACCCAATTTCTTGCTAAATCAAGAAAAGTTAATCAGCGTTTCGGGCCGTTAGCCCTCGTCAGCTTGATGCAAACTGTGCAAATTTGGCCTCAGAGGCTTCCTGAGAAATCAAGAAATGGTTATTTAAGGCCAAACTTGCGTAAATACGCTTTTCATGTGAAAAACAATAAAAATATAAAAAAAGGTCAGGTGTTGATATGCGCCATCTAGTGCAACAAAAATAAACTAAACGTTTATTTAACTTGTTTCAGTGATATTTGGCGTTCGAGGTTGACCTTTCTTAATTTATCAATAATTTGGGTTGGCCAAATATCACGGAGCAAGTTAAATAAACGTTTAATTTATTTTTGCTCCACTAGATGGCGCTCTGTCATCTAAAAAGCACATGTTCTCGTGGTCAGTAGATGCCTTCTTTATTTTCAATATCAACGCCTGACTCACTTATCTTTTATTTTTTCTATTGTTTTTTCATATATATATACAAGTATTTTGAAAATAGAGCAATCCATAGATAAATCTTTAATTAAAAAGGCATATATTGGATCAAAAAATAATTTATTATTTTTTAATAAATTTTTAATAATTTTTTTATTTTTTTGATCCAATATATGCCTTTTTAATTAAATATACAAGTCAATTCTTTTGTAGTATTGTCAAGTAGTCTTGTATATATACCTCTCTAGATACATGAAAATATTCCCCGCAATTTCATATTGTACATTTAGAGAGATATTTATAACCCAGGTTCCTGGAGCACCAACTACCCAGGAGTTCAGTTCACTAGTATGGACTAGTGTTGAGCGCTTTAACTCGCGTCCTGTTTTGATTGATAAGTTGAACCAGTAGACCAGAAATTTCCATGCTGAGGTTGAGTCTGGGAGGCTTTGTACATACACTGCGTGACATTGAAAATGGAACACCAAGAAATAGTGGCCAGAAAATTATGCAAATTTCAGGGTAGACGCGCCTAACCGAGTTATGCAAATGATGTAAAATGCGCAGCTCTCGTGCGCACATGGAGTAAGATATAAAGGAAGGAACTTGCAGAAAGGACAGTATTCGTGTCGTTATTTCTTCAAGGAAAATCATTGTAGAAATTTTGTTCTTGTGTCAAAAGACACGTGTAATAACAGAGAATGCCAGGTCATCGTAAACGGAGGCAGTTCAAGCAGACAGACGCTTTTACGAGGGGCATGGTGATCGGACTGAAAAGGGCAGGTTGGTCCATACGTCAAATCGCAGCTGATACACACCTTGGTGCGTCCACGGTGCACCGACTGTGGAGAAGATGGTTGGAACAAGAAAATGTGGCAATTTATAGGAATGTCGGTGCAACCAGAGTGACGTCAGCACGTGTGGATCGGCGTATCCTTCGACAAGCATTGGCGGCCCCACAAGCCACTTGTACCGCCATCCTGCAACATGTGCAAGACACCCTAGATCATTCCATCTCGACCAGAACCATTTCCCGTCGATTGGTTGCTAATGGCTTGCACTCATGCCGTCCGCTAAGAAGACTGCCATTGACCCCACCGAATAGGCGCCAACGTTTGGAATAGTGCCGGGCTAGATCGACGTGGATGACGGAATGGCACAGGGTCGTGTTCTCAGATGAGTCGCGTTTCTGCTTGTCCAGTGATAGTCGCCGTGTACGCGTGTGGCGTCGACGTGGAGAAAGGTCCAATCCGGCAGCAATTGTGGAACGCCCCACCGTGCGACAACGTGGAATCATGGTTTGGGGCGCAATCGCGTATGATTCCAGGTCACCTTTACTTCGTATTCAGGGCACTATGACGGCCCAACGATACGTTGATGATGTGCTGCGACCGGTGACACTCCCCTACCTTCAGGGGGTACCCAATGCCCTTTATCAGCAGGATAACGCCCGACCGCACACTGCTCGCATTAGCCAACAAGCTCTGCAAGATGTACAGATGCTTCCCTGGCCACCGTACTCTCCTGATCTCTCACCAATCGAGCACGTCTGGGACATCATTTGACGCCGTTTGCATGCCTTGCCACAGCCGCTTTCAGAAGACGAACTGTGGCAAATGGTTGAGAGGGAATGGAGAGCCATCCCTCAGGACGCCATCCGTACTCTGATTGACTCTCTACCTAGACGTGTTGCTGCGTGCATCGCCGTCCGCGGTGGTCCTACTTGCTACTAAGCCGACGCCGTTCTCGCTCTGTATTATGACTATCATTTTGAAATAAAGATCACTTATTGTTCGTCCCTGTCTCTCTCTGTCTGCCGAGTTTCATCACTTTCTGGCCACTATTTCTTGGTGTTCCATTTTCAATGTCACGCAGTGTATATTCAATTAGCTTACCATAACAATAGCATATTTTCACAACCACATTCTATCCTTTGAAACATATTTTACATGGTGAAAAAATGTGTTATAATTCCACCTCTATAGAGTCATTCTTATGTTACCTTTATTCAAGCGATAAAGAAAGAACAACACAAAGATTGAACTCCTCACATGTTAATCATTATATTAAAAATGTCTTCTTTCTCCTATTTTATATTGTAACTAGACGGGTGACCATGTGTATATCTACCCGAGTGATATATATTTAGATAAGATTTTTTTATATAATTGTTTGTTATTAGCATTATCTATTTTTGTTTGCATCAGCATAATTTAATCTAATCTTTGATAGAGGGCGCTGTTCGTGAGCTAAAATTTTGATAATTGATTTATATATTTTTTAAAATAGCCTATCGTCTTCCTGTATTTTTTTACCTATGTATGGAAATGTTGGTTTGAATTAGTGAACTACTGCGAATTTGTATACCGGACATACAAACAAACAAACATTCAAACATTGATTTTTATATATATAGATGTAGAAAATTAGGAAAGACAAACTTCAGAATGACACAGTAATTTATTTAGGACAAGAACAAAATCAACATTTATAAAATAAAGATAAGCAATGAGAGAAGTTTACAGAGTAAAAAAATATAAATATCTATATGTAATATTGGAAGTTACCACTGTAATATTTGATGTATTACACTGTAGAACTGTCGACTCTCTGTAACGTCGGAACGTTTACTTTTTGGGATTGATGGGTTGAGTTGATTGGTGATTGATTGAATTGTGGTGGGCGCAGTCGTTTGGCTGAAGTGATAAGGTATCCACAAGGGAAAATAACGAGGACACAGAGTTTGGATTGAAAAAGGCAAGCGATCTAGGGAGAAAGGGGTTGAAGCTATTTGACGGAGTTGGCTCTTAACTATGGCTGTTCACATTATTGATGATGGGACTTATCTGTTCGTTGAGAGGGTGGTGGCTGCTGACTTGTTCCTTGACCGGTCCAGGTGCTAACTCGTTGCTGTCCAGGTCCCAACTTGCCTCTATGGTGCCACGTTCCTAACTGCCTAAACTTCGTTCCCGATTTAACACGAAAGCTATTCAGGGTTTTGATTGGCTGGTGTTTTAGACGTGTAAGCTTTCTATTGGTTCCTGGCTAATTCCCTACTCTCTGATTGGGCCTTTGCTATCCTTTTGTTTCTGGACTTGTTCTGACCTGATCCAGGAAATTCTAGCTTCTTGAACCCAGTTTTATGAGTTCCGGGATAATAAAACCTGCTAATGATTGCTTCCTCTTTGATGGCCTTTCTCTAAATCTTTCTCCCAGATTTCTAAGCCTTGTTATTATTAAAATCTTTTCAAACATACATTGCATACATATTGTGGTGGGGTTACATCCAGTTATGTACAAATTATGACAGATGCGCCCCCTACATGTGAAGAATTCACGAAGGGGTTATTCTGAGTGAGTTCTGTAAAGAGAAAAAATAATTTTGTGGGAAAATTAGTTGTGGGTATAGTGAGGCTATATACAAGCATTGGTGGTGATATAAGAGGTAAAAGAGAATGGTGTTGATGATATAGGTTGAGTATAATTAATAGAAATAAAAAAATTAATTGTAAGAAATAAAAATGAATGCTATGGTACATAGTGGGATAAAAAGAAAAGAAAATGCCTAAACGATATTCTACTCGAGATTGGGAATAAAATCGAGGGAGTTCTATTAGGGCTTTTGAGAAATCAAAAATAAAATTAAAAGTTGGAAGAAATCAAAGTGAATGCTTGGTGCATGGTAAAAAAAAGAAAAGAAAAATGCTTTGTTGCATGGTGAGAAAAAAATAAATGCCTAACCATATTCTACTCGAGATTGGGAATGAAATCGAGGGAGTTCTATTAGGTCTTTTGAGAAATCAAAATTAAAATAAGTTGGAAGAAATCAGAGTGAATGCCTTGGTGCATGGTGAGAAAAAGAAAAAGGTTTTTTGTAAATCAAAAAAAATAAAATATCTAATTTTAAAAAGAAAACCAGTGAGTTTTCGTTGATAAAAATTTGTTTAGTTATTGAATTATGAACAAAATAAGAGAAGTGGTTATATAAATGGTAAATAATTGATTAAAATAAATGATAAGTATTTGAATTAATGAAAAATGGTAAATTTGATTAAGTATTTTGAATTTAAACATAGGAAAATAATGTAAATGAATGAGATAAGAAAAATGTATAGCGAGGTTCGCAAACTCGCCTTTTATAATCAAAATTATATGCCACAATCTATGTCACGCCGCAATTAATTCTTTATATGCCGTAGATTTTTTGTCTTTCCCGTGCGACTCATGGGTAGAAACATGATCTGTCCCAATTGTGCTGCTTTATATTATGTATACAGGAGACATGGGAATCTAATTAACCTTACGTGTATTACGTCTTTGTGTTTGTGTTGTTTTTCGAGACCTCAATGCCGAATGTAGTATGTTAATATGTCCCGAGCCTTAATGCGTTCTAGGGATTTTTATGCATTTCCCTAGGGCACTTAAGTTATGCTCGCCCGATACCCACTTTTATATATCGGGTGTCAACACCGGAGTCAAAATCTTTGAATACAGGGTCCGAGGAGAGTCCCTCGACCCTTCAAAATGGTTGTTTATTCCCTTCGGAAGAAACGCAAGCTCGAAAGCTTAGCTACCTGATTTTACTTATCATTTAAGTGGCAGTATGCGTGCTTTTGTTCATATTTGACCTTGAGGTCTGCGTGTTGTTGTGCATGGGTTGTGAGTTTTTATGTGTTGTTAAAAGTCTAAGGTCTGTGTGCTTAGTGTGGGTAAATGTAGAGTTTTGGAAGTCTTTAAAAGAAGAATAGAAATGTAAAACTCATTGGGAAGTGTCTGTAACATATTAAGTTTTTTTGTGAGAATGTAATTAAATTGTGTTTTTTATAAAAGCCGATATGTAGGCTCAAACTGGAATCCCAAAAACGTGTGACGCTAAAATTTGTGGATGGGGAAACGTGGTGACCAATTTATTTTCGGCCAAGAGGGGCCCACGGTTCCCTGCTGGCGTAATTTGAGGCCGGAAAAATGGCGGTCGTCTTTGTCGCGAGCGGCAAATGATCTCCATTTCACGTCCGGTTTCCTAATTGATCTTTGCACGGCGCCCTAATTGAATTGGTGTGCTTCTCCCTCCGGGCATCGTTTTTGTTTCTTCTTAGTTGGTTTGAGTGCCTTTGAGAGAATTTCTCTAAATTTTCCGCGAGAATCTCCCATAGAATATCTAGGAGTTTTACAAGTGCTTGGCCTACATGGAAGACTGCTTCCTGCAGCTGGAAAAGCCGATTGAATGGCAGTGCATAGATTAGCATGTGAACTATGAATACACATGGGACGAGTCCATAGGGTAGAAATAGCAGACAAATAACAGAGATTAGGTGAAAAATTGGATATTGGCACATCTTCTCCCATGTTTTTGCCATGAAATGTGGCTCTGGAATATCTGGTTGGACTTCTATTGGTTGTGGTGGGTTTGGAACAGGGTATTTTTGTGGTTGGCCTATGTCGCATTTCTTGTTACCGTGGGTGAATTGCGTAAATCGTTTTTTGGACAAAATGGTAAGATCTAATTGACTGTCAGGTTCGCTGTCCGTCAGTTTGGTGGTCAAGGATTCTGTTGAAGAAATGTCGGGTGTAGGTGTTTTAAGTGGAAACGTGCAATCGTCTCTCTGTCTTAGATGGTGTAAATTTGTTGTTGTTTGTATTGTGCGTGTGGTATGTTTTGTGTACGGATTTAGTTTGTTTATGTGGACTGTATCGGTGTCTCTTTGTAGAGGTTGGGTGGATTCATCGACACTTCTTGCGAATTGGCAGGTGGGACAGGTTTTTACCTGTTTTGCAATGTCTTGTGTCATGTTCTGCCAATAATATTGAGCAGAGATGAGTCTCGTCATCTTTGAGATGTCTGGATGGTTGTGTTGTGTGTGGACGGATTTAAGAAGTTTGGTTGTGAGTGATTTTGGAACTATAATTTTAGTTACACCTTTTTGGGAAACGGTATGCAGTCCATTGTGATCCATGGTCAAGCTAGATTTTCCCGATGGGGAAGGCTGATGGCTCTTAATGAGGGAGGCGTCTAAAAAGCCACAGAACGGGTTACGAAGTATGGCGACCGTTTCATATTGTTGTACTCCATTTATGCTAAGGACCTCATATTCGTATCTCGATAGCCTTAATCTCCATCGAAATAGTCTGCCTTACGGGTTTTTGATCTCTTTCAGCCACCGCAATGCATGATGGTCAGAAAATATTGTAAATTTTCTGTCCATCAAACTGACACGGAAATTATCCACACTCTCCACAATTGCTAGGCATTGTAGTTCAGATATGGAATAACTTCGTTCGTGTGCCCGCAGAGCGCGACTGAAATTTTGGACTGTGTAAGTCTTCCCATCAGGGTAGACCTGTTTGAGGACGCCTGCGATGCCGAGTGTTGAGGTGTTACAATACACCTGGCATGGCAGACCTTCCTAGTAAAGATGTAACGTGGGGTGTGTTGTAAGGCTTTCTTTCAGGCTAGTGAACGCTTTCTGGCATTCGTCATCCCAGACCCACATGACATCCCTTTTTAGAAGGTTGACAAGTGGCGTCCGCAAGCGGGCGTGGTCCGGAATGAACTTTTTGTAAATGTTCACAGCGCTTAAGAAAGATCGCAATGTTTTGCGATTGTGTGGTTGTTGGGTGGCGTGGATTGTTTCTATGTTTCGTGTAGATGGGGTGGTTGTGTTGGCAGTGATTGTGCATGTGTTTGCGTGGTATCGTTGTCGCCTGTTGGCGTGAGTGTCTCGCTTGTTGCGCTGGTTGTGCGTGTTACTGTTGTGTGACGACGTATGGACACGTGTGTGTTTAGTGTGGTGAAAGCCGTCCTGTTGGATGGATACTGTCTGTGTATTGTTGTTGTGAGTATCGTGTTTGTTGCGATGTGCACGTGCGTGAGGGTCGTGTGGTGACGTGTGGTCACGCGTGTGTTTAATGTTGTCCTGTTGGGGGGACGCAATTTGTGCATTGTCGTTGTGATTTGAAACCGTTGTGGCCTTGTGAGTTGAGGGCATATAGTAAAGGCAATTGGCCTTAGTGAAAAAGTTGTGTTGTGCGGGCGCGTGACTAGATTGGCAGGTGGGTGATTGGGTTGTGACCACTGAATGCGCGCATTGGGTGCCATGTGCGGAAGGTTTGGATGTATTGTTGGTTTTTTGTGGCATCGCTTGGCACTCCCAATATGTGCATTCATTGGGTACATGGTAAAAATGGTAGGTAGGGGTAGATAATGGGGCGCCAAGTTGGAATATAGTGCCTAGGTTGAAATCTATTGTTATTTTAAAATGATGGAGGGTATTTATGCTGAGAATTCCAAATGGCAGAGGTGTTTCCACCACGTGGAAATTCTCTTTTCTAGTTATTTTACCTATTGTTAAGGGGAGTGCTATTTTACCTATTGTTGTTGCAAGACCATTCAGGGTCTGTAGATCTATAGACTGTTCTTTTAAATTTAAATTAAGGAGGTGATTTTTTAACATTTTATACAGATTATATGGCACTATATTCAAGCTTGCGCCTGTGTCAATTAAAAATGGGAATGGTAGATCAGGGGTCAGAAACAGTTTCAGCGTCAATTTCTTGACGCCAAAGAGTTGAGGTTGCCTTCCTACCTCAGTTCCGAAAGGCCTCCGCGGCTTGGGCGTCTCCGGCATGGGGTGGCGGCGTGGGACGCCTGGCGTGCTGCTGTGTCGGGGCCGTTTGCACTGCCCGTGCACTCGTGTGTAGATTTCGGGCTATTTCACTGCCCGTGCGTTCGAGGGTCGAGCTTGTTGAGATAGTTAAGTCCACCTACTTGGTTTTTTTCTGGATACTGGTGTAGGGATCCGGCATGGTGGGTGATGGTTCCTTGGGGTGGGGCGTCAGATCGCTCGGCCACGTGTCGGCGGCGGCTCCGTTCGTCTTCCGGCCTGTCGCCCGGCGGAGTCTGTGGGCGGCGTATGTCCCGCCGGCAGTGGGTCAGGTCATCTTTACTCCCTGGAGGATCGCCGTCAACTGTACCAGAATCGCCGTTAGGGTGCGTCGTGTCGTCCTTTTCTCCGCTATTTCGTCGCCGTTAATTTTCGCTAATTGGTCTCGTTTGTTTTCCATTTTATCCTGTCGATTCACTGTAATATTGGAAGTTACCACTGTAATATTTGATGTATTACACTGTAGAACTGTCGACTCTCTGTAACGTCGGAACGTTTACCTTTTGGGATTGATGGGTTGAGTTGATTGGTGATTGATTGAATTGTGGTGGGCGCAGTCGTTTGGCTGAAGTGATAAGGTATCCACAAGGGAAAATAACGAGGACACAGAGTTTGGATTGAAAAAGGCAAGCGATCTAGGAAGAAAGGGGTTGAAGCTATTTGACGGAGTTGGCTCTTAACTATGGCTGTTCACATTATTGATGATGGGACTTATCTGTTCGTTGAGAGGGTGGTGGCTGCTGACTTGTTCCTTGACCGGTCCAGGTGCTAACTCGTTGCTGTCCAGGTCCCAACTCGCCTCTATGGTGCCACGTTCCTAACTGCCTAAACTTCGTTCCCGATTTAACATGAAAGCTATTCAGGGTTTTGATTGGCTGGTGTTTTAGACGTGTAAGCTTTCTATTGGTTCCTGGCTAATTCCCTACTCTCTGATTGGGCCTTTGCTATCCTTTTGTTTCTGGACTTGTTCTGACCTGATCCAGGAAATACTAGGTTCTTGAACCCAGTTTTATGAGTTCCGGGATAATAAAACCTGCTAATGATTGCTTCCTCTTTGATGGCCTTTCTCTAAATCTTTCTCCCAGATTTCTAAGCCTTGTTTTTATTAAAATCTTTTAAAACATACATTGCATACATATTGTGGTGGGGTTACATCCAGTTATGTACAAATTATGACATATAAATATATATAAATCAATGTTTGTATGTTTGTTTGTTTGTATGTCCGGTATACAAATTCGCAGTAGTTCACTAATTCAAACCAAAATTTCCATACATAGGTAAAAAAAATATGGGGAAGACGATAGGCTATTTTAAAAATATATATAAATCAATTATTAAAACTATATATTCAAATTATTCTACTTAGCTCACGAACAGCGCCCTCTATCAAAGATTAGATTAAATTATGCTGATGCAAACAAATAGATAATGCTAATAACAAACAATTATTTTTAAAAATCTTATCTAAATATATATCACACGGGTATATATGCACACGGGTCAATCCCTCTAGTTATAAATATAAATGATTCAGCGATAAATAAAATGAATGACATTGTAGCAAATTATTACTATATATAGTCACGACCGTCTTTCCTCATCGGCCGCCTCTGTCACGGATAATATACAGTTATCATCGTCATGCGTTCTTAATTCTGTCACCGTTTGCTTTTGGTTCAGTGGTAGAATGCTCGCCTGCCACGCGGGCGCCCCGGGTTCGATTCCCGGCCGATGCATTTTTTTTTTTTTACAATTTTTAAAATTCATTTATATATTATACAAGAATGACATCCACGGCGCCAATTTATAATTGTAACGAATAGTATTTGAATAAAAGCATTTAATTGGGTAAACCCCGGGCGTTGCCCGGGTCATTCAGCTAGTTTATTATATGTACAGATTAATATTTTTTTTTATTTTGATTATCTCTCTGTTGCTATGTATGTGATTCACAAACGAGAGAGCCGCCTTTTTGGGTTTTTGTAAATTAATTTGATTTTCTATAGAGGTTTTTATTCTACTCATAAATAAGATATTTTATCTGGATAGTAACTCCGCCTTTGCCGGTCCCAAGCCCGGATGAAAAAAGAGGAGGGGGAGCAGTAACAAGCTCGCTAAAAAACCTGGGCTCAGCTGGCCCGGCTGATAGTACCCTGTAAGGGCTCCTAATCCAGGGATACAGGATGAGCAGCGTTTGTACTCCATGTTAGGAGCGGCTGCACATGGCGTCTGTTCCTCATGTCAGAGGCAGCCATTTCTTTTGGAGCTAAGTCGGCCTGCCACTGAGTAGTGCCCTCAGTCTTAATGACAAAGGCAGACGCATTCTACTTCACCCAGTCATGATGGTTGTCAAACAGACACCATCAAGGGTCACAACTTGATACCCTAATATGATTGAGTGGAGATAAGAAAGAAGAAGATCTGGATAGTTGGCGACTTTAGAGAGATGAATATATATATTTTTTATTTTATAGATAAGTTTCACTTGCCTAATTAATTACCTTACAATATCTGATTCACAGCCTCCTAAGCTGAACTACTAGCCATACTTTATGCAACAAAGATCATCAAGATTTTCCCCAAACACGAACGCTTTATCATTGCTTAAGACTTCCAATCTGCTCTTTAAACCATACGTAGATTTTGGCCCCCAAGAATACAATTGATTGCGGAGATTATCTACAACTTGAATTTTTTACTAAATGTGCAACCCTGCTAGGTCAAAGGCTACAGCGGTATTGCAGGAAATGAACTCCCGGACCTGGCGGGAAAATTAGCAACATATTCTAACCTACCACTATATTTTGCCTCCCTCCCAAAGAGCGTCGCGCGCGGTAAAAAAGAACAGATAGCTCATTAAATGTTGACAGACCTTTATATCCATGATGTCCACCAGAAATCTACGAAGAATTGCTGATACACCGAAACTACTGCTCCCAATGCTTCAAAACATCAAACAAGGATTTACCTCAACAACAATTCTGACTGGTCATGGTTACATTCAGCATACTTTGCAAAGGTATTGAAAGAAGACCCAACTTTCTCCCATTGCCAAGATGAAGACCAAACCGTTTACCACCTCCGCTTCTTCTCTGCCCAACCTTCCAATACCAAAGATTCCTGATGGTCACCCTCCTAGCTAATGCCAAAATAAGTACAAAATTCCCATCTCCTAAATTCTCATCTCACAAAAAATAAATATCCCTGGCTTCACCACATGAATTGGACTTCCACTGCTATCATAAATAAAACCAAGAAGACATAGGTCAGAAGGACATCCCAGAAAGTTGGCGACTTCTGTACGCTCCAAGAACTTAGGCTGCCTAAATAAATGAAAAATCTGGTGGAGCTCCTGCAAGTATCCCATTAAATTATAATCTGGACAACTAAGAAAAATCCGAAGACAACAAGAACAAACCATGTCTGTGACTAAATAAGAACCCCAGACCAAGACATCCTTCACCGGCCTCCAGCAACCAAGAAACCCTCCTACTTTTACTGTAAGTCTTCTGATTGCCCCCAGCACAGTGGATCAGACATTTGATCGCGAAGCCAAACACAATGGCTGGAATGACTCAATGTGCCTTGCTAATATTATTTTCTTCTTAGATGGAACCCTTAAATGTTGGTTCGAGAACGTGGAAAAATATGTAACTTCACGGAAAATTTAAAAGCAATTTTCTTGAATGTTGGTGAACAATTTGTTCAGAAGGCTGAAGCCAAACTAAAAACTCGACCCAAAAAATATAAATCTTCAGATTCTTATATTATGTGCATACTCAACCTCTGTCGCAATGTGAATCGTAACATTGAGGAAAGGGAAAAAGAGCCGCGCACCTCATGAAGGGAGTTGCAGAAAACTTATGTTGGGCCATATTTTCACAAAACAGACCCAACAATGATGTAAACATTTTACATCATATATGTACAGTGTCTCGCTGAAGTGCTTGTTGTCCAGATGGAGAATTCCCCACCGAGGAAAGCCCGAGAAGATGGCCGACGATGCTCCAAAGACCAAAACCGGGGAAGAAGCCCAGTTGGAGATGACACTGACCCTTTCCAAACTGACCGACCCTCCACAGAAGGACAACGACGAGGAGAATTAAGAGATGGAGAACTTGAATTAGCTCTGGGCTTGTATCCCGAAGCCCGCTGCAGAAAGGCCCAGATAGAGAAAGAACAGAATGTACATATGTATATATGTATATAACTTATCCCTTCCTTTATATGCAAGATGAAAGGTCCAAAAATTTTATTACCATCTCGAAAATTCTATAATTATTTTAGTTCAAAGAATAAAATTAATTATATATATATAATTCTAGATAGATTAGATATTTTTTTAAAGACAACAATATAAAATTTTTTAAGAAGAAATTACTAAATTAAAATCTCAAGAAATCGATCTGTTACATTTATTATTTTTTATTATTAATATAAAATTTCTTTTACTAAAAAGAATAATATTTTTATTTTTATTTTCGAATATATTCTGCGAAATTGAATTAATTTTTCTTTTTACTCTGTAAAAAGATGATAAAATTTTGGAGGGACGCGATTTTTAAAAAATTGATCAGTTGAAAAAAAGCAATCGAGCAGTCGAGGTGGGCCGAGGTCGGTGCGCAAAGAAACACAATGGTAAGTTAATATTATAAAAAAAATTTCTTGTGTGGGCCAAAAGACTCGTTTATAGGTTAGAAGGCATATATAGTTTTTAATAGGTGATATATATATATTTTTTTTTGGCGGTAAACTCTACTATATAATATATATAGTAAATAGAAGATCTCTTTTCATAATTCAATGGAATTAGAAGTGAAGAAACGTTCATTAGTGAAGTACCTTTTGTCTTGCATGTAATCCTATTTTTTTTCTTTTTTGCACCAAATTATAGAGTGTTAGATATAATAAAATTTGGTATTATTCATTTTTTACTTTGTATTATTTTGTGTTTTATACAAGACCAAACATTAATTCCCATAAAGTGTACAAAAATGGAGTGTGTGAGTTATTCAAAGGCGTAAAGGTGATGGTTATACCAATATTGTTGTATTAAGAAGTTTCCTTTGTTAGCCCACTTTGAGGTTTACCCTAGTACCATGTTATAATAACGAGGTTGAAACTTGTATAAATCAGTGTTTGTGTAATTGCCGTGGCGAGTTTTAAATTTTTTTTTATGAGTTTAGTATATCACTTAATGGTCAATACAAGGTATTTCTATATGCACAAACACCGATTTAACACTTATACCAAGCACTTATCCCTAGAGAAATAAACACAGTTGACGAATTTTTCAGAAAATGTCGTACGATTTAAGCATTGAATAAAAAAGTATTGGAAGGTCACACTCGGAAAGACTGGCTTGTGTTGTACCTATCTCAGGAGACAGTAATCTAGGAATTGAAGCTTTCATACGGAGAGTTGTGAGGGAAGAAGTAAACAACGTCGTCACTGGAAAGTATTCTTCCTTCTCAACAGAGAAGATGGAAGAGTAGGTTTTCCAGAGGGAAGAGGAGTTATACAGTTTCCAGTTATCTTTTTGTAATTGTAAATGGTCTTAATGTGAGAGCTTTGGTCGACACGGAGCATCTACTCAGTAATATCAGACGCATTTCGTCGAAAACTAAACATTATGATGTTTAAAAGCCCGAGAGTATGGCATTAAAAGTCGCAAACAACCGATTTGTGCCCCTTATTGGAATGTGAACCATTAAACTAGGAATTGATGACTTGCTACAATCATATGAATTTCTAGTTCCTTTCATTTGTAACCACGAGATTATTTTAGGATGGGATTTCTTTGAAGCATCAAAAGCGATAATTGACTTTGGCCAATCTACAATTTCTTTGTCAGAGGTAGCTAAAGAGGAGGCATTAAATTTTCAAGTACATCTTTTTGTTGGGGATGACCGAGTGATTCCGCCTAAGTCAAGCAGAACTATTAGAGTGTCTACGTCTGAGATCGCAGGAATTAAGAGCACCATAGCTGAGATTTTAATAAAACAATTGCTAGACAAAGAGATTTTAATCCAAGGACCTCTCATTCCAGTACTACATGGTAAAGCGGAACTTTGGCCACAAATTGTAGCACGCAATCCAGTACGATTCCCTCTGGAATGTGTGTTGCCTATATTTTTAAAATTGATGAACATAGAATTTTCACAATCGAAGATTCCCAACGCCCCATGATAACCCCAACTTGTGACCAAGACAGTACCGAAATTGATATCAACCCTTGTATTGCACTAGAACGTTTATCCGAGGAAAAGCAGAAATTAATTGAACTTGTGAATGACTATACAGAAATATTTAGCCCAAATCGTCGCCAAAAAACAAATTCTAAAGCGCCACCAAACGCGAATTATTACAGGCGATAGTGCAACGATCAGGCGTATGCCCTACAGAGTGTCACACGCTGAACGCAAGATCATTCAAAATGAAGTCGACAAGATGTTAGAGGTAGATATCATTCAGCCATCAGAAATACCGTGGGCCTCACCAGTCATCTTAGTAAAGAAGAAAGATGGCTCCTGGAGATTTTGCGTCGATTACAGGGGATTGAACAAAATTACTAAGAAAGATGTGTACCCCTTACCTTGAATTGATGATGCTTTAGATTGTTTGTGAAGAGAAAAACTATACTCGACGATGAACTTTAAGTCGGAAACGTCGGAGACGAAGTCAGAAGACAGGGCGAAAACCGCATTCATCACCAGGATGGCTTATTTGAGTTAAAAGTAATGCCATTCGGTTTTCGTGTTTCGTAACGCATCTAGAATATTTGAAAGAATGATGGACATTCTGTTGAAGGCACTCAAGTGGACAACGTGTTTATGCTACTTATAATACCTTGTTGTATATTCTAATACTTTCACAGAACACCTCTCGCGTTTACGCTCGGTCCTGGAATGTTTCAAAAAAGCTGGAGTGCGACTTAACTACCAAAAGTGCTGCTTTGGGTCAGACAAATAAAAATCTTGGGCCAGCTAGCAGATCAAGATGGCATTAGACCTGATTATGAAAAATTAAAATCAATAACTGAATTTCTTACGCCGACGAACATTCAACAAGTAAGAAGTTTCTTAGGATTATCATTGTAACGGCAGCTGGCATGCCTATATAGTAAATTATCAGTGAGCACATATTTATCACTGATGATACTCTGTGCAGTTGACTTTTGACTGGTTGTAATATATATCACATGTAATCTTATGTCTGATAAGATTCGTTCGTTCTTCCCGTTGTTGTTCATCATCGTATCATACATGAATCCTGCCAAGAAGAAAAAGAAGGCCTACAAGCCCATCGTGAACGTCGCCGACCTGGAGAGGGAAGATGAGATGGTGATCTCACGCAACTGCAGCATCCTGAGCTCCATTGGCCATCCTGCCCTGAAATCCCTGCATGAGGACCTGATCCGCTACATCGCCTCGCGGACTGAAATGATCAAGGCCCTCGCTACCGAAGTAGAGAACCTCACTGACACCCTCGAGTCCTTCGCAGAGTTGGACGAATTTGAGGAGGCCAACAAGCCCAAGACTGCTTGCCGCGGCACTCAAACCTGCCCTGCTCCTTCCTGCAAAGAAACCAGCTCCCAGACTGACCCAATCAAGCCCGCCACTCCTGCTCCTGCTGCTCTTCCTGCCAAGAAGCCTGCCTCCACCTTGCCTGCTCCTGCTCCAACCAAAAGGAAGCAGTCTGAGGCTCCCAACCCGCCTGCAAAGAGGACAAACCTGAATGGTCCTTCAAAACCTGCGCCTTCCCGTGTATCCAAGCCTGCGGCCGCCCAAGTGATCCTCCATGGAGAAAAATCGGCGGCCCACACAGTGGTCATCTCTGATGACCCACAGGCTGACCCAAGGGAGATGCTAAAAGCTGTCCGCGCTGCCCACACTCTCCCCCAAGGCGTTTTGGCCTCCCTGCACACCAAGGGTAAGCTGGTCCTCCACTCCAGTAATCCTGACACCATCCCTGAGGTGACAACCTCCCTGGCCAGCAAGTTGAATGGAATGAAGGTCCGCCAGCAGAAAGAGATCCTGCCACGGATCTGCCTCTTCAAAGTGGATGAGGAGACATCCAACTCCACAATTGAGGAGACCTTCCTGGAAACCGCTGCTGTTAGAAAACTTCCTGGGGACAAGGTGGTGCGCGTGGCGCACCGTTCTGCACCCAGAAGCGGGACCTGCACCGCCTTCATCGAGGTGGACCTCAAGACCTTTAGAGCCCTGGGCGTTCGCGGGAGAATCGTGGTTGATGGAGTAATCCTCAACTTCGAGGAGTCCGTCCGCGCCCGCGTCTGCTTCCGCTGTTGTGGCTTCGGCCACAACTCTGCCCAATGCTCCAGAGCTCCTAAGTGCTTCCACTGCGGTCAAGACGGCCATGAAGGCCGCGCCTGCCCATCCATTGCTGACCAGCGTACCTCCAAATGTGCCAACTGCTGCTCCAAGGGCCTTCCTGACAAGCACGAGGCGAGAGCCTCAAGCTGCCCCATCCTGAAGTCTAGGGCCCTCAAGTTCTAGGCTTCAAGGACCTTCTGCCTCCAATTCCATCTGCCACTTCTACTGGATTCCTGGCCAATTCAATGCTCCTGCCTCACTGCACCCTGGCGCTGTTCCCCTGCTTGCCCAACGTTTCCACTACCCCTGCGACACATCTCCTGCCGCCAGATCCTAGGGTCCCTTGCCACCTGACATCGCGCTTGGGCTCAAAAATCATAACTTTTGGTTAGTAGCCCGTAAAATAAAGATATTTTCTCTCTGTCTGATAATTAATATGCTATATCTGATGTTTGCGCAAAAGAAATAAAGTCTTTCTTTTTTAAACTTCCAAGTACTTCTTGCTGATTAACATCAACCAACAAATACGAGGACGTTACATGGTGGCAGCGGCGCTTGTAAACAACACCACGTGGTAAGAACAATTTATTAATTTCCAATTTCTTAAAGTATTTCAGAACATCTCTAATTGCATGTTCAAATAAAATTCAAATTGCATAAGAATATATACAAAAATAATTTAATTTACAAGCAAGAAGAAATAAGTGTATTTTTAGAAAAAAAAAATCAAAATAACAACAACATGGCGGAAAATGCTATTCGACCTCCAAAACAAATAGGCCTAAATGAACTAAACAAAGAGGACTGGGAATCTTGGCTTGAAAGCTTTGAATGGTATGAAATTGCTACCCAATTAAGTAGTAAAGCACCAGAGGTACAGGTTGCTATCTTTATGGCTGCAATGGGACGAGAGGATCAAAATATTTTTAAATCTTTCAACTTAAATAATGCAGATAAAAATAATCTGAGCATTGTAAAAGACAAGTTCAACAACAATTTTTCTCCAAAGCTGAACACTACAATTGAAAGATTCAAATTCAATCAGATGAAACAGAAAGAAGATGAATCATTTAATGATTTTCTGACTAGGATCAAATTACAGATAGCAAACTGCAAATATGCTGTCATTGTAGAGGCCACTTCTGGCGCCTCCACAAAGTTCACCCACTGTATCAATGGAAAGCTGGTGGACAATGAAGAAGCTGCCTGGACAAGAAAGAAGCGGACTTCGAGCATTCTTCATTGTAAAACCAGCCCCTCTCTTCACCTCCTTTTTTTTCTAATTTTTGTATATAAATTATAATAAATTTCCTTTTTCTTTTAAATAAGCAGCTATTTGTTTTTTTTTTTAATATTTTAAAAAATATTTCGAATGATAATTTTATTTTTTTATTTTTCAAATTTTTTTTTTTATCACAGAGGATGACCAGATAAAGATTATTAATTTTTTTATTTTTTTTTTCGGCCACCCTGGGGAGAAAAAAGTTAGTTAGAGGCAGTTCTTCTTAGAGAGAGATAGGATAGAAAAGTTTCATGAAAATTCAACCAAAAATGTAGTTCTACAAGATTTGAGTGGAAGGAATTTCCCCGGCCTTCCAACTGAAGCACTAAGTTAAGTATTTTTCAATAATGATTTTTTTAACAGGTATATTCATGTAAAATTTATCAGTGTTTCCTCGTTGCCCGTTTTATTTATTTTTTTTTTCTTATCTTTGTATGACCGTCAAAAGAGATAAATAAAATATATTGTAGTCTTAATCAAATTCATAGTTGTCTATGTCCTTTTTTTTAACCCCAGTGCGCGCAGGATACATACAAATTATACTTTTTATATAGCAGGATGTAAACTTTTCGTGAACTCCCTGAGAATGAAAGAGCCTCATGGATTTCGGGACGATAGCGTCAGAAAAAGGCTCATCAATGACGCCTTCAACGTGGGACGACCAATTCCAAATAAGGCCACGAAAAGTTCACGGTAAAATAACACCCTGTGCTGTTTAAAACATGTAACTTGTAAAATCCTGTCTAAAGCATAAACTAATAGATAAATGTGTGCTAGTTGGAGGCTACGGAAAATCCAGTAAAGAATGGTAAAGTCCACGAGGCGGCCAACCACGTGGAGAACGGATCCCGCCATTTTTGAGGTAAGATTTGGTACATTTGTGGTGGTGCTTTCTTAATATTAGATAAACGAGCTATTTTTAATTAAGCCAAACAATATGCTAGAAGGCCGCAGTTGTCCACTTACATTTTAGTTTTATTAGGTATTATTTTGTTTATTATTTGTTTCTTAAATGAAATTAGGCTTATATTGTTTAATTAAAAAGGCATATTTTAGATCAAAATATCATTATTTTCCAATATTTTAGTTGGCTGAACGCCAATCTTTATTAAGGTATTGTGAACATTCTGAAAAATAACAGTAACGCCAATTTTATATTTAAAACTATTTGTACTATGTGTAAAAGATTTTCGCATAAAAATAACAAAATATATAAAAAGGAAATGTTAAACTACAATTTTTTTAAAACTAAAAACACAGAGCGCAAATAAGCATAAATGTAAAATAAAACATAAGTAAAATTTGAACATATCCACAATTTGGATAATTGCGTGTATATTTTTTTAAATTATATACAATTAATACAATTGAACATTGGAAATCATTAAAATTAAACGTTCGCGCGCGCGCGATGTCAAATTTTACATATAGCAATTATAAGTAGTAGCTTAAAATATGTACAGTCAACACTTTCGCCTCAAAATATACATCCTGCAGAATCTATTAAACTTGATGTATTGGTCTTTATTGCAAGCAGCTTATTTTGTATCGGTCAGGTAAAGTTGGTTTTCTTCCCTTGGATCAGAAGTTAATGGACAGTCTATCAGAAGGTGTTCAGGGGTTTGTTGTTCGTTTCCACGAGTGCAGGCAGGTGAACCAATTTTGCCAATTCTAAACAAATATGTGTTGAAGTCACCATGTCCAGTAAAAAAAAGTTGAACGCTATAGAAGTTGGGTTGAACATAGAACATAGAATTCTAAATCTAGTATTACCCATACTTTTAAAAAGGACCATAATTGAAAACACTGCCTCATTTTGTAATCTATTTTTTTTAAATCATATATTGTCAACACCAGTATTTCCTTTTTTCTTTTTTTTTAGCAAGGTACACCAGTTTAGAGTATTTGAGATCTCAATTTTTTTTATTTTGTTTTTATTAGTTAACAATCTTAAAAAAACTTCATATATTAGCTGGTAGATAGAAATTTATAAGGAAATTTTTTTAGCGGGAAAACGCTAAGAATCTGAGAAACCATGGGAAAGCAAATAAAGATATCAATCAATGTCAAATTCTAGACTTTTCCCCCGCAAGTTTGATTGACAAGTCGGCGAGACCCTAAGGGTTTCAAGAGAACCGCTTTCCCGCCTACAAGGAAACCTTTAACAAAGGACGGTCTAGACAGAGCGCTTGGTGTGAAAGGTACGTTTTGCAAAGGCTTGGCCTTGAGGCCTGGCTCTATGCCTGCCACAATTTTTTTTCCATTTCTTTTATTTATCTATTCATTTTAATTTAGTATAATATTCTAATAGCGTCGAATATAATTTAAAAACATTTTTTTTGTACAAGTCATTATGACAAGATATATTTATGGATGCCAGTATGGCCAATTTTATGGTAAAAGTCTATCGCAACGCAATTCTCTTCTGTATAATGTTTTATAACCATTTAGACTACAGTTATGTATAATAATTTATTTTCTCCATTATTTATTTTAATTTACTTTATTTTTTTATTTTTGTAAGTTACTTTAGTTTATGTAAACAAGACGTTTATTCAATTATACAGTTTTAGATAAAACGCGTTCCAATAAACAACTAGATAATACAATTTTTTTTATTTTAACAGTGTAAATGATCTCTTAAACTGGTCTTGTAATTTTATTTTTGCATAGACATACTATCTTGTGCAGATAGTAATCTGTGATTCAGTAGAATTGTATATTCTCATTTGTAACTCTTCGTGGAGGGAAATGCGTGACAACAGTATAGCGTTTATTGACAGAAAAACCTTCTTTGTATAGATTATTAGCCTTTTTTTTTCCCAGTCACCTTTGATTATATATTTTTTGCATGTGTCACGCACATTACAAATAGTTACTGCACATAATTTTATCTCTCCCATTTATAGGTGTATTTATATTTTATTATTTAGTTATTATCGTATTCAATCTAATAGCGATTTTATAGTATGACAATCCATATTACAGAATTTGGTGGGGAAGGTTTTCCTTTTTTAATGAAAGTAGTGAAATTTGTTGTTTCTTTTCTTTAACTCCAGCCAAAGAACGAAATCATTTTTTATAACCTGCGTCCTTTGGAAATTAATGACTCTATTTCGAAATAAGAACTTAGCAGTTTATCAGCTATGTGGTTATAGATAACCTTAGATAAACAGAGATAGAGAGTATTGCACCTCGTGTATGTTTACACTTGACTGGTTTGATAAGCCCTTCCAGAAGCCCTTATCTACCCCACCACCTTCAGAGTATTTGGCAGCAGAAGCCAGTGACAAAAGAAAGGATTATAGCATCATAGCAGACTTAAAAACTCGTTTCGACATCGGCTTTCGTAGTTTTATGAAATGTGACATTAGGCATTGGTAACCAGTAGCAAAGACTACATTTCTGGGAGGTCGGGAATAGGCCTTGAAGATTAAGGAGGATATCTTGCGTAGTCTTAAACTATGGATGTTGGAGAATATAATTTTGCCTACAAAATTGTACATTATTTTAATAAGGACTAAGATGCTCACGAAGATGGACGTGAACTGGAAAACGATATACAACAATATCCCAATGGGCGCCACCGCGCGCAAAACCACATGACATGAACCGGTGGAAGAGAGGGTCATTGTGGTAGTATGTGAAGAAATCATCTGAAATATATGCATCATTTATAAAATATAGAGATTTATTCTATATATATCCATCTGCCAGGCTGATGCACCTGATTCGCTCAGATCTTCCAAAATTGACTAACCGGCATGCCAAGTCAATCTACGCGAGATATAGTTGTGCCAACCTGCACCTTCTCAGATGTGTCTAGGCCAGGTTCACCTCTGTCATTCCACGAGAAACCACTGCGATAGCCATGTCTTAACGAGATAAATGTTTAGCACCACAACGAGATATATATATTTTAGCATTCAATTCCGTATTTTAGTGAGACCTCAATGGGAAAGTGTGCTGTGTCAAACCAGGTCAAGTCAATACACATAATATCATCAAAGGCGTAAGAGAGATTAGCCTGCAATCGACAGTATTTCCTTTTTTTTTTTTACGAACCACCGTGTAATGAACAAGAGTTCAGGCTGGAATAAGGAAAAGAACAATATGATAGAAGGCTGTATAGAAACAGTCATTTCGTAAAATTTTAATATGTATTAAATGGGAGAGACCAAATTAAGCAGAAAATTTCTTTTATAGAATTTTTTTTTTCATGAAACCTTAAATTTTGAAATTTTTAAGTGTAGTGTGCATTTGTAAGTGTAGACAATCTGTCTGGTTTAATTTTGGCAATTAGGTGTAACCAATTTGGCACAAATATTCAAGTTTAGGGTAATTTTTTTTATTAAGATTAGATTTAAATAGAATAAGATATTATTTGATCAAGAAGCTAATACTTAGTACTTCAGTAGGATGCATACTTTACAGTAGGATCGGTGGCGCAAGCAGCTAAATAGATGTATAGGTATAGCTGGGCGACATCAAGTTTACTCCAGAGCCACACAACAACTCCAGAGAAAGATGTACTGCCGAGGTCGGAGTAGTGTTTGGCGGCGGGCTGTTTGTGTTCTTAGTGACGTCCAAGGTTGGGTATACGAGCCATCGTATGATGCTCAATAATCCCTTGAATTGAAATTAAGTAGACATAGACAATCAGAAGCCAGGTAGTTGAGAGCAGTGGTGTAGCAGAGTGTAGGTTTCCACATTAGTACAGATATCGGTTGGGTATATATAGTGCCCTTTAATTCCATATTCTAGAACTATTGCGTGTTACCTACAGTCAGCAAGTAGGATGAAGTTGTTGCACTGGTGGTGTAGAGTAGCTGCTGTGACTGGAGCGTGTTTGAGGAGGGAAGGTCAGTCAATAGGATCTTATCAGTGGAGGAAGCGTCTCCAATTGTCTGTCGCCTTCATGAGTTGAATGTTCTATTCTTTGTCGCTCTAATTAGTAAATTGCCCTATTAAATTATCTTTCCAGTGGTACTAGATGTTGAGGCAAAGACAATTTAGGGACTTTGATATTTACAATTATTTTAAAGTTAGGTTAGCTTACAGTTGAGACTGATATCAATCATTGAATATAAATAGTTAGTAAGAGATTGTATGAGGCATAGGTAAATTTATATTGAAGGGCATTTAGTTCCCAAGTTTTATTAAATATTTTCTTTGGTTTCATGATGTCCTTGAAGTTAGTTATTGTTAGGGTAAATTTAGCAATGATAATTGAGGTATTTTGGCGTTTATAGCAATTTTTAACTTTAGTTTGTTTGCATTCCGAGAATGATAGGGGGGGGGGGTGTATGAAAGGATTGGAATAATGAATGTGTAAAAGGGTTAAAAACTATTATATTGTTAGACCAAACTACGTATTTAGAATAGTTTTAGGGAATTTTAATAGGATCGATTTTATTTTGATTTCAAATTTGGTAGGATTATAAGCCTCTCAGGACAATGCAATTCTCAAATTATAAACTAGTCGCTCCTTTTTGTTAGGCTTCCTTCGGGAATATGAGTTTTTTTTGTTAACTTTTGATATGTGTGAGACTTTGGTGGACTTAGCGGGTTTTCACCGGCGCACCAGATGGCTACATACAATTCAATTAAATCAATGTAGGGTTTGATAACTGGGTGGTATCTGGTTTCAAACCCCAGTAGGGGAAGTATGCGCTATGGGTATGCTTCCTTCCATATGGATAACGTTAGTGGTAAAAGGCTGAGTTAGGATGGGTTTTGCAAGTCTGGGACTTGATCGGTTCTATGCACTGACCCATTTGTTGGGTCTGATACCATTAATAGGGACGCGCGAGGTTTCGTAGTGTCTTCAGACGACTGACACGAGGACTCTTCGGCGAGGGTATCAATAAGTGCAGAATAGGCCAGTTAATCACGTCACGGGCTTTGTGCTGGACGTGAGGTCTTTGGCATTTCGGGCTTTGTGCTGAATGTCGTATTTACTCATGATGAGTTGGATGATGTGTTCATCCTGGAGAACCAACCCAGCCCAGTCAGTCTTTATAAAGGACTCCCTACCAGACGTACTATGGTAGTACATTGATAAAATACTATTTTATTTTATTAGGTATTAAACAAGTTTAGAGCTTGATCATGTTAATTTAAATTAGTTATTAGCAAACCCATATAGAATTGGACATGTTTCAACGAAAAAGGCATGGAACTGATAGAGATAAATTTTGACTGACAGGCACCGTTTCAAGTCGATGTGAAGTCACCAGTTTTTTTTTTTTCATTATTGGCTCTTTTACTTTTTTTTCTCCAGATTGAATTCATTTTAGTTCAGGTTTGAATTCATTATTATTATTTTTTTTAATTTAATTTTAGTTTGAATTCATTATTGGCTCTTTTAGTTTTTGTTTGAATTCATTATTGGCTCCTTTATTTTTTTATTATTTTTTGTTTGAATTCATTTTAGTTCAGGTTTGAATTCATTTTGGCTCTTTTATTTATTTAATTTTAGTTTGAATTCATTATTGGCTCTTTTATTTTTTTGTTTGAATTCATTATTGGCTCCTTTATTTTTTTATTATTTTTTGTTTGAGTTCATTTTAGTTCAGGTTTGAATTCATTTTGGCTCTTTTATTTATTTAATTTTTTAGTTTTGAATTCATTATTGGCTCTTTTACTTTTATTTTTCTTTTCCAGTTTGAATTCAATATAGTTCAGGTCTGAATTCATTATTGGCTTTCTTATTTATTTTTAGATTGAATTCATTTTAGTTCAGGTTTGAATTCATTTTGGCTCTTTTATTTATTTATTTTTTTTTAGTTTTGAATTCATTATTGGCTCTTTTATTATTTTTTTGGTTTGAATTCATTATAGTTCAAGTTTGAATTCATTTTGGCTCTCTTATTTATTTTTTGTTTGAATTCATTATAGTTCAGATTTGAATTCATTATTGGATCTTATTTATATTTTATTTTTATTTTATTTTAGTTTGAATTCATTATAATTCAGATTATTATTCATTATTGACTCTTTTATTATTTTTTTAGTTACTAAGCATTATTTTTAAACTAGTAGGTATGCACCTTCCCACAAATCTGCCAAATCTTACATATAAATAGATGTATATATGTGTTTATAACCCTTGTGTTCCAGGCACCCTAAGACTCCGGATATACTTATCACAATACTATCTGTGTCACAGAGTGGAATTAAAAAGCCAGTCTTGCATTCAACTGGCGAATAAATAGAATGCATGGCGCCCTTTGTTTTGACATTTATTTTTATTTTTTTGGACAGTGCCATTGTTTCCTCTAATCCAGAGCATCCCCCGACCTCCACTTTTGACCCCGGAGATTTGTCCTGCTCCCTCGCAAGCCCAAATCCCGTGGTCTTGGCGGGGAAGGACTGTAGAGGCCACTCCTGGGGCCTCCACAAAGTTCACCCACGGTATCAATGGAAAGCTGGTGGACAATGAAGAAGCTGCCTCGACAAGAAAGAAGCGGACTTCGAGCATTCTTCATTGTAAAACCAGCCCCTCTCTTCACCTCCTTTTTTTTCTAATTTTTGTATATAAATTATAATAAATTTCCTTTTTCTTTTAAATAAGCAGCTATTTGTTTTTTTTTTTTAATATTTTAAAAAAATATTTCGAATGATAATTTTATTTTTTTATTTTTCAATTTTTTTTTATCACAGAGGATGACCAGATAAAGATTATTAATTTTTTAATTTTTTTTTCGGTCACCCTGGGGAGAAAAAAGTTAGAGGCAGTTATTCTTAGAGAGAGATAGGATAGAAAAGTTTCATGAAAATTCAACCAAAAATGTAGTTCTACAAGATTTGAGTGGAAGGAATTTCCCCGGCCTTCCAACTGAAGCACTAAGTTAAGTATTTTTCAATAATGATTTTTTAAGAGGTATATTCATGTAAAATTTATCAGTGTTTCCTCGTTGCCCATTTTATTTATTTTTTATTCTTATCTTTGTATGACCGTCAAAAGAGATAAATAAAATATATTGTAGTCTTAATCAAATTCATAGTTGTCTATGTCCTTTTTTTTAACCCCAGTGAGCGCAGGATACATACAAATTATACTTTTTATATAGCAGGATGTAAACTTTTCGTGAACTCCCTGAGAATGAAAGAGCCTCATGGATTTCGGGACGATAGCGTCAGAAAAAGGCTCATCATCATGTCTGATGAACTACTTAAAGATCGAATAGTTGTAGGAATTATTAACAATGAAATAAGATAAAGACTTCTTAGTGAGGCTGACCTTAATCTGGAAAAAGCCACACAAATTTGCATAGCATGTGAAAAAGCCACAAACCAAATGAAACATGTACTATCCGACTCAGACAAACAAGTTGCTGTGACAAAGATGAACAGTAAGAAGTGGGAAGATAGAAAAGAGCCGAGGAAAGAAAATACCACTAACCAAAGTCACAAAATAATAGAAAACTGCAGAAATTGTGGTAGATCCCACAAAATCAACCAATGTCTGGCATATCAAAAGAGATGCAACAAATGCAAGAAACTCAACCATTTTGCTAATCTTTGCAGATCCCAGAGCACAAATTCATACAAAGTCAGACAAATTGTTGGGTCACTAGAACCTGAAATGATTCAAGAATTTGTAATCCAGTCAGTTGAAAACACCAACCTGAGAGAAGATTGGTATGAAGAAGTAAAAATCAAAGGCAAAAAGGTAAACATGAAACTAGACACAGGTGCACAGTGTAACGTGTTGCCACTCAGCCTGGCAGGGAGATTAAATCTGGAAATTCAAAGGTCTCCAGTAAAAAGTTTAATTTCCTTTTCAGGACATCGAATTCCTGTCGAAGGACAAAGTCTAGCAATGTGCATGGTGAAAAACATGACTGCCTACATACGTTTCCTCATATTCAGAGATAACACATGTCCCATCCTAGGCAGACAAACCTGTTCCAATTTAGGTCTTGTCAAGCGAGTAAACACCTGTCAAACAATTACACAGGAATACCAAGAATTATTCGAAGGGATAGGATGTTTGAAAGGATATGAATACGAGGAAAAGTTTCAGACTTCGGACATGAACATGCAAGTAAGACCACCCAGACCTATTCCTCTATCTATTAAAGAAAGAGTAAAGAAAGAACTTGAGGAAATGGAAGAAGACTTTGAAGTACTGATGACCACCCCGACAAATAAGTCAAGCTATGAGGAACTTCAAGCTCTTACAAAAGAGGACCAAGAACTACAAGAACTAAAACACCTTGTTCAGGATTGGAGTTGTTCTCTTTTATTTTTATTTGTGTACATTGTGTAAATTCATTATTTGTTTTTGTATAAGATTATATTCGTTTTCTTTGTAGGCAAATATCAGACGCACCTAAATTGTAGGTATTATGTAAATTTACTGTCTCTTTTTTTTTTGTTTTGTGTAATATATGAAATATATGTAAAATAGGTTAGTATAAAAGGGAAAATTTTGGATGAATAAAGTGTGTGTGAAAGTGAGGCTGGTCTAGGGTGTCTTGCTTGACCTCCATTACAGTTTAAATTGTCTCCACAGGGGAGACTGGTCCCTCGACATCTGAATCTAAGGGCGCCTAGGGCAGACAGCCTTTATCGCGCCATCAACTGGTCCCTCGATATCTGAATCTAAGGGCGCCTAGGGCAGACAGCCCTACCGCGCCAACAAGTGGTCCCTCGAGCCGGGTCGAAGCGCTATGGAGACGCAGTCAACGGATTTGAAGGGAACTCCTCGTATCAGGAGGAGTACTAGAAAAAACCTTGGAATCGAGCCAGTAAGATATCCGGATGCAGAGCCTCAGACAACAATTCCCATGGCCACAACAGAGCTGACTGGGGAGGGAATAGACTCGACCAGGACAAAGGATGATGTTCCAGACGGACCCAGCCTTGTGGAAACTTACGGGAAGTTGGAAAAGGATACTGGAACAAAAGCTGGAACAGGTGGACGGTCAGCTGCTTCGAGCCGATCAGATCGTTTAAGGAAGCGAATGGAGCTTCAGATGGTGAAGCTGAAAATTGAAGAAGAGAAAGGGAAGCTTCGGGTTAACTCGCTGCAGCAGCGGGAATTGGAGCTGCGAAGGAGCCTGATAGAGGACGACTCCCAGTGCCTTAGCAGCGACGACGATGTCCCTGAAGACAACAAAGCCGAGAATGATGAGAAATACGTGGCGGAACGGGAGACAAGGCCGAAAGAAGAGCCATTGCTGTCGCAGACTGCCCCTGTATTTCGTCCCGCAACGCAGCCTGGTCGCTGCGCGAATGATCCAGAGCCTGCTTCTGGTACCAGCGAATTGGCAATGGCGTTGGTAGAGGCTTTCAAACAGCAGGGCCTAAACACGGAGAGGTTAATGGCGCGTCAGGGTTCGGGAGGACAGTTGCCTGTATTTTCCGGGAACCCCCTTGATTGGCCGGTGTTCATCCAGCACTATCGGCAATCGACCAAGGACTGTGGGTATTCTCCAGCTCAGAACATGGCGAGGTTGGAGAGAGCGGTGCAGGGAGATGCAAGAAGGTCAGTGCGTGCTCTCATGATTGTCCCGGCCAATTCTGAGGTGGTAATACAGGTTTTGGAGCAGCGGTACGGACAGCCTGAGTACGTGGTACAGGCCTTAATTGAAATGGCCAAGAAGACCCCATCGCCGAAGGAGGGTCGATTGTCTGGGATCTTGGATTACGCCAACGCTATAAATAACCTGGTGACAACGGTGAAGGCGCTGGACACCCCGAGCCACCTGCAAAATCCTCAATTGAAGAAGGAGTTGGTAGACAAACTGCCAGATGGGCTGCGGTTGCAGTGGGAAGAATACGTGTTGATGCGAGGGGGTGCAGGAGAAGTCACATTGGAAGACCTTTCTAAGTGGATGAATATAAAAGCTGCAGCAGTCAGCATGGTGACCATCCCGGACTTCAAAAAAGGCCGTAAGAGGGATAGTGGGCATCATAGTGTTATGACGGCGGTTGAGTCGGGTTCTCCCGGGAAATGCGCGGCGTGTAACGAGGCCGGTCATTGCATTCGGAATTGCCATCTATTTAGGTCAAGTAACATCGATGACCGATGGAGGATGGTCAAGGAGAAGAAGTTGTGCATTTCCTGTTTGCGAAAGGGACATGGCATAAAAACCTGCCGCCAAAAGAAGGTGTGTGGTGCGGGTGGATGTGAGCGGAGCCATCATCCCCTTCTGCACAGTGAGAAGGAAAGACCAGCGGCAACCTCGTCGACCGACACCAGAACCCCAGCAGAAATAAGTGGACTGTTGAATGGAAGCTCGCGATCCGTCATACTGCGGGTTATTATGGTCCAACTGTATGGAAAGGATGGAAAGTCAAGGAAGGAGTGTGCAATTTTTGATGAATGCTCTTCCGTGACGATGATGGATGCGGATTTGGCGAATCAACTCGGACTACGGGGAAGGACTGACCCCTGCGGCTCAAATGGACAGACGGGAGAATGCAGGAAGATCTCACTTCCCGACGTGTTTCTTGTGAGGTCGGCCCCGTAGAGGATAGGCATAGATTCAGCCTGAATAATGTACGAACTGTACAAAATCTCTGTCTTCCTGCTCAGCCGTACAGATATGATGAGCTGTGCGAAAAGTGGAATCACCTAAAAGCGGGAAAAAATACCAGATATGGGTAATATAAAACCGAGATTACTAATTGGTCAACCCCAAATTAGGCTGACGGCGACGAGAGAAATCATAGAGGGAACTGGCGACTCTCCTATTTTGACAAAAACCCATCTAGGGTGGTTGGTACACGGTCCAACAGGCAATGCAAGCGGAAATGGGGAGATTTCTTTCTCTACCTTTGCGGTATCTGACGAGGACTTTCTTCATGATATGGTGAAGGAAAATTTCAAAATTGAAAGCATTGGGGTTAGGGGGCTGTTACCTCGTTCAAAACAGGACCTTCTGGCGGAGCAGAAGATAAATGAACTCACTCGACAAGTTGGAGACAGATGGGAAACTGGTTTGCTATGGAAGGTGAACGGGGGGGATATGAGGCTGCCTGATAACTACAGTGTTGCATTCAACCGTCTTATAGGAGTAGAAAGGCGACTAGAACGAGACCCCTTGCTGAAAGTGGAATATCAGGAGAGGATCGATCATTATTCGAGAATGGGCTACGCTCGGATTCTAAGTAAGGAGGAGAGAAACGTGAAGACGGGAAGGCAGTGGCTCCAGCCGCATTTCCCCACCTTTCACCCCAACAAACTCGGAAAAATGAGAATAGTGTTTGATGCTTCAAGCAAATGTGATGGTCTCTCCCTGGGCTCGTTCCTGCTGACTGGGCCTGACTTGTTGGTGTCGCTTCCCGGAGTGCTGCTTAAATTCAGAAGAAAAGCTATTGCTTTCACCGGGGACATAACCGAAATGTTCCACCAGGTGAAAATCAGACAGGATGATTGTGCTGCACCTGGTAGTTGGCTGCAGTGGCTGCGCAGAACATGCGCACTGCCAGTCTCATCGTGGGCATTGACTTGGTGCCCATTCCTCCCATCCCCCAAGTGATGACCTTGGAGGCCGACATCACAACAGAGGAATGCCGCAATCTCCTGTTCTCTGCTTTTAATGGCTGGAAGGCTGACATCTTCCTCAATGACGGAGCCCCCAACTTGGGACAGAACTGGGTCCAGGATGCCTATGGCCAAGCGGAACTCACCCTCTCCGCCCTCAAACTGGCCACAGAGTTTCTAGTGAAGGGAGGCTGGTTCGTCACCAAAATCTTCCGCTCTAAGGAATACAACTCCCTCAAGTTCGTGGCAGAGAAGATGTTCAAGCGGGTGATTGTGTCCAAGCCCAAGGCCTCCAGAAATGAGTCTGCAGAAATATTCTGGGTGTGCAAACACTATTTGGTCCCAGACAAGATTGACCCCAAGTTCCTGGACCCCCAGTATGTCTTCAAGGACGTGGTGCAGGAGGGATCCAGGAACAAAGTGAGCGACCTGCTCAAGCCAGTCACCAGGGAGAAGCCCAAGGCAGAGGGCTATGATGATCTCCTGGTCTACAAGAAGATGCCAATCTCTGAGTTCATCTACGGGGAGAACTACACTGAGATCCTCTACAATGCCTATGAGATCACTCTGGATGACGAGACCATTGCCAACCACCTCTCCACCACAGCAGAGATTAAGGAGAATCTTAAGGACATCAAAGTTCTGGGTCCGGCAGACATTAAGCGGCTGCTGAAGTGGAGGAGGGCACTGCGGGAGGAGCTGGTAAAGAAGGAGCCGGGCAGAGAGGCAGAGGAGAAGTTGGAGGAGGAAGATGTGGATGCCCTGCTGGCCAAAGATCTGGAAGAGGTCACTGGAAACATGCGCAAGGAGAAGAAGCGCAAGCAGAAGAAGCTCCAGAAGAGACAGACTCAGATGTTGAAGAGTGAGGCTGAGACCGACCTGCTGGCTGAAGACTATGACCTCTTCACTATCTCCAAGATCAAGACCAAGAAGGCCTTGGAGACCATTGGAGCCGACCAGGAGCCCCCAGAGCTGGAGCCAGAACCAGAGGAAGAAGAAGTTGAGCTGAACAAGAAGAAGCTCAAGTACTACAGCTGGGATGAGCTGCCCGACTACCACACAGAGGGCGACGGAGCCCCCAAGTCTAGCTCAGAGGATGAGGACAGTGACGTGGTGGATGATGGAGATGCTCTAGACTCAGCCAGTGAAGAGGAAGATGATGCTGAGGAGGATGAGGAAGAGAACCCCCTGGTGATGAAGTTAGAGCAGAGCATGGACTCCAGGTGCAGGGAGTACTTTGACCAGCCCATGTTCAAGGAGGCTGACGAGGACTTCACTGAGTTGGAGATTGACCTGATGAACAAGGCTCTTCAGCAGAATGTCCAAGGTAAAGACAAGACCAAAAAGGAACAGAGGAAATCCACTGTTGAAGCTCCCAAGAAAAAAAGGGAAAGCCGGAAAAATAAACTTGAAGAGGATGCAAGAGAAAGCTGCCAAGAAGACAGAGGCCAAATTGGACCTCAAGGCTGAAAATGGATTTCGTCCCGAAATCGGGGGAAAATATGTTCAGGATTGAAGTTGTTCTCTTTTATTTTTATTTGTGTACATTGTGTAAATTCATTATTTGTTTTTGTATAAGATTATATTCGTTTTCTTTGTAGGCAAATATCAGACGCACCTAAATTGTAGGTATTATGTAAATTTACTGTCTCTTTTTTTTTTTGTTTTGTGTAATATATGAAATATATGTAAAATAGGTTAGTATAAAAGGGAAAATTTTGGATGAATAAAGTGTGTGTGAAAGTGAGGCTGGTCTAGGGTGTCTTGCTTGACCTCCATTACAGTTTAAATTGTCTCCACAGGGGAGACTGGTCCCTCGACATCTGAATCTAAGGGCGCCTAGGGCAGACAGCTTTTATCGCGCCATCAACTGGTCCCTCGATATCTGAATCTAAGGGCGCCTAGGGCAGACAGCCCTACCGCGCCAACACACCTAATCTTATATGGCTGGCCAAACTACAAATCAGCAGTCCCTGAAAGCTGCAAGAAATACTGGTCATATAGAGATGAACTCTCGACAAACGAAGACCTAATCTTCAAAGGTAGCAGAGTCTTTATTCCCCTAAGGTGGAAAGCAAAGATACTCAAGTTAATCCACGAAGGACACCAAGGAACAAACAGCTGCTTGAGAAGGGCCCGAGACTCAATATACTGGCATGGCATGTCCCAAGACATCATCAACACAGTAGAAAATTGTAGGACTAGCCAAGCGAATCAAAGGAACAAGACAAAAGAACCAATGATCATAAAAGAGATACCGAGTCTTCCTTGGGAGATAGTCGCAGCTGACATTTTTTCAATAAAAGGAAAAAATTACCTGTTAATAACAGATAACTACTCTGGATTCATTGATTTCAAAGAAATTAAGACAATGAACTCTGCAGAAACTATTGAATCTCTTAAAAAATGGTTTAGCGTACATGGAATTCCCAGACTCCTGGAAACTGATAATGGACCAAACTTTACGTCCAGGGACTTTAAAGACTTTCAAAAGAAGTGGTAGTTCGACCACCAGACATCAAGTCCTCTATATCCTAAATCAAATGGATTAGCAGAGAGAGCAGTACAGACAGCCAAGAACCTCATCAGGAAGTGTTTGGATTCAGGACAAGAAGTGGAACTAGCACTTTTGAACTTTTACAACACTCCTAGAGATGGTCTTCCTTCACCGGCTCAGTGTCTGTTCAGTCGCAGGACCAGAACCCTCCTTCCCACTAGCACTCATCAGTTGGAACCAGAAATCCAAAAGGGACATACACAAAACCTAAGAAATAAGCGGGAGAAGCAGAAAACACACCACGATAAGACAGCAAAGACAACCCGAAGCTTCAAGGAAGGTGAAAAGATAATGCTGAAACAGCATCACCGTGAATGGATCCCTGCCAGAGTTACCCAAGAAGTAGCTCCAAGATCATATAAAGTGCAAACAGCTACTGGTGAGTACCGCCGCAACAGCTCCTTCATGCGACATACGAATCTGGAGAGTCCAAAGCAACAGCGAAGGAGAATCCAGAGAATCCCGGAGATCCCCAAGTCAACTCTACTGGAAGGACCTGGCCCGAGCGGTGATAAGGAACAGGCTCAAGTTCCTGAAGAACTCAATACTTCTACAAGACCATTCTCAGGCCAGGAACCCAGGAGTGATCACCAGAACGCGGAGCACAAGAACGGCACCCTGCCCATTACAACAAGGTCCGGGCGGATCATCAAGCCACCCAAACGATTTGAAGAATGAATTTCTTCAAAGGGGGAGATGTAACGGCAGCTGGCATGCCTATATAGTAAATTATCAGTGAGCACATATTTATCACTGATGATACTCTGTGCAGTTGCCTTTTGACTGGTTGTAATATATATCACATGTAAATCTTATGTCTGATAATTAATATGCTAAATCTGATGTTGGCTTAAAAGAAATAAAGTCTTTCTTTTTTAAACTTCCAAGTACTTCTTGCTGATTAACGTCAACCAACAAATACGAGGACGTTACAATCATCATTCTACCGACGATTCCTCAAAAACTATGCCGATATTGCACGGCCACTTAATGATCTTTTGTCCAAGGAATCTACGTTTAAATGGGGGGAAAGACAAAAACATCGTTTGAAAGCCTGAAGCTAACTCTCACGTCGAAACCTATACTCAGACATTTTGACGAGAACGCGCCAACAGAAATTCATAGTGACGATAGCGAGTATGGAATAGGAGCCATTTTAGGGCAGGTTCAAAATGGAAAAGAAAGGATCAACGCCTGGGGAAGGCCGAGTTGTAGTCCAATGGCAATCTGGGTCTGGTATTATTCTTTCAGGGACTGACTTTGTAGGTGAAGTATTTCTCGTGTATGGCATGGCTGGTTGAGGGGAAAAGATCTAGCAAGGTCTGTCCTGCCTGGAAGTAATACAGGGTGTGTCCAATCGAAGCTGGCGATAGTATTGCAAGGTATTTTGGATCAGGAACAGCGGCAGACTGTCCAGTGTCTCAAAGGCGGATAGTCCAGCTCGGTCTGCTTGGCTGTCATACTTTAGGGAAAAGCTTTTGCAGGGTATGTACCGCTGTACACTGGGGCACATCTCGGTCTCAAAAGGGTCCTTTGGGAAGCTTTCCAAGAAAACTGCGAACTGAGTTACCAGATTCTAAAGAGTGATTGAGGCAGAGTGGAGCTCCATTTTATCATCCACCTGGTCTTGAGAGCTTACCTCCAATGGAGTCTGGCTTCAGCATTCATTGTTCATGCTAGCGGCTAGAAGGAGGAGCCTATGATTTGCAATGCAGTCGTGGCAGGTAGTAAGGACGCAGACAGGAGGCAGGATCCAGAAGCAAGAACCCGTGAGGAGTAGACTAGGGAGAAAAGAAAGTCCGAGGACGACCAAAGGGAGAATTAGCGTGGAGGCAACCTCGTAGAGATCTGCTCCCAGATCAACAAATCCTGGGGATTTTATATTAGTCTGAGTAGGACAAAAGTGACCTCTGAGGTGGATCATTTCCCCCAAAACGTCCATTTATATTATAAAAGGCAGAACCATGTGGTCGACTAGGCTTAGTCTTATTAACTTTACCATTCCTCTTCTTATGCTTCTACACAGAATATCTTTATTATCTTTTAGAGAGACAGAGGAGAGAGATACATTTCTACTTGTGGTATTATATTACATGATATATAAGCATTCTGAATAACTTAAGTAAAAACTTAAAAATTTAGATATTTCATCTCTAAATCCTTTGAACTATGGAATGAATTGATTAAAATTAAAGGGGGGACGAGGGACAATATTCATATATTGAGTGAAATCTCACAAATTTTCCCTCATCTAACTAGTGTCTTGAGGTTATATATCGCATTAACGTTTCTTTGAGTGTTGAACTGTCACGAGATGGTGACAAGAGCTTTAAATGTAAGAAGAATATTGCATCCATCTGCAAGAATTGTGAAGCCTATACCGGAATGAGAGAGCAGATGACTCAGCAAAGTAAAATTCACCAAATTGAAGGATATGAAGAAGAGTTGATACAAAAAATAACTTTTATTGGAACACCAACTTGTAGAGTGAATTGTACAAGTGAACATCCATACACTATAGATTCCTGCCCAGAAGTCCATCCCCTCCTCTGCGTGGCGGGCGGGAGAAGCAGCACAAGGGACTACCAGACTTCATGAGCCCCGAGCCACTAAAATGTGGGTGACTAACGGGGCAATCGCACCCCCCTCCCTCCCCCCATTCCATGGGGCAACTCTTTGTTGGCTGGTATTGTGATCAGGGTGCACGGACCGATCTGATCTGCTCCATGGACAAGACACCACCACCACCTCAGTTGGCTGGTATTGTGATCAGGGTGCACGGACCGATCTGATCTGCTCCATGGACAAGACACCACCACCACCTCAGTTGACCGGTATTGTGATCAGGGTGCATGGACTGATCTGATCTGCTCCATGGACAAGACACCACCACCACCTCAGTTGGCCGGTATTGTGATCAGGGTGTATAGACTGATCTGATCTGCTCCATGGACAAGGCATCACCACCACCTCAGTTGGCTGGTATTGTGATCAGGGTGTATAGACTGATCTGATCTGCTCCATGGACAAGACACCACCACCACCTCAGTTGGCTGGTATTGTGATCAGGGTGTATAGACTGATCTGATCTGCTCCATGGACAAGGCATCACCACCACCCCCCACTATAGATTTAAAAATAGAAAAATGAATCATGAAGCGACGGGGGGTAACAATCATCAAGAATTTAAAACTTAATGCAATTTAATATAAAGAAACTAACTAATCAACAAGTTTTTATGTTTCACTTAATATTCTACCTCTTCACTCAATATATACAAGTTTTTGATATTTCCCAATTTGGCTTCACTTTTTAAAAGTTGTGTGAACAAAAAAAAAAAAAAGAGAGAGATTTCATTGTGTTTTTACATTTAAAATTCAATATAATACACTGCGGCTTGTGATTGTAAAACGACACTTGAAGCTACACCGCATGAGTTTCTTTTCAACAAAAAATAAATATTTCACCTTGAAATGAAATATTTATTTTTCGTTGAAAAGAAACTCATGCGGTGTAGCTTCAAGTGTCGTTTTACATTTAAAATTGTCAAACTGCTTTTCACATGCGTAGATATGTGGTGCACTTACAGTAAAAGCAGTCGCCTACTTCTACCCACCATGATTATCATGGCCTGTACCACTTGTACTAGGGATAAGCAAAAAAAAAAACATTTCAAATGAAAGAAACACTACAACACATGCAATATCAAACAGGCTTTATTATCAAAATTATACAAAAAATAATACACAGTATATTTGAATATATAACTTTACAAAAATAGGTACAGTTAGGTAGTTATATATCCATTTGAATATTATGTATAAAAAAAGTCCTTAATAACCAAAAACAGCAAAATTTCTGAAACTTATTCAAACTTCAATAAATATCTGAAATTAATTGAGGAAGTTAGATGATGAATTGGTTAAACAACAATCATTACCTCTTTTTTTTTTTAACTAGGAATTATTTACTTTTAAAAATGGGTTCATAATTTGAATAATTATTCACCTAAAAAAAATCCTAAAAATTTGGACTTCAAATCATATACACAATTAAAAAAGAAAAAAGTTTTATAAAATACAGTTAAACATGTCTATAGTGCCCTCTCTTGGGACACACCAAAATAGGGTGCTATAGAGAAGGGGTGACAGGTCACTTTTAATGTAAAATGTTTACATTTTAATGTTTAAAATCGGGTGCTATAGAGAGGAAGGCGTTATTTAGGGGGAGGTGCTATAAGACAGGTTTAACTTTATAATTATATTTTAAAATTGTAAGTAACTAAATGTGTATTAGTATGTGTTAGTATACATATGCAAATAGAGTAAAAACTTTGTTTATAACATTCCTCCCTATATAAAAACATTCTATAAACCAGGTTTCTGGAGATGAATTTATTTTCATTTTATTAAGTTGTATAGTTTCAAGCTTTCTGGCATCTTTGTCCTTCAACAGGAGAACATAAATAAACGAATAAAACTTCACCTGATGCCAAACATACACAAAGCCTTTATTGTGACTCTCTGGTCTCACACAGATTCTCCATTATATGAGAAGGGGTATTATATAAGTAAAAATATATATATATTTTCAAGAAAGATCCAGTTAATTAAACATATCTTTGATTTCAAGACCTTCATATAAAATTTATATACATTTAATGTGAATGAATCTGACAGATTGGATATTAAATAATATAATGAGGCCTGAGCAATTCCCGGGAGAAGCAAGTCTCTTTCTAAGTCAAAAAACGAACATTCCAACATGTAGAGTTCTATTTCTGACTTGGTATGTTTTTACATAGTGTACAATATATATATCTTCTGATTTTAAGTGTTTTATATCATTTTCTCTGTAGAATACGAAAGCCTGATGCCAAACAAAACCACAAATAGTAAATGGGAATCACACGGTTTTACAGCAGTAGCTTTCTCCATAGGGAAAATGTTCAAACTTTAGATAAACTGGGAAGTCTTACTCCACCCGCTATGTTTTATTTATGTTCTTTGCCGGTCCCAAGCCCGGATGAAAAAGGAGATGGGGGAGCAGTAACAAGCTCACTAAAAAACCTGGGCTCAGCTGGCCTGGCTGATAGTACCCTGTAAGGGCTCCAGGGATACAGGATGAGCAGCGTTTGTACTCCATGTTAAAAGAAACTCATCTCCAGAAACCAGTTTAATTTATCAACATGAAAAACTAGACATAGAAAGATATAAAATCACAACAGTTTTGCCAGTATAAGATGATCCTTAAACCACACATAGTAAAGGGGAAAATCACATAGTTTTACTCTATAACAAAACAGGAGCTTTGTCCATAGGGAAAATGGTCAAAAATATATTGGGTACACAAAAATGACTCCGCAAATTTTTAAAATTCATTATAAACTTTACATAAACTGGCAAGTCTTACTCCACCCACCATACTCTCCAGATATCGCTCCTTTTTTTTTTTTTTATTATGGCATCTATAAACTACCTAAAATGAGAATGTTGTATTTAATTTTTTTAAATGTGTCTAGAATCATTTTGTTTCAATTTCATTAGATTTTCTAACCGGAAAAAAAATAAAAAACGCAGTGATACTTGCGTACCAAATAGAAAAATTTTAAGTACTCTTTTTTTTAACAATTCAATAACAGCAATATCAACAACAACTATAATTTTATTTTTGTTTAAATATTTTATCTCAATAACAATGGTAAATAACTAAAAAAAAAACTTAAAAAGCAAAGGCACATGACTATAACACTGTAAGAAGTAACAATAGAAAGTAATAAAAAAAACATTTGTATGACAATAATAAAAATTAAGCTAAAAAGTGAATAGAATCAAGATTTGGTAACAATAGAAAGAATGAAAAATTTTATAAGAAAATAAAAGAAAAATCAAAGGCTTTAAATTTTAAAATGGCATAGCAACTTTCTTACTCAAGACTTTATGTAGAAGACTATGCAACTTGATAAAGGCTTTTGTGTATGTAAATAAGATGGAAATATTTTGATCAAATTGTCATCCTTCTTATATTCTTAGTAGTAATAAAGTAGTAATATCCAGTGAGATTAAAATTACATTTTTGGGCTACATACATTTTTATGAAATAAATAAACATCCCTAACTTTACAAACCTTGCTACCATGATGAATAGGGCTCTCTCTATAATTTTCCCATTGCAGCAAGATTGGCTGAAATATAAACAACAATGACAAAAAAGAACCAGCCAGGATTTGAACCTGCAATCTTCATATTTGGTAATCAGGATTACAACTACAGTACATTCAACTCCGCCTTTGCCGGTCCCAAGCCCGGATGAAAAAGGAGGAGGGGGAGCAGTAACAAGCTCACTAAAAAAACCTGGGCTCAGCTGGTCCGGCTGATAGTACCCTGTAAGTGCTCCTAATCCAGGGATACAGGATGAGCAGCGTTTGTGCTCCATGTTAGGAGCGGCTGCACATGGCGTCTGTTCCTCATGTCAGAGGCGGCCATTTCTTTTGGAGCTAAGTCTGGCTGTACTGAGTAGTGCTCCCAGTCTTAATGACAAAGGCATACGCATTCTACTTCACCCAGTGTGGAGATAAGAAAGAAGACAAGTTAGCAGTTCTCCTGTAATAGGACACCTCTCCCTAAAGGAAAATTTGGTTCTATAAATGGACATTATCCTTTAGCGAGAAGTTCTACTGTTCTTTCTATCCATCTGATCACAAAATTTTCAATCCTGCCAGGCTCGCATCGATATAGAGATATTATTTATTTAAAAATAAAAGAACCTTAAATGAAATATATGAAATTATAATAGTTAAACCTATCTATAGCGCCCCCTCTTGGGACTCACCAAAATAGGATGATATAGAGAGGGGGTGCTATAGACAGGTCACCTTTAATGTAAATCGCATCGTACTACGTATTTAAAATCGAGCGCTATAGAGAGGGAGGCGTAATTTAGAGGGGGCGCTATAGACAGGTTTAACTGTATATATATTTAATTGTGTGTATTATTAATATAATATAGACATAATATATATAATAACAGTAGAACCTTACTATAATAAAAACACTTTATAACCAAAATTTTATACTGTTGCTATAACCACTGGTTAAAAAAAAAACACAAATGTGGCACTTTTAAAATCTTATAACTATGTTGCTGTGATTATAACAAAGTTTACTGTGTATGAGTAAATGTATAAAACACTATATATTCATGGCACAAAAATAAAGATTATGGATTTAACTTGTTAACAAGACTATCTACAAATGTTATATTGTAGGTTGTGTATACAGAGAAATGGCATCTTACAAACATCATCTTGGACAAAACTTAAGGAAGTTGTACCTTTCAGCATGTATATTGGGATTCAGACAATAAGTCTGAAAGATACACTCATGGACAAAACTTAAAGGAAGTTGTACCTTTGCAGTATGTATATTGGGATTCAGACAATAAGTCTGAAAGATACACTCATGGACAAAACTTAAGGAAGTTGTACCTTTCAGCATGTATATTGGGATTCAGACAATAAGTCTGAAAGATACACTCATGGACAAAACTTAAAGGAAGTTGTACCTTTGCAGTATGTATATTGGGATTCAGACAATAAGTCTGAAAGATACACTCATGGACAAAAGGAAGTTGTACCTTTCAGCATGTATATTGGGATTCAGACAATAAGTCTGAAAGATACACTCATGGACAAAACTTAAGGAAGTTGTACCTTTCAGCATGTATATTGGGATTCAGACAATAAGTCTGAAAGATACACTCATGGACAAAACGTAAGAAGTTGTACCTTTCAGCATGTATATTGGGATTAAGACACAATAACTTTGAAAGATACACTCATAGACAAAAGGAAGTTGTACCTTTCAGCATGTATATTGGGATTCAGACAATAACTCTGAAATATACACTCATGGACAAAAGGAAGTTGTACCTTTCAGCATATATATTGGGATTCAGACAATAACTCTGAAAGATCCACTCATGGACAAAACTTATGGAAGCTGTACCTTTGCAGTATGTATATTGGGATTCAGACAATAAGTCTGAAAGATCCACTTATGGGAAAAACTTAAAGGAAGTTGTACCTTTCAGCATGTATATTGGGATTCAGACAATAAGTCTGAAAGATCCACTCATGGGCAAAACTTAAAGGAAGTTGTATCTTTCAGCATGTATATCGGGATTCAGACACAATAACTCTGAAAGATATACACAGTGACTTTTAATGAATACACACAAGATAACCAAGTGTGAACAAACATGTCTCTGTCTCCTAAAAAAGACTTTCTACTTCCTTAAGTTTTGTTTATGAATGTAATTAGTTACAAGATATAAATTGAGCTACAACATTTACTTTAAGAGATAAAGAACACGGCTATATACAAAACATTCATCTAAAAATTTGGTCCCTTTGAAAAGCCTAACAAATAATACTTGAGCATGATAAGGCACAATTTGGATTATAGATTATAAACACAAGGTAATAAGACCAAATCCAAATAAATAAATAGTGTGTGACGTTTCAGCGTTGTTACCATCTTCAGACAAAAAAAGTACTGAATGAGAAATTTTATCACAGCATGTTTTTAACTTGATAACAGTAACTTTTTAAAAACATGTTGTGGTAAAATTTCTCATTCAGTACTTTTGTCTGAAGATGGTAACAATACTGTTACCGAAACGTCACACACTATTTATTTATTTATTTGGATTTGGTCTTATTACCTTGTGTTTAATACTTGAGCATGTCCTTTGGTGAGGTAGAAGGTCAAAAAAAAATATATATATTTTTTTTTAAAAAGTGGAATCTAACACACAGCTACAGGGGGAAAAAATAATTTGTAAAAGAAAAAAAGGTAGAGATTTAAAAATTTTTAAAAAAGATTAAAAAATGAGGTATATATAAAGGATCATAAAGGTATTAAACAAATATGGATTGACAGTCAATGGGTAACAAGACCATACAGTAAACTAGGTAGGGTTACCAAAGAAGGGGGAAGTTTACACAAGCAGGAACTTTTCATTTGATGATAAGGCACACAATTTGGATTATAGATTATAAACACAAGGTAATAAGACCAAAATAAGTCTGGCTGCTACTCAGTAGTGCTCCCAGTCTTAATGACAAAGTCAGATGCATTCTACTTCACCCAGTGTGGAAATAAGAAAGAAGAAGACATTGGTATAATTTGTCCATTTGATCTTGTTATCTTTGGATGAACAATGATATATGGCAAGTTTTTTTGGAGGATTAAGAAGTTTTCATACCAGTGATAAAGCACAATTTAGATTATAGATTATAATACAAGAAAATATGGTGACATAATGATGGTAACAATGCTGTTGCAGAAACGTCACACACTAATAAATTATTAGGTCTTATTTTCTTGTAAGTTCATACCAGTTTGCACACAACACCAGTGTGTTTCGCATGCTCACTTTCTTTTTTATATTTCAAATAAAAATAATTCCCAACAACTTTGTTTCCCTCGTAGTGAGAACTTATTTTTTTAAAGAAAAAAAAA
>CP092869.1:15749501-15809867 GCA_030710605.1 Cordylochernes scorpioides
TTATTTATGTTCTTTGCCGGTCCCAAGCCCGGATGAAAAAGGAGATGGGGGAGCAGTAACAAGCTCACTAAAAAACCTGGGCTCAGCTGGCCTGGCTGATAGTACCCTGTAAGGGCTCCAGGGATACAGGATGAGCAGCGTTTGTACTCCATGTTAAAAGAAACTCATCTCCAGAAACCCGTTTAATTTATCAACATGAAAAACTAGACATAGAAAGATATAAAATCACAACAGTTTTGCCAGTATAAGATGATCCTTAAACCACACATAGTAAAGGGGAAAATCACATAGTTTTACTCTATAACAAAACAGGAGCTTTGTCCATAGGGAAAATGGTCAAAATATATTGGGTACACAAAAATGACTCCGCAAATTTTTTAAATTCATTATAAATTTGCATAAACTTTACATAAACTGGCAAGTCTTACTCCACCCACCATACTCTCCAGATATCGCTCTTTTTTTTTTTTTAATTATGAAATCTATAAACTATCCAAAATGAGAATGTTGTATCTAACAATGGTAATTTTTTTTTAAATGTGTCTAGAATCATTTTGTTTCAATTTCATTAGATTTTCTAACTAGAAAAAAAAAAAAAAAAAAAACGCAGACGTACTTTTGAACCAAATAGAAAAATTTTAAGTACTATCTTTTTTTTAACAATTTAATAACAGCAATATCAACAACAACTAGAATTTTATTATTTTTTTTAATATTTTATCTCAATAACAATGGTAAATAACTAAAAAAAACTTAAAAAGCAAAGGCACGTGACTATAAGAGGTAACAATAGAAAGTAATAAAAAAAACATTCATATAACAATAAAAAAAAATAAGTTTAAAAGTGAATAGAATCAAGATTTGGTAACAATAGAAAGAATGAAAAATTTTATAAGAAAATAAAAGAAAAATCAAAGGCTTTAAATTTTAAAATGGCATAGCAACTTTCTTACTCAAGACTTTATGTAGAAGACTATGCAACTTGATAAAGGCTTTTGTGTATGTAAATAAGATGGAAATATTTTGATCAAATTGTCATCCTTCTTATATTCTTAGTAGTAATAAAGTAGTAATATCCAGTGAGATTAAAATTACATTTTTGGGCTACATACATTTTTATGAAATAAATAAACATCCCTAACTTTACAAACCTTGCTACCATGATGAATAGGGCTCTCTCTATAATTTTCCCATTGCAGCAAGATTGGCTGAAATATAAACAACAATGACAAAAGAACCAGCCAGGATTTGAACCTGCAATCTTCATATTTGGTAATCAGGATTACAACTACAGTACATTCAACTCCGCCTTTGCCGGTCCCAAGCCCGGATGAAAAAGGAGGAGGGGGAGCAGTAACAAGCTCACTAAAAAAACCTGGGCTCAGCTGGTCCGGCTGATAGTACCCTGTAAGTGCTCCTAATCCAGGGATACAGGATGAGCAGCGTTTGTGCTCCATGTTAGGAGCGGCTGCACATGGCGTCTGTTCCTCATGTCAGAGGCGGCCATTTCTTTTGGAGCTAAGTCTGGCTGTACTGAGTAGTGCTCCCAGTCTTAATGACAAAGGCATACGCATTCTACTTCACCCAGTGTGGAGATAAGAAAGAAGACAAGTTAGCAGTTCTCCTGTAATAGGACACCTCTCCCTAAAGGAAAATTTGGTTCTATAAATGGACATTATCCTTTAGCGAGAAGTTCTACTGTTCTTTCTATCCATCTGATCACAAAATTTTCAATCCTGCCAGGCTCGCATCGATATAGAGATATTATTTATTTAAAAATAAAAGAACCTTAAATGAAATATATGAAATTATAATAGTTAAACCTATCTATAGCGCCCCCTCTTGGGACTCACCAAAATAGGATGATATAGAGAGGGGGTGCTATAGACAGGTCACCTTTAATGTAAATCGCATCGTACTACGTATTTAAAATCGAGCGCTATAGAGAGGGAGGCGTAATTTAGAGGGGGCGCTATAGACAGGTTTAACTGTATATATATTTAATTGTGTGTATTATTAATATAATATAGACATAATATATATAATAACAGTAGAACCTTACTATAATAAAAACACTTTATAACCAAAATTTTATACTGTTGCTATAACCACTGGTTAAAAAAAAAACACAAATGTGGCACTTTAAAAATCTTATAACAATGTTGCTGTGATTATAACAAAGTTTACTGTGTATGAGTAAATGTATAAAACACTATATTCATGGCACAAAAATTGAGATTATGGATTTAACTTGTTAACAAGACTATCTACAAATGTTATATTGTAGGTTGTGTATACAGAGAAATGGCATCTTACAAACATCATCTTGGACAAAACTTAAGTTTTGCAGCATGTATATTGGGATTCAAACAATAACTCTGAAAGATACACTCATAGACAAAAGGAAGTTGTACCTTTGCAGCATGTATATTGGGATTCAGACAATAAGTCTGAAAGATACACTCATGGACAAAAGGAAGTTGTACCTTTCAGCATATATATTGGGATTCAGACAATAACCCTGAAAGATACACTCATGGACAAAACTTAAAGGAAGTTGTACCTTTGCAGCATGTATATTGGGATTCAGACAATAACTCTGAAAGATACACTCATGGGCAAAACTTAAAGGAAGTTGTACCTTTGCAGCATGTATATTGGGATTCAGACAATAACTCTGAAATATCCACTTATGGGAAAAACTTAAAGGAAGTTGTACCTTTGCAGCATGTATATTGGGATTCAGACAATAACTCTGAAAGATACACTCATAGACAAAAGGAAGTTGTACCTTTGCAGCATGTATATTGGGATTCAGACAATAACTCTGAAAGATACACTCATAGACAAAAGGAAGTTGTACCTTTGCAGCATGTATATTGGGATTCAGACAATAACTCTGAAATATCCACTTATGGGAAAAACTTAAAGGAAGTTGTATCTTTCAGCATGTATATTGGGATTCAGACAATAAGTCTGAAATATACACTCATGGACAAAACTTAAGGAAGTTGTACCTTTCAGCATGTATATTGGGATTCAGACAATAAGTCTGAAAGATCCACTTATGGGAAAAACTTAAAGAAAGTTGTACCTTTGCAGTATGTATATTGGGATTCAGACAATAACTCTGAAAGATACACTAATGGACAAAACTTAAGGAAGTTGTACCTTTCAGCATGTATATCGGGATTCAGACACAGTGACTTTTAATGAATACACACGAGATAACCAAGTGTGAACAAAATTGCCTATGTCTCCTAAAAAAGACTTTCTACTTCCTTAAGTCAATGAATGTAATTAGTTACAAGATATAAATTGAGCTACAACATTTACTTTAAGAGATAAAGAACATGGCTATATACAAAACATTCATCTAAAAATTTGGTCCCTTTGAAAAGCCTAACAAATAATACTTGAGTATGATCAGGCACAATTTGAATTATAGATTATAAACACAAGGTAATAAGACCAAATCCAAATAAATAAATAGTGTGTGACGTTTCAGTAACAGCGTTGTTACCATCTTCAGACAAAAAAGTACTGAATGAGAAATTTTACCACAGCATGTTTTTTAACTTGATAACAGTAACTTTTTAAAAACATGCTGTGGTAAAATTTCTCATTCAGTACTTTTGTCTGAATATGGTAACAATACTGTTACCGAAACGTCACATACTATTTATTTATTTATTTGGATTTGGTCTTATTACCTTATGTTTAATACTTGAGCATGTCCTTTGGTGAGGTAGAAGGTCAAAAAATATATATATATTTTTTTTTTAAAGTGGAATCTAACACACAGCTACAGGGGAAAAAAATAATTTGTAAAAGAAAAAAAGGTAGAGATTTAAAAATTTTTAAAAAAGATTAAAAAATGAGGTATATATAAAGGATCATAAAGGTATTAAAAAATATGGATTGACACTCAATGGGTAACAAGACCATACAGTAAACTAGGTAGGGTTACCAAAAATGGGGAAGTTTATACAAGCAGGAACTTTTCATTTAATGATAAGGCACAATTTGGATTATAGATTATAAACACAAGGTAATAAGACCAAAATAAGTCTGGCTGCTACTCAGTAGTGCTCCCAGTCTTAATGACAAAGGCATTCTACTTCACCCAGTTGGAAATAAGAAAGAAGAAGACATTGGTATAATTTGTCCATTTGATCTTGTTATCTTTGGATGAACAATGATATATGGCAAGTTTTTTTTTTGGAGGATTAAGAAGTTTTCATACCAGTGATAAAGCACAATTTGGATTATAGATTATAATACAAGAAAATATGGTGATATAATGATGGTAACAATGCTGTTGCAGAAACGTCACACACTAATAAATTATTTGGATTCTTGTAAGTTCAATACCAGTTTGCACACAACACACAGTGTGTTTCGCATGCTCTCTTTCTTTTTTATATTTCAAATAAAAATAATTCCCAACAACTTTATTTCCCTCGTAGTGAGAACTTATTTTTTTAAAGAAAAAAAAAAAATTGTGCAACAAATGATCTCCTTTATACTAAAATAGTCAATTAATTAGAAAGTATCGAAAAGATAGAGGTTGCCTGGCCGGCATTCATATTTATATAAAAAATAGACACTTCGGCCAGTTGGAGTTTTTTTATTTTCTCAACGTTTCGACAAAAATCTTTTGTCTTCGTCAGGAGAAGTAAATAAAAATAAAGCATTTGGCAAGGCGTAAGAGGGTGTCCTTGAAAAAAAAATTAATGCCAATTATGATTTAAGTCCTGATTAATTAGAGATTGTGCTTTTTAATGAGAATTTCTAAGAGATAAAAATAGAATTTCTTTATAAAATATACCATGGGTAATTTCCAAGATAATAGTAACAATATAAACACAAGGTAATAAGACCAAATAAATAATGTGTACACACACCCTATTTATTTGGATTTGGTCTTATTACCTTATCTGTATAACCATTGTTATTTATAAATAAACATCTCGTTTATCTTAATTAAACATCATAATCATCACTACCATGACAATATTCTATAATTCTACAATGGCAAAGAACACTGCCAGTTTGATTTCCCTGGGGCAGAGGCAACAATATATACAGAGATTTGGAAGTCCAAGATTCTATCACATTGCATGCTTAAGTAACAAGACCAACTTTTTTAAAATAGTAAAAATATATATATTTGCATAATTCTAAATCTGCATTATAAAGTGGCTCGAAATTTTTTTTTATCTGAAATTTAGGAGAAATCAGAGACACAATGATAAAATATTACAATTCCGATATTAAGAAAAATTTTAGAAATTTGTTGAATATATATATATATAAAGATTTTTTTTTAAATAAAACTTTTTGTGTAGTTTTGCTTGTATATATATATATATGTAAATAGAAGCATAGGGCACCTCTCCTGTAAAAATAAACGTCAAATTTTGAAGCTTATTTTGAGGGGAGAGGTGCCTTATGCTTGTATGGATCACTTTCTTCCCGAAACATCTCTCATCTATCTATATATAAATAAATGTCACCACTTCAATTTTTCAAAGCAGGTCTATAAAACTGTTGTTTCTTATCCCCTTGTGTAAAAATTACATGAATTCCATAAGTTTATGCTCCTGGAGCTGACCTCATGGAATGGGATGTAGGGGTACAGCTTTCATTGATCATGGTACCATGATCCAGACACACTTTGGTGAAAGTCTGACTTTGCCTGTAATTTGAGGCCGTTCCTATAATGAAAGCAGATGCCACAAATAGTCTATAAAACTAAAGTGGTAATATTTATTTACTACAGATACCTACTGTGTTAGCAGTAAAAAAAATCATTTTTAAACATGAAAGTCGAAAAAGGAAACCCAATTTGATACTTTGAAAAAAAAGGGGGGGGGGGGGGAGGGGGACAAAGGGAGGATGCGCAGGATAAGTTGGTGATAAGGAACAATTTGGATTATAGATTATAAACACAAGGTAATAAGACCAAATCACACTATTTATTTGGATTTGGTCTTATTACCTTGTGAGGATAAGTTGGTAAAATGGGGAAGAATACATCCCCTCTGGTCAAACAAGTGGAAGTTGCTGATAGCACCAGCTATCGTGAGATCTACTTGGAAGAGGCCATTTGAGCAGCTGGCTTCTTGTTGTAGATCTTCAGATGTGGGGAAGAGAGATGTCTAGTTAAAAAGTTGGTGAGTCCTGAACAAACATTTGATTGATGGAACATATTTAGAGTATATGGTAAGACACACAATTTGGATTATAGATTATGATACAATATAATGCGGCTTATGATTGTAAAACGACATTGGAAAATATCCTGCATGAGTTTCTTTTAAATGAAAAGTCGAAATTTATTTTTAAGGAGAAATAACGACTATTTCTAACCTTAGAGGTGTGGTATGAAAGGATGAATTGTGAAGAGTAATGATAAAATATGGAAAAATATGTCTAGTGTAGCCTAGTGGACATGGCATCTGCCCGGTAAGCGGAACACTGTGGGTTTGATCCCATTCCTGGACACTTTTATTTTTCCATTTATCATTACTCTTTACAATTCATCCATTCATACCTCATCTCTAAGGTTAGAAATAGTTGTTATTTCTCCTTAAAAATAAATTTCGATTTCTCATTTAAAAGAAACTCGTGCAGGATATTTTCCAATGTCGATTTACAATTATAGATTATAAACACAAGGTAATAAGATACAAGGTATAATAATTTTAACCTAAAAGAAACAAAGATACTAGATTATAAGAAAAAATATTTTAAGAGACAATTTAAAGAAGCATTTTTCATTCAAAAGAAATGTGCTACAATTAACAGAATGGAAGAAAGAGGAAATATAAATGATATTTATAGATATGTTTTTAATTATATCTAAAAAAAAAGTAGTTTTTTTTTTTTTTCACTTTTAATTCTAAGAATAATATTCTGTTTCTCAGAAAACTATCTTCTTCTTATCTGTTATCTTGTTTACACACTTGATAACAGTAACTATTTAAAAACATGCTGTGGTAAAATTTCTCATTCAGTACTTTTGTCTGAAGATGGTAACAACGCTGTTACATAAACGCCACACACTATTTATTTATTTGGATTTGTTCTTATTACTTTGTTTATATTTAGAGTATACAATATACATTTGAAGATGAAGGTGATTTTTGCTCTTTTTCAATATCTTTCAACAATAAAACAGTTGAAACCCTTCCATAAAAACATCATTTGGAGGAGGGGGGGGGAACAGGATTATTTTGTTGCTATATAGCCACAATTGAAACAGTTGGGAGTTAAAAAAAACTTGGAATTATAAACAATGATAAACAAAATTTGGATTATATATTATAAGAAAATAAACACCCAATCCAAAATAAATTAATTGTGTGTGACCTTTCGGTAACAAAGTTATGTTACCATCATCAGACAAACCATTTTTTTTAAAGTCTTTTGTCTGATGATGGTAACAACCCTGTTATAAAAACGTCAAACACTATTAATTTATTTTGGATTAGGTCTTATTTTCTTTTAGAATTATAACAAGTTTCGATTTTTCGTTCAAAAGAAACACATGCGGGATAATTTTCAAATGTCGTTCTACAATCACAAGCCGCATTATATTGTATTATAAATTACATTATATATTATTTACTAACGGAAAAATATGTCCAGGGTAGCCTAGTGGACATGGAATTTGGCTGGTAAGCAGAACACTGTGGGTTTGATTCCCATTACTGAACACTTTTATTTTTCAATTTATCATTACTCTTCACAATTCATCCTTTCATACCTCATCCCTAAGGTTAGAAATAATCGTTATTTCACCTTAAAATAAATTTTGATTTTTCATTCAAAAGAAACACATGCGAGATAATTTTCAAATGTCGTTTTACAATTATAACGAGGTTCCACTACCTCATTATCTCTATTCCTCAAATCATATGAAAAAGCTTCCATTAGCACAGAGGAAGTTTTCAGGTAAATATCTTACTGATACCCAACACGCTGAAAGTGATAGGTGCTTATAGACCTTGAAATGGCCTTCTCCTTTAACAGATGGTGAAAATTTGATGGAAGATCTCCAATAACCCGGTTGAAAGGAGTCAAAGACACAACCAGAAGGTGTGCGAGCTGAAAGTGATGGTTACCAATAGATCAAATTGGAAAATATTTGTCCATATAGTCACCAAAAGTTGAATTTGATGCACTAACAACACCAACCATTCTATTGGTAATAACCAACCATTACTGAGAACGTTCATAAACACAAGGTAATAAGACCAAATCCAAAAGGTCCAAATCCATTTGGATTTGGTCTTATTACTTTGTGTTTATAATCTACTAGCCGAATGACCCAGGCAACGCCCTGGGTTTACCCGATTAAATGCTTTTATTCAAATACTATTTGTTACATTTATAAATTGGCGCCGTGGATGTTATTCTTGTATAATATATAAATGAGTTTTAAAAATTGTAAAAAAAAAAAAAATGCATCGGCCGGGAATCGAACCCGGGGCGCCCGCTTGGCAGGCGAGCATTCTACCACTGAACCAAAAGCAAACGGTGACAGAATTAAGAACGCATGATGATGATAACTGTATATTATCCGTGACAGAGGCCACGACAGACGGTCGTGACTATATATATTAATAATCCAAATTGTGCCTTATTTAGAACGTTCATGTTTAGTGTCGACATTGTGAGGTTCTACTGTTCAGAAACAGAACGTGGGATGTTAAAAATTTGGTAAGGGGCAGCGGTAACTACAAGTCATGGTGAAATGTGAAGTGAACATCAGAATAACTCCTGTGTGCTCAATAATAGAATATGGTTTTAAAATATTGGTAAACTCCACCTTTGCCGGTCCCAAGCCCGGATGAAAAAGGAGGAGGGGGAGCAGTAAAAAGCTCACTAAAAAACCTGGGCTCAGCTGGCCCAGCTGATAGTACCCTGTAAGGGCTCCAGGGATACAGGATGAGCAGCATTTGTACTCCATGTTAGGAGTGGCTGCACATGGCGTCTGTTCCTTATGTCAGAGACGGCCATTTCTTTTGGAGCTAAGTCGGCCTGCCACTGAGTAGTGCTCCCGGTCTTAATGACAAAGGCAGACACATTCTACTTCACCCAGTGTGGAGATAAGAAAGAAGAAGACAAGTTAGCAGTTCTCCTGTAATAGGACACCTCTCCTTAAAGGAAAATTTGGTTCTATAAATGGACATTATTCTTTAGCGAGAAGTTCTAATGTTCTTTCTATCCATCTGATTACAAAATTTTCAATCCTGGCAGGCTCGCATCGATAGAGAGATATTATTTATTTAAAAATAAAAGAACCTTAAATGAAATATATGAAATTATAATAGTTAAACTTATCTATAGCGCCCCCTCTTGGGACTCACCAAAATAGGATGATATAGAGAGGGGGTGCTATAGACAGGTCACTTTTAATGTAAATCGCATCGTACTACGTATTTAAAATCGAGCGCTATAGAGAGGGAGGCGTAATTTAGAGGGAGCGCTATAGACAGGTTTAACTGTATATATATTTAATTGTGTGTATTATTAATATAATATAGACATAATATATAATAACAGTAGAACCTTACTATAATAAAAACACTTTATAACCAAAATTTTATACTGTTGCTATAACCACTGGTTAAAAAAAAAACACAAATGTGGCACTTTAAAAATCTTATAACAATGTTGCTGTGATTATAACAAAGTTTACTGTGTATGAGTAAATGTATAAAACACTATATTCATGGCACAAAAATTAAGATTATGGATTTAACTTGTTAACAAGACTATCTACAAATGTTATATTGTAGGTTGTGTATACAGAGAAATGGCATCTTACAAACATCATCTTGGACAAAACTTAAGGAAGTTGTACCTTTCAGCATGTATATTGGGATTCAGACAATAAGTCTGAAAGATACACTCATGGACAAAACTTAAAGGAAGTTTTACCTTTGCAGTATGTATATTGGGATTCAGACAATAAGTCTGAAAGATACACTCATGGACAAAACTTAAGGAAGTTGTACCTTTCAACATGTATATTGGGATTCAGACAATAACTCTGAAAGATACACTCATGGACAAAACTTAAAGGAAGTTGTATCTTTCAGCATGTATATTGGGATTCCGACAAAAAGTCTGAAAGATCCACTCATGGGCAAAACTTAAAGGAAGTTGTACCTTTCAGCATGTATATTGGGATTCAGACAATAAGTCTGAAAGATGCACTCATGGACAAAACTTAAAGGAAGTTGTACCTTTCAGCATGTATATTGGGATTCCGACAATAACTCTGAAAGATCCACTTATGGGAAAAACTTAAAGAAAGTTGTACCTTTGCAGTATGTATATTGGGATTCAGACAATAAGTCTGAAAGATCCACTTATGGGAAAAACTTAAAGGAAGTTTTACCTTTGCAGTATGTATATTGGGATTCAGACAATAAGTCTGAAAGATATACACAGTGACTTTTAATGAATACACACAAGATAACCAAGTGTCAACAAAATTGCCTATGTCTCCTAAAAAAGACTTTCAACTTCCTTAAGTTTTGTTTATGAATGTAATTAGTTACAAGATATAAATTGAGCTACAACATTTACTTTAAGAGATAAAGAACATGGCTATATACAAAACATTCATCTAAAAATTTGGTCCCTTTGAAAAGCCTAACAAATAATACTTGAGCATGATAAGGCACAATTTGGATTATAGATTATAAACACAAGGTAATAAGACCAAATCCAAATAAATAAATAGTGTGTGATGTTTCAGTAACAGCGTTGTTACCATCTTCAGACAAAAAAGTACTGAATGAGAAATTTTACCACAGCATGTTTTTTAACTTGATAACAGTAACTATTAAAAACATGCTGTGGTAAAATTTCTCATTCAGTACTTTTGTCTGAAGGTGGTAACAATACTGTTACCGAAACGTCACACACTATTTATTTATTTGGATTTGGTCTTATTACCTTGTGTTTAATACTTGAGCATGTCCTTTGGTGAGGTAGAAGGTAAAAAAAAAATATTTTTAAAGTGGAATCTAACACACAGCTACAGGGGGGAAAAAATAATTTGTAAAAGAAAAAAAAAAGGTAGATTTAAAAAAGATTTTAAAATGAGGTATATAGAGGATCATAAATGAATAAAGGTATTAAAAAAATATGGATTGACAGTCAATGGGTAACAAGACCATACAGTAAACTAGGTAGGGTTACCAGAAAAGGGGGAAGTTTACACAAGCAGGAACTTTTCATTTAATAATAAGGCACACAATTTGGATTATAGATTATAAACACAAGGTAATAAGGCCAAATCCAAATAAATAAATAATGTGTGACATTTCGGTAACAGCGTTGTTACCATCTTCAGACAGAAGTACTGAATGAGAAATTTTACCACAGCATCTTTTAAATAGTTACTGTTATCAAGTGTGTAAACAGAATAATATTCTGTGTTTCTCAGAAAACTATCTTCTTCTTATCAGCTATATTGTTTACACACCTGATAACAGTAACTATTTAAAACATGCTGTGGTAAAATTTCTCATTCAGTACTTTTGTCTGAAGATGGTAACAACGCTGTTACAGGAACATCCCACACTATTTATTTATTGGTCTTTATACCTTATCTGTATAACCATTGTTATTTATAAACAAACATCTTGTTTATCTTAATTAAACATCATCACTACTACCATGACAATATTCTATAATTCTACATGGCAAAGAACACTGCCAGTTGGATTTCCCTGGGGCAGAGGCAACAATATATACAGAGATTTGGAAGTCCAAGATTCTATCACATTGCATGCTTAAGTAACAAGACCAACATTTTTGAAATAGTAAAAAAAATAGATTTGCATAATTCTCAATCTGCATTATAAAGTGGCTCGAAATTTTTTTTAACTGAAATTTAGGAGAAATCAGAGACACAATGATAAAATATTACGATTCAGATATATTAAGAAAAATTGTAGATATTTGTTGAGAATATAAAATATATATTTAAAGATTTTTTTCCTTCTCTCTTTAAATGAAAAATTTTGTGTAGTTTTGCTCATATATATAAATAGAAGTAATAGAGAACCTCTCCCGTAAAAATAAACGTCAAATTTTGACACTTATTTTGAGGGGAGAGGTACCTTATGTTTCTATGGATCAATTTCTTCCCGAAACATCTCTCATCTATAAATAAATAAATGTCACCACTTCAATTTTTCAAAGCAGGTCTATAAAACTGTTGTCTCTTAACCCCTTGTGTAAAAATTACATTAATTCCATGAGTTCATGCTCCTAGAGTTAATCTCATGGAATGGGGTGTAGCTTTGGTGAAAGTCTGACTTTGCCTGTAATTTGAGGCTGTTCCTAACATGAGTCCATGCTCCTTGAGCTGACCTCATGAAATGGGGTGTAGGGGTGCAGCTTTCATTGATTATGGTACCATGATCCAGACACACTTTGGTGAAAGTCTGACTTTGCCTGTAATTTGAGGCCGTTCCTATAATGAAAGCAGATGCCACAAATAGTCTATAAAACTAAAGTGGTGATATCTATTTACTACAGATCCCTACTGTGTTAGCAGTAAAAAAAATCATTTTTAAACATGAAAGTCGAAAAAGGAAATCCAATTTGATACTTTGAAAAAAAAAAAAAAATGGAATAAAGAGAGGATGCACAGGATAAGTTGGTGATAAGGCACAATATGAATTATAGATTATAAACCTAAGGTAATAAGACCAATTCACACTATTTATTTATTTGGATTTGGTCTTATTACCTTGTGAAGTTGGTAAAATGGGGAAGAATGCATCCCCTGGTCAAACAAGTGGAAGTTGCTGATAGCACCAGTTATCATGAGATGTTTTCTCTACTTGGAAGAGGCCATTTGAGCAGCTGGCTTCTTGTTGAAGATCTTCAGATGGGGGAAGAGAGATGTCTAGTTAAAAAGTTGGTGAGTCCTGAACAAACATTTGAATGATGGAACATATTTAGAGTATATGATAAGGCACACAATTTGGATTATAGATTATGGTACAATATAATGCGGCTTATGATTGTAAAACGACATTGGAAAATATCCTGCATGAGTTTCTTTTAAATGAAAAATCGAAATTTATTTTTAAGGAGAAATAACGACTATTTCTAACCTTAGAGATGTGGTATGAAATGTGGGATGAATTGGGAAGAGTAATGATAAAATATGGAAAAATATGTCCAGTGTGGCCTAGTGGACATGGCATCTGCCCGGTAAGCAGAACACTGTGGGTTTGATTCCCATTCCCTGGGCACTTTTATTTTTTCCGTTTATCATTACTCTTTACAATTCATCCTTTCATACCTCATCTCTAAGGTTAGAAATAGTCGTTATTTCTCCTTAAAAATAAATTTCGATTTTTCATTTAAAGAAACTCATGCAGGATATTTTCCAATGTTGATTTACAATTATAGATTATAAACACAAGGTAGCAAGATACAAGGTAATCAAGGTATAATAATTTTAACCTAAAAGAAACAAAGATACTAGATTATAAGAAAAATTATTTTAAGAGACAATTTAAAGAAGCATTTTTCATTCAAAAGAAATGTGCTACAATTAACAGAATGGAAGAAAGAGGAAATATAAATGATATTTATAGATATGTTTTTAATTATATCTAAAAAAAAGTAGGTTTTTTTTTTTTTTTCACTTTTAATTCTAAGAATAATATTCTGTGTTTCTCAGAAAACTATCTTCTTCTTATCTGTTATCTTGTTTACACACTTGATAACAGTATTTAAAAACATGCTGTGGTAAAATTTCTCATTCAGTACTTTTGTCTGAAGATGGTAACAACGCTGTTAAATAAACGTCACACACTATTTATTTATTTGGATTTGGTCTTATTACTTTGTTTATATTTAGAATATACAATATACATTTGAAGATGGTGATTTTTGCTCTTTTCAATATCTTTCAACAATAAAACAGTTGAAACCCTTCCATAAAAACATCATTTGGAGGAGGGGGGGAACAGGATAATTTTGTTGCTATATAGCCACAATTGAAACAGTTGGGAGTTAAAAAAAACTTGGAATTATAAACAATGATAAAACACAATTTGGATAATAAATTAATTGTGTGTGACCTTTTGGTAACAAAGTTGTGTTACCATCATCAGACAAACAATTTTTTTTTAAGTCTTTTGTCTGATGATGGTAACAACGCTGTTATAAAAACGTCAAACACTATTAATTTATTTTGGATTAGGTCTTATTTTCTTATAGAATTATAGCAAGTTTTGATTTTTCGTTCAAAAGAAACACATGCAGGATAATTTTCAAATGTCGTTCTACAATCATAAGCCGCATTATATTGTATTATAAATTACATTATATATTATTTACGAATGGAAAAATATGTCCAGGGTAGCCTAGTGGACATGGCATTTGGTTGGTAAGCGGAACACTGTGGGTTCGATTCCCATTCCTGAACACTTTTATTTTTCCGTTCATCATTACACTTCACAATTCATCCTTTCATACCTCATCCCTAAGGTTAGAAATAATCGTTATTTCTCCTTAAAATAAATTTCAATTTTTCGATCAAAAGAAACACATGCAGGATAATTTTCAAATGTCGCTTTACAATTATAACAAGATTCCACTACCTCATTATCTCTATTCCTCAAATCATATGAAAAAAGCTTCCATTAGCACAGAAGTAGTTTCCAGGTAAATCTCTTACTGATACCCAACACGCTGAAAGTGATAGGTGCCTATAGACCTTGAAATGGGCTTCTCCTTTAACAGATGGTGAAAATTTGAAGGAAGATCTCCAATGACCCGGTTGAAAGGAGTCAAAGACACAACCAGAAGGTGTGCGAGCTGAAAGTGATGGTTACCAATTGATTAAATTGGAGAATATTTGTCCATATAGGCACCAAAAGTTGAATTTGATGCACTAACAACACCAACCATTCTATTGGTAATAACCAACCATTACTGAGAACGTTCATAAACACAAGGTAATAAGACCAAATCCAAAAGGTCCAAATCCATTTGGATTTGGTCTTATTACTTTGTGTTTATAATCTACTAGCCGAATGACCCGGGCAACACCCGGGGTTTACCCGATTAAATGCTTTTATTCAAATACTATTTGTTACAATTATAAATTGGCGCCGTGGATGTCATTCTTGTATAATATATAAATGAGTTTTAAAAATTGTAAAAAAAAAAAAAAATGCATCGGCCGGGAATCGAACCCGGGGCGCCCCGCGTGGCAGGCGAGCATTCTACCACTGAACCAAAAGCAAAACGGTGACAGAATTAAGAACGCATGATGATGATAACTGTATATTATCCGTGACAGAGGCCACGACAGACGGTCGTGACTATATATATTAATAATCCAAATTGTGCCTTATTTAGAACGTTCATGTTTAGTGTCGACATTGTGAGGTTCTACTGTTCAGAAACAGAACGTGGGATGTTAAAAATTTGGTAAGGGGCAGCGGTAACTACAAGTCATGGTGAAATGTGAAGTGAACATCAGAATAACTCCTGTGTGCTCAATAATAGAATATGGTTTTAAAATATTGGTAAACTCCACCTTTGCCGGTCCCAAGCCCGGATGAAAAAGGAGGAGGGGGAGCAGTAAAAAGCTCACTAAAAAACCTGGGCTCAGCTGGCCCAGCTGATAGTACCCTGTAAGGGCTCCAGGGATACAGGATGAGCAGCATTTGTACTCCATGTTAGGAGTGGCTGCACATGGCGTCTGTTCCTTATGTCAGAGACGGCCATTTCTTTTGGAGCTAAGTCGGCCTGCCACTGAGTAGTGCTCCCAGTCTTAATGACAAAGGCAGATGCATTCTACTTCACCCAATCATGATGGTTATCCTTTACAAGCTTGATACCCTAATATGATTGAGTGGAGATAAGAAAGAAGAAGAGAAAATAATGGTTACAGAATATGGTTACACTGCTACAATGTGTGGATGGCAACTGAAAAGTAAACTGCTGGAAGAGCACTTTTTTCTAATAAAGTAACTTACTTACTGTTACTGATGTAAAAATTGTTTTCACCAATTATAATATCAGACTGCTCTTAATTTTGTATTGGGCTATTCTGTGTGCATATACATCAAGTACTTGCAAACAATTCTTTTTTTGCATCAAAAATAAACACTTTTATGTTAAAGAAGGAACAAAAGTTAACGGCGACGAGTTTCTTTTATTAAAGCTGTAAATTCTGCAAGTTTTCGGACTTTGACGTCCTTCAACAGGCTACTTTCCAAGAAACTAGAAGATAATATTTATATACAGGTAAATATTCACATAATTAGAACTTTTCTTAATGAAATAAATGATTATTATACAAAATTATTTTCATCTATGTAAACAAATTTGTTCTGAGAAAAGGATGACAACCATAGGATGCAGGGAAAGACAAAAACCATCTGAAACCCCTCAGACAAATAAGGTTTTAGAAACTTGGGAGGATACATTTTTTCAAGGTGAGGGAACAGATTAAGTGCTATTATTATTAAATATGTGTAGGTATTGTGGAGGAAGGTCAATTTTTCTGTTAAAACTGTTCAGTTGGATAGATTATGTGGGTTATCATGATACTCCTGTGGAAGGACTGACAGGTCCGAAAGCTAGAGAATAAAATTTGAACAAGAAACTTAGCCCTGGAGACTTTATTTCCTTTATAATAGATTATGTTACCTTTGTGAATTCAATAGCATAAATAGAAAGATTGACCTCTTCTCTTTAAGGGGGGAGGATTTCAACTTTCTTCAGCAGCCTCACCCCCTGTATCAGTAGCTCTTCTTAGTTTCCCTGCCTTAGGCAGGGAGGAGATTTACTTGATCGGTGGGAGGGCGATGGCATTGCATTTTGTCTTGAGGGAGATCTTCCACTGGTAGATATGGCGACAGGTTTTCTTCTTTCTTATCTCCACTCAATCATAATAGGGTATCAAGTTGTGACCCTTGATGGTGTCTGTATGACAACCATCATGACTGGGTGAAAGTTTTTGACAAGTGACAGGTTTTGAAAGTGGTTATCCATTTCTACCTCAACTTTGGCATTTTGGTTGAACCCGGTGTTAAAATTGTTAAAGTAGGTCAGCCATCTTGTCCTGGCTTCCTCGAAAACACTCTATCTCTGCAATATTGGGTGACATGTCCCAGGTGACCATAATGGAAACATATTGGGATGTTTTCGTGTGTCCTTCATTCATTAGTTCTCTGTGGTGGTGTCTGGTTGGGTACCGGTGATCTTTGGTTTAGGTACTGCTGTTGTGACGTTTGTTTGAATATTTGGGGTCGGTTAGAGTACTGTTGTTGTGGCATTGGTCTTTGAACGGGCTGTGAAATTGCAGACAGGTTTCTTTCAACTTCCTCTTGAATAATTAGATCCAGCAAAGATAGCTTGAAAGTGGCTGACTCGTAATTTAATGCATGATGGATTTCTTCTTGGACAATAGGTCTAAATAAGATACTCCAAAGATTTCGACTCTGCAGGGCTGATGGAGGCAACATTAGGCAGTCTATTGAAAACTACCCGCTTATTTAAACTCTTCTTTTGCCATAGCTCAATTATCTGGCACCACCTTGAGAGTTACATGGTGGTAGCTATCTCCAAAGTTCAAATTGCCTATTTGATAAACTAGAAGTGTGAGGATAGTAAATAGTGCTCAAAGTTGTGGATGATAAAAGTGTTTATCTTTTCTACTATCTTCCAGCCTTTGTGTTCCGAAGCGATAGCTACTCCCAGGGGTGAGAATGTCCTCAAAAGGTCAAACTACAGTAAAACCCCTCTATAGTGAACCCCAATGGGACAGAGCTTTTGGTTCACTATAGCCACGGTTTGGCTTTTTTTTTTTTACTTTTCAAAATTTTTAGACCGTATAATTAAAGGACAGCCATACACACAAGAAGAGGCTGCCTCTTAATAGTGGTCACTTTGTTTTAATTCCCTTAATTGACCAATTTCCTTACATTAATACTGAATAATAATAGAAATCATTAGATGATAGGTTCTTCTTATCATTAACATACATGTACCTCTGTCTAATTTAAAAATCAAGACAAATCCTAGGCAAAGTTTTATATATATTAAATATATATTTAAAAAGATATAAAATGATTTTAAAACATCATTATCACATTATATAATAGAATGTTTACTTGAAAAAATGGCTCCAACACCTTGTTGCTTCAAAGCACCATTCAAATAAAGTTAGTGTTTTTCTTCCATTTCATGTTTCCACATATTCCTCTAGGTCTAGATTTCATTTTTTTTTTTTTAACCTGTCATGCAAAACATTGCTGACTTTAAAATCACCATAGTCAATGGCATAAAAATAATTTTTGTTTCATCACAGGCATTTTTATTTGGACTTTTTTTTTTTTGCCCTAAAACGTACGATCGTGATCGCGGCAAAAGTTGTGGTTGATTCCTCTTTGGAACAATTTTTAATAGCTTTATATTTTATCTCTTATAATAGAAAAGTTATATTCTCTTATTTTAATATGTTCTTAACATTTTGCCTGTGTTGTTTCACTTTGAAAAGTTCTGAAAATGGCCATTTTTTAAAAAAGAAATACGCTTTATTTTTAAAATGCCTTTGTTTTCTTCATTTTGGAAGCCATTTGCATTTTTTATATTTCAAATTTAATGGGTGCAAATATATTCTATTTAATAAAAAGTATAATGTGTTAAAATTTATACAACATACAGCAAAAATAAAGTGCAAAATTCAAAACAAACAATGCCGCTAAATTTATTGTTTTGAAATCGCCATCCGCGAGCTGAAACATGCTTAAAATTTTTTTTTTAATTACAATTCTAGTTCGTTATAAGCATAGTATTTTAAATAGATTTTATTATTTTGGGACCGAAAATAGGTTCGTTATAGGGGTAGTTCGTTATTCTAAAAATCGCAAAGTTCGTTATAACGATGGTATTTTCAATGTAATGGAATTGGGAATCGCCGTGGGTTCGTTATAAGGGAAGGTTCATTATATCCAGGGTTCGTATTAGCGGGGTTTTACTGTATGTAGCAGGGGGTAAAACTTGACTATCAAAGCTCATGCACAAAATAATGGCTGTCAGCATTATCACACCATAACCCAAATCAGATCTGATTACCTGGTGAAAAGAGAAATCCCTATATATAAAAGTCAGTGTATGTATGTTTGTTTGTCTGCTATACACGTCCACAAGGGAGAGGTGTCCGCTAGCGAGGATAACTGTTAAAGGGAACTCCGCCTTTGCCGGTCCCAAGCCCGGATGAAAAAGGAGGAGGGGGAGCAGTAACAAGCTCACTAAAAAACCTGGGCTCAGCTGGCCTGGCTGATAGTACCCTGTAAGGGCTCCAGGGATACAGGATGAGTCTGTACTCCATGTTAGGAGCAGCTGTACATGGCGTCTGTTCCTCATGTAAGAGGCGACCATTTCTTTTGGAGTTAGGTAGGCCTGCCACTGAGTAGTGCTCCCAGTCTTAATGAAAAAGGTACGGCACATTCTACTTCACCCAGTCATGATGGTTGTCAAGCATTACAAGCTTGATACCCTAATATGATTGAGTGGAGATAAGAAATAAGAAGACTGTTAAAGGGAGGTTCTCTCTACTTATATGAATCAGAATCCAGGTATGAATTCTGGCAGTTCTGTAAATAATTGTTGTAGGGCTCTCCTAAGACAGAAACCCAAGTATTTTGTTGGTCAGACATCACAAGAGAATGCTATTTCTACGTAATAAGGTCAGCAGTGCCTGATTCACCAAACTTATCATTGCCATGCCAGATAGATAACATTTGGAGATAAGACTTTGATGAGCAGTATTCCATCAGCTATTGAAACAACAAAGGATTTATAAACGCAAGGTAATAAGACCAAATCCAAATAAATAAATAGTGTGCGACGTTTCTGTATCAGCGTTGTTACCATCTTCAGACAAAAGTACTGAATGAGAATGATAAGGCACAATTTGTATTATAGATTATAATGACAAGGTAATAAGACCAAATCCAAATAAATAAATAGTGTGTGACATTTTGGTAACAGCATTGTTAGCATCTTCAGACAAAAGTACTGAATAAGAAATTTTACCACAGCATGTTTTAAATAGTTACTGTTATCAAGTGTGTAAACAAGATAACAGATTAAAACATGATGTGGTAAAATTTCTCATTCAGTACTTTTGTCTGAAGATGGTAACAACACTGTTACCAAAACATCACACACTATTTATTTATTTGGATTTGGTCTTATTACCTTGTGTTTATAATCAATAATCCAAATTGTGCCTTAATAACAAAGGACTTATATAAAAGGGTGTACCTGGATCTATAAAAAAAAAAAATTCTCAAAATATTTCAAGATTGCTCCCTCTTTATCAATTTATTGCACAGTAAAACTTAATTTACAAATTCTTGTAGATCACCATGAAAACAACTTTGTCAATGGTCAAAAAATAATTAATGATAATAATACATTAAAAATTAAAATTGAAAATGATTTTTAAAAAATTTGTAAATTAAATTTACGTGCATGTTGTAATATATCCCAATACATCTATGTCTCCATGTATTGTATAATGTAATTGCCAAAGTGTGACAAATAAAATTTCGAGTGAGTGACAGCCGATGCCAGAAGAAGTAAAGAGGTCCGAAAAACAAGTCGGGTATGCCCTGTGCCCTGCTCAGAAAGTCTCTCAAAGTTAGTGTTTTATTGAAGATTTTTGATAACTACATTCATATGGGAAGACCAAAAAGGGACACCACCCCAGGAATGTACATCTGGGGCCCCTCTAGCTTCCGGGTAATTTACGACCGTCTGCATTCTGGTCTCGACGGCGGCATTCCAGTCGGTCCCCACACAGCCCCTTTAGTCGGCTTGGGGACGAGACTTGCAGACGTCTCTAGACAGTTCTCCCCTAGACTGGTGTCGGCTGGACTCACTCTTTCGCCATCTCCGTGGTGACATCTAATATGCCTCGTCCTTTTGTGTAATCTCAATTCCACGCCTGAAACCACTCTAATCATTGTGGCCACCACGACTGCAAACCAACATGCCACACTACATTCATCCAACAGATACAACAACTGTACATCACTACATGCAATAAATTGATAAAGAGGGAGCAATCTCTTGAAATATTTTGAGAATTTTTTTTTTTCTTTACAGATCCTGGTATGCCCATTTATATAAATTTAATTGATGGATCGACTTTTGACACAAACAAAAGATTGTTTCTAAAAAAAAAAATTCAACCCTTTCTCCAGGACACCATCCAACGATGTAGAACATGAAGGTTGTTGCAACCACGGGTCAAAGTCTGACAATTTCAGAGCTAAATAAAGTCCTAGAAAAAGGGAATGTGTGACTGTTGTATAGGCTTAGAGATAGTAGCCTGGAATGTCTCAGCACTTTCTTATAGCAGGAGTAATATGGAACGCTTCCACCATTTTGAATGTCATCCTTGCACATTCGGCGTATCACAGGGCCCATGCTAATCTTCTCTGTATCCTTCCTATTGTAGTAGTTGTACCGCCGAACTGGTATCACAGGGCCCATGCTAATCTTATCTGTATCCTTCCTATTGCAGTAGTTGTACCGCCGAACTGGTATAATAGGGCCCATGCTAATCTTCTCTGTATCCTTCCTATTGTAGTAGTTGTACCGTCGAACTGGTATCACAGGGACCATGCTAATCTTCTCTGTATCCTTCCTATTGTAGTATTTGTACCGCCGAACTGATATCACAGGGGCCATGCTAATCTTCTCTGTATCCTTCCTATTGTAGTAGTTGTACCACCGAACTGATATCACAGGGGCCATGCTAATCTTTTCTGTATCCTTCCTATTGTAGTAGTTGTACCGCCGAACTGATATCACAGGGGCCATGCTAATCTTCTCTGTATCCTTCCTATTGTAGTATTTGTACCGCCGAACTGGTATCACAGGGGCCATGCTAATCTTCTCTGTATCCTTCCTATTGTAGTAGTTGTACCACCGAACTGGTATCACAGGGGCCATGCTAATCTTCTCTGTATCCTTCCTATTGTAGTAGCTGTACCACCGAACTGGTATCACAGGGGCCATGCTAATCTTCTCTGTATCCTTCCTATTGTAGTAGTTGTACCGCCGAACTGGTATCACAGGGCCCATGCTAATCTTATCTGTATCCTTCCTATTGCAGTAGTTGTACCGCCGAACTGGTATAATAGGGCCCATGCTAATCTTCTCTGTATCCTTCCTATTGTAGTAGTTGTACCGTCGAACTGGTATCACAGGGACCATGCTAATCTTCTCTGTATCCTTCCTATTGTAGTATTTGTACCGCCGAACTGATATCACAGGGGCCATGCTAATCTTCTCTGTATCCTTCCTATTGTAGTAGCTGTACCACCGAACTGGTATCACAGGGGCCATGCTAATCTTCTCTGTATCCTTCCTATTGTAGTATTTGTACCGCCGAACTGGTATCACAGGGGCCATGCTAATCTTCTCTGTATCCTTCCTATTGTAGTAGTTGTACCACCGAACTGGTATCACATGAGCCATGCTAATCTTCTCTGTATCCTTCCTATTGTAGTAGTTGTACCGCCAAACTGGTATCACATGAGCCATGCTAATCTTCTCTGTATCCTTCCTATTGTAGTAGTTGTACCGCCGAACTGGTATCACAGGGGTCATGCTAATCTTCTCTGTATCCTTCCAATTTTAGTATATGTACTGACGAACAAGTGTGGACAACATGTATAACAGGGGTAATATTATCCCCTCCTGTCTAATTGTCAAATGCACTTGCCTCCACTGCTGAGATAATGGAACCTAATGGAGATTGTTTAAACAACTTGAGGCATAAGCAACAACAACTTGTCTCCACTTGTCATACTGCAGATTTTACCTATTCTTCTGACTTATTCTGAACCTGATTTGTATGGTTATGATTCAGAAATGATACACAGTAAAACCCTGCTGAAACAAATCTGGGATATAGAGAACCCAATCTCCAATTCCATTTAAAGCCAACGTCCGTGTAGAAAAGGTAAAAAGGAAGATGAATGAAGGAAACAGATTAGATAACAAACATTCCAAGGAAATGGAAGTCTGATGCCTGTACCAGTTATTTGGAGTCTTACAACTAATATTGAAATCTTCATTTCTAGAGAAAGAGTTACAAGAAAATAAGGTGTAATCCAAATAAATTAAGAGTTGTGTGATGTTTCGGTAACAGCATTGACAAAAAAATAAATAAGCATAATAAACCTCATTCAGTACTTTTGTCTAATGATGGTAACAACGCTGTTCAGAAACATTAGACACTATTAATTTATATGGATTAGGTCTTATTTTCTTGTAGATATAATCTACTAGCCGAATGACCCGGGCAACGCCCGTGTTTTACCCGATTGAATGTTTTTATTCAAATACTATTTGTTACAATTATAAATTGGCGCCTTAAATAAATGCATATATTAGTTAATAACTATAGCCTATGTGCTTTATCTGCCTATGTACTGTTGGCTTCCGTAGGTAAGACGCACAGGGAGGTCACGTGCTCGCCGGCAGCCAACGGGCGCGCGCCGCCGGCAGGGGGGGGGGGGGGGGGGGCATTACGTCACTCAAGGTCACCGTCGCGCCACATGATCGTAGCTGACCAATAGGAGGGCGCCGGCAAACCGTGACAGAGTCGGCCGGCTGGCTAGATGACGGATTAGGAAAGACGCTCGTAACTGTATATATAATAATTCATATTGCGATTTATCTTTCTTCTTCTTTCTTATCTCCACTCAATCATATTAGGATATCATGTTGTGACCCTTGATGGTGTCTGTTTGACAACCATCATGACTGGGTGAAGTAGAATGCATCTGCCTTTGTCATTAAGACTGGGAGCACTACACAGTGGCAGGCCGACTTAGCTCCAAAAGAAATGGCCGCCTCTGACATGAGGAACAGACGCCATGTGCAGCCGCTCCTAACATGGAGTACAAACGCTGCTCATCCTGTATCCCTGGATTAGGAGCCCTTACAGGGTACTATCAGCCGGGCCAGCTGAACCCGGGTTTTTAGTGAGCTTGTTACTGCTCCCCCTCCTCCTTTTTCATCCGGGCTTGGGACCAGCAAAGGCAGAGTTCCATGAGAAAATTAAAATGGCGAACGACATACAGCAAGCTTCAGTCCCAGCATTTATACCGCAATGCTGCACTTCTAGCCGTGGAGTGCATGCACCAACTACAGCTACAGTGACACTGAAAGGAGCAAGTAATATATTTTTTAATTATAAATTTGTATTTAAACAACAATTAACTAATGAAATTGTCAAAATTCAAATTGCGACATGATCAAATTATTGATGGAGTCGAATTAAAATTGGTTATATTACACCTATCCCCCAATTTACACGGTAGATATGTTCCTGAGAAAAACGTGTAAATCGGGGGATAGGTGTACACAGAAATAAAAATAAAATGCATTGACAGGTTAAAATATGTAGACAGCACATAAGCTCAGGATTCCTCTTGAGATGTGTACACAGCGCATGTGTTCAATCACAGTAGCATTTAGTATAGTGCGATAAAAACAAACAAAAAAACTTATTTGGAAAACCGTGTAAAAGCGAAAACGTGTAAAACAAGTACCGTGTAAATCGGGGGATAGGTGTATTGGGTATTAGCACTTCCCCAAATAAACCCACTTAGACTTACATCCCCACCTCTGTCTCGTCAATATTGTAAGAGAGAGAGAATCCAATAATAAAAACCTCTACTAACTTAAAAAGCATGCATTTGTCCCCTAAAATCATTCAAATAAGAAGGAACCATTCTTTCTGTACAGTTTACATAGGCTCCATAATGGTTGGCACAGGTGTTACCTAACATAGTACCCATCAGTGTTATATCAGTGGGAGAGATAAACTTCCCATTGTTTATAAAAATGGGGATCACAAAAGATCACAGCTCCAAATCAGAAACCACCTTGACAAAAACTGTGTTAGCCATTTATAAATAAATATGATAAAGCACAATTTGGATTATAGATTATAATAAAAGAAAATAAGACCTAATCCAAATAATTTAATAGTTGTGTGACATTTCGGCAACAGCATTGTCACTATCATCAGACAAAAGAATAAATCGTTCATCCATTTATTCTTTTGTCTGATGATGGTAACAATGCTGTTGCCGAAACGTCACACACTATTAAATTATTTGGATTTGGTCTTGTATTAGCTGATGGCCTATTTATTTGTTGACATATCTTTTATTATTCTTCTTGGAGAGACATCAGGGACATGGCTATAGAAGATAAAATGTCTTAATGAGAAGTTTTTGTTAAGGCTTCCAATTGCAAGGTCATAGATACATCAATGCTAACTTGCTATGTTTGTTTAAAATAGAAATTTGGGGTCGACGGAAGGGTGGTCAAAATAGTTGGTTTTCAACTGCTATGACCTGGGAATGATTCCCGCATTGGACACTTTTTTCTAATTTAAAAAAATGCTCCAGTGGCCCCCGAAGTTTGACAAAGTCCAACCACACCAGAAAGTGCAAGTAACCAAATGGGGCGCTGGAACATTTGTAAGTGCAAAGTTAAACTACTTTTTACATGTGTAGACATGAGGTGCACTTACCAGGTCTATTAATATGAAACGCGAAAATGGGCGCCAGAGGCCGCTGTGCAACTTTATTTGAGCCGACGGTGGCGCTGTTGTAGGCGTTTTGTTCTTTGACTCACGTGGCATCAGCATGCGTGCAGTTTTAGAAAAATTCAAATCGTGAAAATTTTCTGGAGCCTGTGGAAAATAGCGATTTACGAACCAAAAAGTGCCCATTTGCGGGAGTTTTGTTGTTCGCCTTCAACTGGAAGAAAAGTGCCACTGAAGCCCACAGAATGCTCGAGGAAGTTTACAGCGACCATGCTCTGAGCAAATCGCAGTGTTACAGGTGGTTTAAAAAATTCCAAAGTGGCGATTTTGAACTTGATAATGAACCACATGGAAAACCGCCCCAAAAGTTCGAGGACGCTGAACTGCAAGCTTTGTTGGATGAGGACAGTACCCAAATGCAGTAGAAACTCGCAAAATAGCTCCAGGTGTCTCAAGGTGCTGTTTCTCTACGTTTAAACAGCCTCGGAATGACCCAAAAGCTTTCCAGATGGGTCCCCCACGAGTTGAGCGAAAGGCAGCAATAACGGCGTCTGGTAACCTGCGAAGGGCTGCTCGCCAGGCATGAAAAGAAGTCATTTTTGCACCGAATCGTAACTTCTGATGAGAAATGGATCCACTTCAGCAATCCTACGTGCTAAAAGTCGTGGGGCAGGCCCGGCCAATTTCCAAAACAGACGCCTAGGCCCAATCGCTTCGGAAAAAAGGCAATGCTTTGCATATGGTGGGACCAGACCGGCGTAGTATATTTCGAGCTCCTGAAACCTGGCAAAATGGTCAATACTAGTCGCTACGAACAACAAATGTACAGTTTTGAGAGAGGCGTTGCATGAAAAAAGACCGGAATGGCGTGAAAAGCACAACAACCTGATACTGCAGCATGACAACTCTCCAGCCCACAACGCTACGGTGGTCAAAAACACCATAAAAGACTTGGGCTGGGAACTCTAACCCCACCCGCCGTACTCACCAGACTTAGCGCCGTCGAACTACCACCTTTTCACATCTTTAGGACACGCCCTAAAAAACCAGGAATTTTCAAACTCAGACATACTCCGAAAATGACTTGTTGACTGGTTCGACTCAAAAGGAATAGAAATTTTCAGACGAGGAATTCGAAAATTGCCTGAAAAGTGGTCCGAATGTATAGCTAATCAGGGCAGTTACTTTGAATAAAAAATCTTTTGTTGTATGGAATTGGTGAACTTTTGAATTCACTGAAATTTTTCGCGTTTCATACTAATAGACCTGGTATAATAAAAGCAGTCACCCACTTGATTATCATGGCCCGGCTGATAGTACCCTGTAAGGGCTCCTAATCCAAGGATACAAGATGAGCAGTGTTTGTACACCATGTTAGGAGCGGCTGTATATGGCATCTGTTCCTCATGTCAGAGGTGGCCATTTCTTTTGGTGCTAAGTCGGCCTGCCACTGAGTAATGCTCCCAGTCTTAATGACAAAGGCAGATGCAATCTACTTCACCCAGTCATGATGGTTGTCAAGTCTCAACCTCTACAAGCTTGATACCCTAATATGATTGAGTGGAGATATGAAAGAAGAAGACAACTTAATCTAAAAGAAAATATAACCTAATCCAAATATATTAATAGTGTGCGATGTTTCGGTAACAACGTTTTCTTACCATTATCAGACAAAAGAATAAATGTTTGAAAGATTTATTCTTTTGTTTGATGATGGTAACAACGCTGTTAACTGAAAGGTCACAAACTATTAATTTATTTGGATTAGGTCTTATTTTCTGGTAGCTATAATCCAAATTATGCTTTATCGATTCCATCCTAAGTTTAAAATTGTTGTTACAGTAGAACCTCCCTGTAAAGGACAATACCTAATTGCAGAGTCAAATTGCCCTTTAGGGAGAGGTGTTCTCTTACCGGAGAGTTGCTAAATAGTAAAAATGGTCATTTTGCAAATGAAAACTGTCCTTTATAGAGTGGTATCCACTAAAGGGAGGTTCTACTGTATAAGGAAAATTTCTAACGATGATAAAGTACAATTTAGATTATAGATACAAGAAAATAAGACCTAATCCAAATAATTTAATTTTTTTGTCTGATGATGGTAACAATGTTGTTACCGAAACGTCACACACTATAAATTATTGCTGATTTGAGAGTACAATGTCAAACGAACAGTTCTAGTTTAAGCCAAATGGTTTCCAGTAAAGAAGAATACAGAAAATTTAACACATTCTGTAGACTCTATTTCAAATGCCATGGACCTGAATTACATTAAGAAAATTTAAATTTCTAGTTTTAATTAGTATATTTGTGCCACTGGTTTAGTGGTTGTAATTCTAAAGATATATTGGACTTTTGATAATATGTATATAAATAATCTTTGTTTCTTGTATAATTTATTGTTCTAAAATGTAAATTTGAATAACTTTCACTCTCTCTCTGAAACTATAAATAATTTGTATATATTTTTAAAATATGTACATAAAATAGATTAAATATTTACATGCAAATATCCACATAGGATATAGCGTGTGTTTTGTAATAAATAAAAAACTATTAAATTATTTGGATTAGGTCTTATTGTATAAGGTAATGTACAAATATATAGTTTAGGTATAAACAAATAATGTTACTTACCGGTAAGTATGCAATGTTCTTGTAATGTCTTATGTTAGAATGGGTGTTACATGCATCCACAAAATTTTGCTTTTTTATCATCATCTTCATCAATTATCATCTCTTCAATTTCTCTTTCCCTCGGAGATAGCTGGAATGGATTGAAATAAAGTTTCTTTCTCCATAATCTCAGACTGGCTTCAGGTGACTGCATATGACCTGAACTTGCTCGCCGTTGAGATATATGATGAGATACATGATTGAGCATTTCTTGTAGATCTGTATCTTTTGCCATCTTACTGAAGACATCCACTATGGCATTACATAACCATGATCCAGTACATTCATTCCTTGCTGCTACATTATTTACCAAAGTTGGATAGAAAAACAAAATATCTGAAAATGTAGGTACAGTCGTCTGACTCATTTTTTGTGAATCAAATTTATCATGACTTTGTTTGATTTGTTTTATTATTTTAATTCCTTGATCCATTTTATGACCTCTACATGCTTGAATAAAAAACATTTTGGGTTTGTTTTGTAAATTTGTATTATGGTTACTAAATATATCCATTAGGTTGTTTTCATAAATTGGTTTGCAATCAATACCCAATACACAATTTTCGCCACCATGGGTTAATATAACAACAATAGCTGAATCTAAATCAGCATGCCTTGGATCATTGGCAAATATTCTCAGTGCTTGTAACATTTTCTTTCTTTTCAAATCTTTTGCTATTATACATTTATATCCCATTTGTGAGAAAAGTGATAGAAATCTCTGAGCATCAACATCAGATCCTTCACGGACATCATCCTTAAAATTAACATTATTAATAACTAAGCATAAACCTCTTGGTCTTGTATTCATTTTGTAAGTAAATTGTCCTTCATGAATATTAGAAGAATATAATACTTCTACTTCTTTGAATGATAATAAATTTAGTTTGCCTGGGGCTAATATTCGTACTGCATCTATATACTTTTTTTCCAAAAGAACATCGATAAAATTATTGAAGGCATCTGGTCCTCTTTTAGGTAATTCTTCTAATAAACACACAATTTGGTCGCTTTTTCCTGCTTGCTTTTGGAAATCATTGATCATTACTTGATTAAAAACTCTTCTTTCTAATAAGGGTTCGATGATTTCTTCAAATTCAATCAGGGGTGTGAGCTTTTTAATATTTTTTTCAATAATACGTCGTTGCGATGGCTCCATAGGCGCTTATATTGAAATGGGTCTTTATCTAAATTATGTACAATATTATATATATAATATGAATCTAATTAAAAATTATATATTATTAACAAATCACAAGTAATAAAAGCTAAACAAATTGTAGTTTCGCTTTTGTTAAAAGTACAAAGTGAAAAGAAAGAAAAGTTGCGTGATGATGAGCATAGAAATATTTCAACAGTACCGCTGGTGAAAAAAAAATAACGTTAATTTTTTCAAATCTTCATTTTAATAAATATATATTTCTTTAGAGTGTGTTTAAATAAATAATATTATGTTACGCAAAACTTTGACTTTAATCATCATAGATGCTGACGTCACTACGATGACGTAACAACTTCCAACGACTACCTTCAACCTTGCTGATGTTTACCGCTAACTTGTCTTAACAATATATGTAATGGAACAAGTCGTTCCTTAAATAAATATATATTTGTTTTTTTATCTAAAGGGATGTCCTCGTAACTATAACATACGTGAGTACAAAAACAACCAGAAATCCTCAAAAAGAATAACCATATTTTGCTAAGCCTATATCAATTTGGTAGCAGTGCGTTGTTTGGGCGCGCGAATTGGACTAACCGCCAATTGATCCATTTAAATCAAAAGGAAATTAAATAATTGGACTAACCGCCAATTTAGAAAGAAAAAGTTGAATAAAAATGGATACACATAACTTAGCAAAAATCGAACAGTTAACAGAAAACAACTATACCACGTGGTCCATGAAAATGGAAGCAATTCTAGATTCAAAAGATCTCTTCGAGGACGTAATTGTTAATGACGAGCCAGACTTTACAAAAAATAAACTAGAATATGATATTTGGAAGAAAAAGAATCGGGAAGCATACAGCCTAATAATATTGTCACTTTCGGATGACTTAACAATCATCTTTCGAGGCGATAAAAGAGCCAAAAGAATTTGGTACGACATAAAGAAAAGGTTTGAAGGATCTCTAGAAAATAAAAGGATAGACCTAATGTTGGATCTAGCCAGACTAAAATTGAACCCAAATGAAAATGTCAACATGTATATTGTACGAGCACAGAAACTGGCACAAGAGATCACCCAGCTAGGAAAGACTGTAACAGAAAGAGAACTTGTACGATACATTGTTGAAGGACTCACACCTAACTTTGACACGATCGCAGCAGCACTGTCAATAAACAGAGAAATCTCCTTACCAGACTTGAGACAAACTCTACTGGATTTCGAGAAGAAAAGACAGGACAGAAGCAAAAATCCTGAAAATGCTTTCAGATCATCAGGCAACCAATTCAAAGAAAAATCATGCTTCATTTGCAAAAGAAAAGGACATTTCAAGAAAGACTGTTGGTTCAACCCTGACAACAAAGGAAATCAAAAGAATACAACAAACAAAAATAACATGGCCAGTACAAGGAACTACCATAAAGGACCAAAACAAAACAAAGACACAGCCAGGTCAGCAATCCAAGAACGAATGGAGGAACCATCCCAACGAAGAGACTCCACTTCAGAATACGCACTACATGCAAGCACAAGGGAGGAACGCCCGACAACTCAGGACGTGTGGATAATTGATTCTGCGTGCACAAGCCACATGACTTCCCATGGTGATTGGATCGAGCACAAGACGGAGGAGAGAAGAAGCATACAAGTGGCAGAAGAAGGGAGGCACATCGAATCTACCTCATCGGGATTAATCCAAGCTACTGTACAAGGTAAGGACAAACTTAACAACGCTGTAACCCTGCATAATGTCCTCCATGTACCACACCTGAAAGGAAATCTAATGTCCATTCCAAGCGCAGTAAGAAGAGGGAACTCTGTTCTTTTGAACTCTGAAGGAGCATACATATACTCTTCTGATGACAAGCTAATAGGAACAGGCAACTTTGATGGTAACATGTACACATTGAACCTATCACGTTTATCTGAAGCAACTCATGTCCCAAACGAACATTGCTTGATTTCAAAGGACAATTCTAGGACTGCATGGCACAGAAGGTTAGGACATCCTAGTAACAACAAATTAGACCTGATTTTGAAGAACAATCTTCTAAAAGGCTTGAACTCTATAAATGGTACCCTTGATCAATGTGATGCTTGCTCCTTGGGAAAAATGACCAAAGTACCCTATGTTCACACAGATAGCAATCAGGAAAGCTACCCATTTGAAGCCATTTATGTCGATCTCTGTGGTCCAATGAGAATAAACTCCTTGGGCGGAAGTAAATATTTCTTGACCATCGTAGATGGATTTTCTAGGAGAATATTTGTAGAATTTCTCAAAGATAAACTCTCAGCAGCAGAAGTTTTGAAGAAGTTTATTGTAAAGAGAGAAAACGAGCTAAGCTCAAAACTAAAACGACTTAGAACAGATAACGGAACAGAATTTATCAATAAAAACCTTGAAACCTTCATAGAATCCAAAGGAATTAAACATGAACTAACTACACCGTACACCCCAAGAAGCAATGGGAGAGTTGAAAGAGCTAACAGAACACTATTAGACAAAGGCCGAACACTTCTGGCAGACTCCCAATTACCCCTACACTTCTGGGCAGAAGCTGTGAATACAGCTGCATATCTGTACAATCTAACTCCCACAACCAATGACCCAGACACTACCCCTATGGAAAAATGGAAAGGTAAAAAGCCATCCGTCTCTCACATCATGAGATTTGGTTGTGAAGTCTTCTATAAACTCGAGAATCATCAAAGACACAAACTAGAAGCTAAATCTAAGAGAGGAATATTTGTAGGCTATTCAAGATGCAGAAGAGCTTATCGAGTATTTGATATCACAGCGAGAGTCATTCTTGAAACCGCAGACATTCACTTCAGAGAGAACAATAATGTCATCTCGGAAGAAAAACAAAATGATAATAATACGGACACTGACACATATTTCTTCATTCAGGAGGATGAACAACTGGACAATCATGTTCTATCAGATGTTGATATTGAAGAGCCAGCACCAGATACCATGGTCAACAGACAGACAGAGTCAAGTGAATCAGACAGACCACAAAGAACTCGAACAATACCTAAAAGATTCGATGACTACGTTCTGGCTACTACGAATGAAACCATTCCGAAAGACTATGAAGAAGCCATCGCATGCGAAGACAAGAAACATTGGGAGAACGCAATGCTTGAGGAAATACAGAACATGTACTCGCATCAAGTATGGGAACTGGTACCTAGACCTGTAAACGCTAAAGTTGTCAAAAGTAAATGGGTGTTCAAAATATCTAAAGACCAAGAAAACAAAACTTACAAAGCTAGACTTGTTGCAATGGGATACAACCAAATCCCAGGAAGAGATTACAACGAAAGTTTCAGCCCTGTAATTAAAAATGCCACCCTCAGGACTATTTTGTCAATGGCAGCAACAAAAGATTCAGTCATTAAACTATTTGATGTAAAAGCAGCCTATCTAAATGGAAACATTGAAAATACAATATTCATGGAACAACCTGCTGGATTTGTCCAAGACAGAAACAAAGTTTGCAAACTCAACAAAAGTATTTACGGTCTACCTCAATCCGGAAGATCGTGGTATGAGAAATTCAGTCAAGTACTTCATGACTGTGGACTGGAAAACTTAAATCTGATCCTTGCCTATTTAAATGGAATATTAAAGACAAATACTTCTATGTAGGGATATATGTTGATGACTTTATCACTGTCTCAGATTCTGAAGATACCTCAAACAGATTCATCAATAAATTGAGACATCACCTGGAAATAAAGGATGTAACATGTAAAGGCATGTTTTTGGGAATCAAGATCATACAAGACAAGGAGGGAATTTCGCTACAGCAAAGCCACTATGTACAACAAATATTGCAGAAATATGGAATGGAAAATTGTAAGGAAGTTCCAACACCAGGTTCCAAAGAAATCAATTTGGATAATCATATTGAAGATGACAATTGTGAACAGCACACTTACCAGGAAGCCCTTGGAATGCTAATGTTTCTAGCTGTTAACACCAGACCCGACATTGCTTACATCACTAGCAAACTTTCACAGTACTCCAGACAACCAAAACAGATGCACTGGACAGCAATCAAAAGAGTTATGAGATACCTACGAGGAACAATTGACCTAGGAGTGAAATTTGAAAGAGGGAAGACTGGAATCCTGAAGTCCTACGCCGATGCCAGCTGGTCGACCACTCATGACGGAAAATCCTACGGCGGATATGTATTGAAGCTCGGCGAAGCAACTATAGACTGGAAAAGTAGTAAACAACCACTCGTCGCCCTCTCCACAATGGAAGCGGAAATGATAGCTGCTTGTGAAAGCTGCTGTCAAATCAAGTGGATAATAAACCTGTTACGAGACTTGGAAGAATGGAATTTCATGGAAAAACCAACTGCGATCTATACAGACAGTCAGTCATTGATCAACTGGATCTCCAGCCCTAAACAAAGCAGTCGCTGTAGACATATCAACAGAAAGTACCACTTCTTGAGAGACTGTTATGAATCCAGAGACATCTGCCTTCTGTACAAGCCATCTCAGGACCTGGAGGCGGATATCTTCACAAAGGACCTATCCCGAGACCAGATGAAGAAACACCTGGAGAGCCTCAGCATCGTGGGAATAAAGCCAAAGTAAGGAGGGAATTGTTACGCAAAACTTTGACTTTAATCATCATAGATGCTGACGTCACTACGATGACGTAACAACTTCCAACGACTACCTTCAACCTTGCTGATGTTTACCGCTAACTTGTCTTAACAATATATGTAATGGAACAAGTCGATCCTTAAATAAATATATATTTGTTTTTTTATCTAAAGGGATGTCCTCGTAACTATAACATACGTGAGTACAAAAACAACCAGAAATCCTCAAAAAGAATAACCATATTTTGCTAAGCCTATATCATATTATTTAAATAGTTTAAATTACGTAATTGTGTGTTTAATTAAAAAGGCATATGTTGGATCAAAATACGCCTTTTTAATTGAAGATTTATTTATGGACTGCTCTATTTTCAAAATATCAGTTTTTTTTTATTATTTTAGGGTTAAAAAATGAAAAGGAAATTATAACTCTTACAAAGAAAAATAAGAAGATATTAATTAATGAAAATTTTGTTATAGAAAAGAATTGTTCACATAGAAAATTTAAAATAATTTTATTTCCTTTATTAGTTCTGTAGGGAGACCAATCATAAATAAATAATGTATATAAATATGATTGTATAGGAACATCAGCCGTTATAAGAAAGGGTCTAGAGGATACCCAGTTCGAGGCTTATTAAATTTTTATAAATATTATTTATATATATTGCAATAACTTTAGTGAAACTAATTGGCCATAAGAGAATGGTCTTCTAGTTCGTCAACTGGCTGCACCAAGCAGACCGATCAAGATGCACCGCGGCGATGAACAAGCCAGCGGCGAGCCACCAGTGAGAATTACAGAAGCAAAAAATGTTCATAGAAAATTTCACGCTGATATATTACACCATCTTCCCGCTACATTCAAATATATCTTGAAGGAGGTCTCCGATTTCTTGGTGGGTTTCTTCTTGGGATGGGTCCTTCATTACTGGCTTCGGGATCCAGTGAACGAGACAACTCCCCTGAAATGCCTCCATCATTCTGGTCCACGAGTCCAGAGTCCCGCTGCTGTCTGACTGTTTCTATAGGCGGCGATTCACTTCTGCCTCTGTTGGGCATATCAGCCTCAGGAACGATGATATCAGTTTCTTCTCTTTGGCGTCCATATTGTCGATCTTCATCTCCACCATTCTCCCACCTCTTCCTTATTTGATCTCTATGATAACTTTTGACCTGTCCATGTATTAAAACTGTATAGACTCGGGATCCTTTTCTCCCCACTATTCTGCCTGGAATCCATCGATCCCCGCCTCTAAAATTTCGACACCAAACCATATCATCTATTCCAAACTCATCTTGTTGAAATCCGTGGTCGTATTTCATTTGCCTGGCCAGCTGCTCCTTTACTCTTGATTCCAGATTTGGATGTATAATTGATAGTCGGGTTCGAAGGGAACGCCCAATAAAGAGTTCTGACGGAGCCTTCTTGGTTGTTTCATGAGGGGTGCTACAATATGCTAGCAAAATATTTTATAGCGTGTCCTGAATGGTATCCCCAGGTTTTCTTTTATTTTTGTCTAACGCCATTTTTATCATCTTGACAGCTCTCTCTGCCAAGCCATTGCTCTGAGGATGGTACGCAGGAATCAATGTTTGTTTTATTCCATTATTTAAAAAAAATCATATCACTACGTAAACTGAGGGCCATTATCTGACACTATTTCTTCTGGTAAACCATAAGATGAAAAAAGTCGTCTTAATTGCTCAATTGTTTTTGCTGAGGTTATTTCTCTCATTGGGAATGCCTCGACCCACTTAGAATGACTATCCACGACAATTAGCAAATTGATGTTTTCTTTGTTTGCATAATCAATATGGATCCGCTGCCAGGGTCTAACTGCCCAAATCCAAGGTTGCCACTTCACTCTATTTGGGCCATCTTGAACCTGTTGGCAGTTTCTACACCTGTTTACCAGGAACTCAATCTCATTGTCTAGATTCGGCCACCAGAAATGAGACCTTGCCACAGACTTCATTTTTCTCATCCCTGAATAGGTCTCGTGTAAGAAACTCAACAAGTTCTGTCTGAGAGAGGAAGGAATAATGACCCGCATCCCCCACAATAGACACTCTCCGTCCACAGTCAGCTCCAGTTTTCTCTGAAAGTAAGGTCTGAGGTGGTCTGGCACCCTCTCAGGCCAGCCATGCTGGGTATAGCACTTCACTATTGATAGCACTTCATCCTTTTGAGTTTCAATTCTAATTTCTTCAGCCGTGATTGGCAAATCCTCCATGTAGGACAGTGCATAAATGTTATCCAGTCTCGAAGTTTCCCCACTCTCAACTGGAAGACGTGACAGAAGATCTGCATTTCCATGATCTTGAGTTTTTTTAAACTTGATATCGTAGGTATAAGCAGACAGAATTATCGCCCATCTCTGTAATCTCGAAGTTGATAAAGTAGGAATTCCCGATTTTGGGCCTAAAATAGACACTAGCGGCTTATGATTATTTATCAGGGTAAAACGTCTCCCATAAATAAACTGATGGAATTTGGTCACTCCATAAATTATTGCGAGAGCTTCCCTCTCAATCTGAGAATAGTTGCGCTCGGCTCCTGATAGGGTCAGAGAGGCAAACATGATCGGTCTTTCCTGGCCTCCGATGACATGAGACAGAACCACGCCAATTCCAATCTGGGATGCATCCGTGGCCAAAACAAAGGCAATGTGGTGTGTTACGAACTAAAACCCTCTCAGAGGTAATGCTACTCTTGTACTTTTCAATAGCCTCTTCACACTCCTTGGTCCAGCTCCAGCAATTCTTTTTATGAAGCAGCTCATGAAGAGGCCTCAATAGATCGGTAGATTTGGAATAAATTTTCCATAATAATTCACCAATCCAAGAAATGACCTCAACTCAGAGATGTTTGTCTGACTCTTGGCCTTCTGTAAAGCTTTCACCTTGTGATCCAAAGGTCGGATGCCATCTTCCTTGATAAGATGGCCCAAATACTCGATTTCTCTTTGCACAAATTTACACTTATCCTTCTTCAGTTTAATGTTGTATTTTTCCAAACGCAGAAGCACAGTTTTCAATACAGCTAAATATTTCTCCACTGAAACTGTAGCTATAAGGACATCATCAATATAGCAAATAACGCCCTCTATTCCAGCCAGAACCCTATCCATCACTAATGTTCGGAATAATAAACATCTAGAATAGCATACCATCATTTTGATTAGTCTTATCTTCCCTATAGGTTTCGGTACACCTGGCTTCACCTAGTAATGGAAAATGCATTTTGCTAGAAATGGGCCTGCTTTCATAGTAACTGATGAAAGGCAGATGAATAATGAATAGCACAAACGCATTTGTCCATTACTTGGCAGGGGGAGGATTGTTGAGGCACGTTTTTGTAACCATACCCCAACAGAAGGCGTATGTATAATCAAATCAAATGGATACATGGCTTCCCTCCCACATAGACTTACAGACCATTTTTTTGCCCAGAAACTTAGACACTTGGTGACACCAGACTTCCATGCCGAAAGCTGATGCCTGGTAAAGAAGAAGACATCCAGAGACATCCGAGCTGGAAACTGTTGTTTCATATGTACATATATTCCCCTCACCAAAAATTTAGGTAAAGGTGACCAGAAAAAAAAATGGAGAAGGAAGATCTCTAAAAGACTGAACCTTATAAAAAAATCCTTCCCGAGAAAGGAAAGCGTTATATTACAGTTCAAGTGAAAAGGGACCTGTGTCAATTTTAGCTAAGACGGAGGGGGGGCGATATATATATATCGTCCCGAGAAAAAGGGAGGATTTTATTTCAATCCATGTGGAGGGGAGGGGGCTGGGGTCTGAAATTTTACACTATCGCCGTAGGTGTTGCTCTCTTTAGATTTTTTGTTTTGGTAATACTATATGTTCTATTTTGATGGAAGAGGCCTGGAGTCTGAAATCTTACACTAGTGCCGTGGTTGTTTCTCTCTTTAGATTTTTTTGTTTTGGTAATACTATATGTTCTATTTTGATGAGGCCTGGGGCGTCTATGAAATTGATACTGGAGCGTTGGCCATTTTGATTGGTGTTTCTTTCGGCGAATGAAAATGGAGAGAGACATGAATAAGAGGAGGTTCTTTGCCAAAAGGCGGGATTCGATCGGAGTCGCTCAGTGAAAGGACAGTCTGCAGACAGGACACCAGACCTTTGCCGGCACTTTCGAGAAAAGGTAAGCCATTTGTCATTATGACTTAGCGCCTCCCCCCCCCCCCTTTTGTGTAGTAGCCAACCTAGATTTCGCATGGGCCCTAAAGGGCTATAAAGTAACTTCAGGTCACCTCTATCTAAATTTTACTATGTAAATAGCATATCTCGTCAGTATAGACATGTTCCCAAATTTTAAGATATTTAAATAAATATCTAGAGAAATTTTCTTGTTTCCTCTGTTACCTATTTCATACATAATTTGCCTTATGGTGCTATTCCCACTGTTTAAATGAAATGTTGTATGTTTCTTACCTATTTGAAGGGAATGTTACTAATAATCAAGTCTCCCATAAATTACCGGCCACATACATTGCCGCGAGTGTCTGTGTTTCAGTGTTTTATAGATTGCCCAATTTAATAACGATTTCATGGGTTGTCTGATGAAATTGTATAATAGTGTCGCGGCTGTTTCCATCTTTAGACCATTGTTCTGACAATATTATATGCTCGATCCTTGCTTTAGCTCAACTCTTAATCAATTACAGAGTTTTTCCCCCCTTTTTCTTTTTTATTTATTTTATTTATCCTGTTTGCACAAATTGCATTACATGTGATGATGTAAAGACATATGCCGATAGTGCATCACTGACAGCTGTGCTGCTATTATACAACATTAAGGTCTTGCTGCGGGTTATATACATGGGGTTGTTGGCCTAAATTGCTATATATATATATATATATATATACTTAAGTAAGGAAACTTTTAATAAGTCACATCGTGTATCCTCCCTTTTCAACTATCCAAAACCGGGAACCCATCATGTATCCTATTCTGTTGGCTCGCCTGTTCCCTAATAGGATATACTTCATGATTCCTACATACTGGGGCAATGTGACCTTTTTTTCTGCACTTGAAACACACTGCGTCCTTGAATCTACAAGAGTCTCTATGCAAATTTCCACAATGTTTGCATTTTCTTTTTCCATTTTTCGATTCTCTTTGCATTTCAATGCGCAACTTATCCACGCTTTTTTCCAATTCCCCTGCATGAAATAATTTAATATTCTGTTCTGCCGCCTCCATGGACAAAGCAATTTCCATCACCCGAGCCAAGGAAACATCTCCCTCAGACAAAATTTTCTTTTGGATTCTTGAATCGCTTAATCCGCACACAAACTTGTCTCTCAGAGAGTCCTCCAAAAAGTTCCCAAATTCACAAGTTGCTGCCAACCGCTTAATCGCTACCAAATACTGCGAAACACTTTCTTCCGTTTCTTGCATCCTTTTGAAAAAAATGAACCGCTGGACTATGATTGAACGTTTTGGGGAAAAATGAGTATTTAATTTTTCAGTAAGGTCCTCAAAGGTCTTATTTTTCGGAAGTTCTGGACTACATAAGTTTTTTAAAACCTCATAGGCTTTGCTCCAATAAGTGTCAGGAGATACACCTTCTTTTTGTCCTCGCTAGCGTCTTCCAAAATTAAAAATTGTTCTAAACGTTCAAAGAACGTGCTAAAACTTTCAAACTCTTTATTAAATTCACTAAATTGGAAACGAGTCATTTGCAAGAGTATCAAAAATTAAATCCAAAAACAAATTATTTTCTTGGTACTTACGCTTAGATCCTCGTCGCCATTTGCAATAACTTTAGTGAAACGAAGAAAGAAAACTTTTATTGTTATATATTTTTGTTATTATATATATATATATTTATTTATTTATTTATATTTGAATATTTAATCAAAAGAAATAAACACAAAAATATTAACTTAAATGAATGCAATAAAGAAGAGAAAATATCTTTATTTTACGGGGCTGGCTGCTAACCAAAATGAATGATTTTGAGCCCCGAATGGCAAGAAGAGGTTTCTTGAGAATCCGGATAATTTGGCCTACAAATAAGGTCTTCTAGCCCTACTATGGCTGCAGAACGCGAGCTGGTGGCAAGGGATCCTAGGATCTGGCAGTGGAGGTGTCATCGCAGGGAGGGAGGAAGCTGGAGAGGTCAGGGAAACAGCGCCTTGATGGGTGAGAAGCCTGGATGGAGGCAAGTTGAGGAGGCGGGATGTCCTGGAAGCCTAGAACTTGGGGGCTCTAAGCTTCAAGATGGGGCAGCTTGAGGCTCTCGCCTCGTGCTTGTCTGGGAGGCCCTTGGCACAGCAGTTGGCGCACTTGGAAGTGTGCCGGTCGGCAACAGAGGGGCAGGCACGGCTTTCATGGCCGCCTTCACCGCAGTGGAAGCACGTGGGAGCTCTGGTGCATTGGGCAGAATTGTGGCCGAAGCCACAACAGCGGAAGCAGATTCGTGCGCGGATGGACTCCTCGAAGTTGAGGATCACTCCGTCCACCACGATCCTTCCATGATTGCCCAGAGCTCTGAAGGTTGTGAGGTCCACCTCGATGAAGGCGGTGCAGGTCCCGTTTCTGGGTGCAGAACGATGCGCCACGAGCACCACCTTGTCCCCGGGCTGACAGCAGGGGTTTCCAGCAGCGTCTCTTCAACGGTGGAGTTGGATATTTCCTCATCCACTTTTAAGAGGCAGATGCGAGGCAGGATCACCTTCTGTTGGCGGACCTTCATGCCATCCAGCTTGTTGGCCAGGGAGGTGGTAACAGCTGGGACGGTATCGGGGTTGCTGGAGTGGAGGACAAGCTTCCCTTTGGTTCGCAGGGAGGCCCAAACGCCTTGGGGTAGAGTGTGGGCAGCGCGGACAGCTTTGAGCATGGCTCTTGGGTCGGCCTGTGGGTCGTCAGAGATGACCACTGTGTGGGCCGCCGATTTTTCCCCGTGGAGGACCACTTGGGCGGCAGCAGGCTTGGAGACACGGGAAGGCGCAGGTTTTGTGGGACCTTTCAAGTTGGTCCTCTTTGCGGGCGGGTAGGGAGCCTCAGGGTGCTTCCTTTTGGTAGGAGCGGGAGTGGCGGGTTTGGTGGGGTCTGTCTGAGTGCTGGTTCCCTTGCAGGAAGGAGCAGGGCTGGTTTGAGTGCTTTGGCAGGCAGTCTGTAGCTTAATTTCGTCCAGTTCCTTAAAGGACGCGAGGGTGCCAGAGAGGTCCTCTACCTCGGCAATGAGGGCCTTGATCTGCTCAGACCGTAAGTTGATGAATTCCATTAGGTTTTGGAGCAGGTAAAATCGGGAGGTAGGGTGAGGATTCTGTATTTGCTGCTCGAAGTTCTGCTTCACCTCTTCGTTCTCCATCTCCAGTTGGGCGAGGGTTACGATGGGCTTCTCGGCATTCTTCTTCTTCTTCCTAGAGGGAGCCATGACTGGTACGTCAATGCAATGAAGAAGAAAATAATGCAAATTATATATATTCAAAACAACTATGATGATAACAACTTGAGAATTACAGAAGCAAAAAATGTTCACAGAAAATTGCACGCTGATATATTACATATATATATATATTTTAATAAATTGTTTTAAATTATGCTGAAAAATAAAGCATGTAACTTTAAAACATGCAATGGAAATTATAAGAATCATTAAACCTAAAAATGTGTCAAAATAAAAAGTCTAACTTCTCTCACGCCGCTTAAATTTTCCATGACTTAATCAGGACGTCATATCCCTACAATGCAACAAGAAAAGGTATAAAAATAAATAATTTATAAATTAAGTTGCAATTTTGTAGGTTTTTGGTCTTCAATCTCAAAATTGATTCGCAATCTTTTTCGCCTCTGATATTTATTGGAATCTTGCACAGTTTGCACAGTCTACACACATAGTAGCACAGTCGACATAATCACTTATGGGGCAATCTTTAAACTTTTCTTTTCACTTTTTTTTTGCTCGCTTCTCTTTCCATATTTTCAATATTCCCGCATTAAGATCTTTGCCTACTTCTTCACTATTAAATTTTGAAATTATCTCTCATTTTCTATTTACTTTAATTTAAATAATATTGTCATGTAGAGAATGAAAAAATACAAATCTCAGGATAACACATCAATTTAATTTTATTTCAAAACAATTATAACTTGTAAAATATAGAAGAATGGCCCATTCAAAACTGGTCTACAATAACAGCTGGTCCCAAGTCTATTTTTAAAAGTTTTACCTTAATAAATCTTAAGTAAATGGAAATTTTAGTCATTGCTGCTTTATTAAACTGCTTCTCAATTTCTACATGTCCAAAATTTGGGCGCCAGTGGTTGTTGCCAGACAAAAATGTATTCGTCTATGATGCATGTAATGACCTAAAGCTTGGCCAATTCTGGAATAATTAAAAATTGTTGACTTTGCTTAGAATTTATATTGAAACTGATTCCAAGTAATTATTAATTAAACATTATATTTATTGATTTATAAGAGAGAGAACAAAATATAAAAGGGAAACTAATATTGAACAAAGGAACTTTTTTTGTTTCGGTTAGCGCCTATTTACCTGTGAGCTTACACACACTCTGTGGTAACAATTAATTAAAATATATATACAACAAAAATCATCGAGAATAGTTGATATTTATTCCGATAGATGGCGCAAGCCATCAGCAATTCTCAGTTTCTCTATAAGGAGATGCCTTTTTAATAATTTATGCACCTTATCCCAGTACAATATCAAATTTGAATTATTTTTTAACATTGTGTCGCGTCTCACGCAATTCTGGCCTTATATATCTTTCATTATTTTTCAGGATGCCTGAATAACCAGTTTTTTTGGTCGTTGAGGCTCAATGCTCCGACGCTTTCCCGCCATGGTTTCCTGCAAGAAGAAGAAAGCCAGCAATCCCTCTTAACCCTCGGTGGACGACATCGCGGCTCTTGTTGAAGAAGACAACATGGTCATCTCCCGCCCCTACCAAATCCTGCAATCCCTCGGCCAGCCCTCCCTCGCAGCTCTTCACCTGGACCTTGTCCGCTTCATTGCGGACGGAAATAATCAAATGCCTAGTTGGAGGTGTGAAGAACCTCGCGGGCACCGTGAATGACTTCCTGGAGCTGGATGAAATCGTGGATGCCCAAATGCCCAAGAAAACCTGCCAAACCACTCAAACTGGCCCTGCTCCCATCTGCAAGGACTTTAGCGCTCAGACCGAGCCCATCAAGCCTGCCACCCCCGCTCCAGCTGCTGTCCCTGTGGCAGCACCTGCTCCCAAGAAGCCAGATACTACTCTAACCAAGAGGAAGCAGCCAGAGGCGTCAAACCCGCCCGCTAAGAGGACCAAATCACTGGTTACAGCCAAGTCTGCATCTTCCCGCGCCCCCAAGCCTGTGGTGCCAAAGACACACTCAATGGAGAGAAATCTGCAGCCCACATTGGGGTTATTGCAGATAACCCGCAGGCTGAACCACGGGACATCCTCAAAGCTGTCCGCGCTGCCCACACTCTGCCCCAAGCCGTCTCTGCGCACCAGGGGAAAACTGGTGCTGCATTACAACACTCCAGAGGCCATTCCTGCCGTCAGCTCTGCCCTGGACAACACGCTCCAAAGCCTGAAAGTCCGGGAACTGAGGCCATTCCTTCCAAGAATCTGCCTCTTCAACGTGGAGGCGGAAACCGCGGATGAGGACGTTGTCAAGGCCTTCCTTTCCACCGATGCTCTCAGCCAGCTTCATGGAGACAAGTCTGTCCGAGTGGCACACCGATCTCCGACCAGAAATGGCACCTGCACGGCCTTCATCGAGCTTGACTTGGCTTCCTACAAGGCCATTGGAAGACGCGGCAGGAATGTTGATTCTTGATTCAGTGATCCTGAACTACGAGGAGTCTGTCTGCGTCCGCGTCTGCTACCGCTGCTGTGGCTACGGCCACAACGCCGATAGGTGCACCAAGGATACGGTCACCTGCTTTACACTGCGCTTCTGGTGACCACCAAGGCCCAAACTATCCAACTCTCACCAACCCGCGCACGGCCAAGTGCGCCAACTGCTCAGCCAAGGGCCTCTCTGCCGACCATGAGGCAAAATCAATGCCTTCCCCAATTGCCAGAGTTAGAGCTGAAAAGTTCTAGTCCTCCCGCCCTCTTCCTGCCTCCTGACCTCCGCGGACCTAATCCGGCCTAACCTGCCTCTTCCCCGACGGAGATCCTGTCCCTAGCCTCCCCAGCCTGGTCATAGTGGTTTGTATATATTCCGCTTTACGCGGCCATTGGGGCTCAAAAATCATTTTATTTTGGTTAGCAGCCCGTAAATAAAGATATTTTCGTTCCATCGTTGAGGTTGTATCGACGCTCTCCCCGCCATGGATTCCAGCAAGAAGAAGAAGAAAGCCAGCAAGCCTTCTCAACCCTCGGTGGACACCGCGGCTCTGTTGAAGAAGACAACATGGTCATCTCCCGCCACTACCAAATCCTGCAATCCCTCGGCCAGCCCTCCCTCGCAGCTCTTCACCTGGACCTTTTCCGCTTCATTGCGGACGGAAATAATCAAATGCCTAGTTAGGGATGTGAAGAACCTCGCGGGCACCGTGAATGACTTCCTGGAGCTGGATGAAATCGTGGATGCCCAAATGCCCAAGAAAACCTGCCAAACCACTCAAACTGGCCCTGCTCCCACCTGCAAGGACTTTAGCGCTCAGACCGAGCCCATCAAACCTGCCACCCCCGCTCCAGCTGCTGTCCCTGTGGCAGCACCTGCTCCCAAGAAGCCAGATACTACTCTTACCAAGAGGAAGCAGTTAGAGGCGCCAAACCCGCCCGCTAAGAGGACCAACCCACTGGTTCCAGCCAAGCCTGCATCTTCCCGCGCCCCCAAGCCTGTGGTGCCAAAGGCACCCTCAATGGGGAGAAATCTGCGGCCCACATCGTGGTTATTGCAGATAACCCGCAGGCTGACCCACGGGACATCCTCAAAGCTGTCCGCGCTGCCCACACTCTGCCCCAAGGCGTTTCTGCGCACCAGGGGAAAACTGGTGCTGCACTCCAACACTCCAGAGTCCATTCCTGCCGTCAGCTCTGCCCTGGACAACAAGCTCCAAGGCCTGAAAGTCCGGGAACTGAGGCAATTCCTCCCAATAATCTGCCTCTTCAACGTGGAGGCGGAAACCGCGGATGAGGACATTGTCAAGGCCTTCCTTTCCACCGATGCCCTCAGCCAGCTTCCTGGAGACAAGTCTGTCCGAGGGGCACACAGATCTCCGACCAGAAATGGCACCTGCACGGCCTTCATCGAGCTGACTTGGCTTCCTTCAAGGACATTGGAAGACGCGGCAGGATCATTGTGGACCACGTGATCCTTAACTACGAGGAGTCTGTCCGCGTCTGCTACCGCTGCTGTGGCTACGACCACAACGCCGATAGGTGCACCAGGGCTACGGTCACCTGCTTCCACTGCACTTCTGGTGACCACCAAGGCCAAAGCTGGCCAACCCGCGCACGGCCAAGTGCGCCAACTGCGCAGCCAAGGGCCTCCTGCCGACCACGAGGCAAGATCAATGTCTTGCCCAACTTCCAGAACTAGAGCTGCAAAGTTCTAGTCCTCCCGCCCTCTTCCTGCCTCCTGACCTCCGCGGACCTAATACCGGCTAACCTGCCTCTTTCCTAACGGAGATCCTGTCCCTAGCCTCCCCATCCTGATCATAATGGTTTGTATATATTCCGCTTTACCCGGCCATTGGGGCTCAAAAATCATTTTATTTTGGTTAGTAGCACCGTAAATAAAGATATTTCCGTCGCTGAGGTACATCTTGCACCACGCTAATGCGGGCTAACAGCATGAGGGCCAAATATATAGGGAGGAAAGAAGTAACAGCCGCTGTAAGAAAAGCCTTGTTGTTCAAACGACGCGCGGGACTCTTGCCAAGAGTCCCGGATGCTGCTCGCGCATGCGTAGTGAGGCCGCCACACTACTCCCCCTCCAGCAGGATCCTTCCAGCGATCCTTTGCAATCTTATTGGCTTGCCGAGTACTCTGACTTGTTTTTGAAGTGTTTGATTCTGGGCTGCCATATGTTGAAATGCCTCCGCATTAATACCTTGATCTGGGTCCATTTGGTGAAATACGGCCTGGTTGACCTTGTGGCTTCGTGAATGTTATCTGCCAATTCCGCCATTTTGGCCAAATTTAGTTCCTGCACTACTGACAGGACTCTGTGTGTGAAGTCCACAGGACTTCTTCCGAGAAACAGCCGCTTACTTGGTGTCGTATCTTAGCCAGGATAATCGAGGGTTTCTGATCAGCAATGGGCTTTTTTTTCTGAGACTCGGTCTGTGTGTGACTGCCCAAATCGCTGGAGAAGCCGTTCTTTGAGCACCGAGTATTTTCCTGAAACTGGTGGGTTCTCTACAATGTCACAGGCGCAGACGAGAGTTTGTCTAAGTTAACTAAAATACTTGAATTCATCGCTGGCGATGTTTGTGAAAATAAAGACAGCTTCCAGTTGACTAAGCCACAATGCAATGTTGTTTGGCAAGAAGAGTGGAGCTCGAAAAATCAATTTTGATATTTGAGATGGGGTAAGCTTCCATGATTTGCGATTTTCCCTCAACGTTGGCCCTTAATTCTTTATTCGAGATCACATCCAGCTCACCAATTTTGTCGAATGGTTGTGTGCATGTTGTTGTGGCTTGTGGAAAGGCTGCTGATAAAATTATAATTATTTTTATAAGATAAATTAATTTATTTGAAGCCCAGAAATATATAAAGTAGAACCTTCCTGTAAAGGACAACACTTAATTGCAGAGCCAAAGTGTCCTTTAGGGAGAGGTGTCCTCTTACCAGAGAGTTGCTAAACTGTAAAAATGGTAATTTTGCAAATGAAAACTGTCCTTTGTAGAGAGGTGTCTGCTAAATATGTGAAAAATAATTTTAAAATATAAAATGGTTAATGTTGATATTAAAAACAAAAATGGCATTTCCTGACCGCTCACATGCGTATTTTAGATGGCAGAGCGCCATCTAGTGTATAAAAAATCAACCACGCTGACAATGGCCAACAGCCTGAATGAGTTGGCCAAATATCATTGGAACAAGCTAAATCAATGTTTAGTTGATTTTTGTTCCACTAGATGGCGCTCTTGCCATCTAAAATGCTCATGTAAAAGGTAAGGAAATTTAGACAACACTTATCTGGACACCCGCCGACGCGCTTTGTAGACCAATTAAAGGAACTCACTGGGTTAACAGTTGCCGAGATGGTACATCGAGCTCAAGACAGAGAGCGTCGCATCATGTTTGGGATGTAATATGTACAGTGGGCCACAAAGTTCAAGCGTGAATAAAATGATAATATATATATTAGATGATAAAAAGGCATATATTGGATTTAATAAAATATTTATTTATATATATATATTAAAATAAAGAAGGCATCTCCTGACCACAAGCACATGTGCTTTTTAAATGGCATATATATATATAATATTCTATATACAGTTACGAGCGTCATTCCTCATCTCCTAATAATCAGTCATCAGTTTTCATCTCTGTCACCATTTGCTTTTTTTTTGGAATGGCGCCTCCTATTGGTTGGCTACGGTCACGCCACCTTTGCCCCCCCCCCCCCCCCCTCCCCCCACTCGCTATTTCGTCTTTGTAACTATTGTGTGGGAGCGGGTCGCTCCCTAAATAAATGCATATATTAGATAATAACCAAATGGAATCCTCTTTCTTTTTCCCAGTAAGAGACGCCTACGGAAGCCAACAGTACATAGACAGATAAAGCACATAGGCTATAGTTATTAACTAACATATGCAATTATTTAAGGCGCCAATTTATAATTGTAACAAATAGTATTTGAATCAAAATATTCAATCGGGTAAAACACGGGCGTTGCCCGGGTCATTCGGCTAGTATATATATATATATGGTAATTTAACCAACAACCCCATATTGTATATAACTTATAACAAGATTTTCATGTTGTATAATCAAAACACATCTGTAAATGATTATATGCATGATTGACATGTGTCATTACATCATCATATGTAAAGTAATTTGTACAAACTGAGGATAAATAAATAAAACTCTGTAATAGGTTAAGAGTTGAGCTAGAGATAGAAGTCAAAAACATCTAAATTCGAGATAGATGGAAGTCACAAACAACATTTAAAGATAGATTGGAAGCTGTCAGGACGGCGCCAGTTTAGAATGCCACCAGATGATCCACACTCTTCACATCTGGTGAAATGCAAAACTCCCTTTCTCAGAAAAGGTATATAAAGCCCCCGTTTTAACCTAAAAATACAGTTACTTCACCATCTGCGTGAGTCCTCGTTGGTTGTAACCCAGGTCCACCTCATCGACCATGTAGCCCAGTAAGAACTCTTCTATCTCCAACTTTCGCTCCTAGCTCAACTTTTATCTGTTCACGGAACTTTCTTAGTGCAACTGCGTCTTCATTTTTTGTGTGGACATTCCCAAGCTTTCCACTCTGCCTCGACCACGACTGCCTGTACTTTGTGAGAACTGTAAAAGGTCTTCCAAGGTGCAGAGAGGTACTGGAAAACTCCCCATCCTGACTGTTCCTCTCGGTCAACACAGTATAGCGAGAGTTACAGGGACTCACACCATAGTTTAAGTCGACTGGATACCATTACATATGGTACCATTACCATCTCATTACACACGTCAAAAATAGACGCCATCTCATGTGGATCTCATGGAATAAAGTCCGCCCTAGGCTGACGAGGGCCATTATCCCGAAACCATGGTCTCTAGGTGTACACTTCTCAGTTTGCCAAAGCTGGTGTTGTGGCTTTGTCACCGACTCGAGGCTGCTAGTTTGTGGTGACGGCCAATAGATGGCGTCTAGTTTGACAGGAGGGGCGACCTTTGTCTCTTTATTATTGTTATAAAATTAATTTAAAGACAATTCTCCATATGAAAAAATGTGAAAATACTTGTAAACTCTATGTAAAAAATATATATTTAGATAGAATTCTGCTTGCTAGTACAACATGGAACTACAACAGCTTGTTTCAAAACATTGGTTAAATATTTATTAAAAACTTGTTTTTGCAAAATGGCAGGTGTGAATGGGAACATACAGGCATTTAGAGTGTTATCAGGTATATAAAGTTTTTGTCAAAAATTATGAGTAAAATCTTAAAATATGATTATTTTTTTAAAGTAAAAATATCAGGCCTTCAGGGAAAAGTATCGTTTAAAAAAAAAACCTTTTAATCTCTAGATTTCAGGCACAAACACCCTTCTACAGGAGAAAACATGGTTTAATTTCTACTGTAGAAGGGTGTCCATGGCCGAAAGCTAGAGATTAAAAAGGTTTTTGAAAAGATACTTTTCCCTGAAGGCCTGGTGTTTTTACTCCATTTTGATACAAGGGATTATTTTATTGGAATTTTCATTTTTTGTTATATATATATATATATATGTTATATTAAAATATTATTCTATTTAAAATAGGCATAGATAAAATACTCTGCTAAATCGGCCACCAGAGGTCACGCTTCCCTATAAAAAATCATTGTTGTTGTTTCCCGATGGCCGGCTCAAAACTTTTGTACATTATGTAAATAAGTTTTTGTTTTCCTTGTTCTATTCGCCTTAAGCCAGGCAGTACTTTTACCAAATTATGTTTAATTATATCTCCCATAAGCTTAATTAAAGCTATTTTTGATAGCTAATTTCATTTAATTATTACCACAACTGCATCACCAATTCCATTTAGTACTAAAAAAAGAACCAACAAATAACTCCATAGCATAACCAAAATAATCAAAAATTCAAGCAGAAAATCTCATTCATCTTTATTTATAACATATATATGAAAAAGGGAATGTGATAAAATACTAAGTATATATAGCTATATAAATATATGGTGGAAATATATACAGTTAAACCTGTCTATAGCGCCCCCTCTAAATAGCGCCTGATTTTAAATACGTACTACGATGAGATTTACATTAAAAGTGACCTGTCAATAGCACCCTATTTTTGTGAGTCCCAAGAGGAGGGGGCGCTATAGACAGGCTTAACTGTATATTACAATTCCTTCTTGAATATTGAGCAATCCATATGAAATTATTCATTAAAAAAGGCATATTTTGGATTAATAATAATAAAATAATTATTAGATAAATACATTATTTCACTAAGCATTACACCTAACAGTTTCAAAATAAGGAAAGGACTTGAGAAAGTTACAGCCTATTGAACTATTGGAAATTTTGTAATTAATAAAATATTTTTGATCCACAAAATATATACTCCTTTTAATTAATATTATTATTCATGTAAAAAAAACTATGACATTATAAATATTTCATTGAGCAATCGTTTCAAAAAGTTTGGAAGGTAAAGTTTTAAAATATATATATAAAAAAAAAGCTTATTTACAAACAATCCAATGGCAAAAAAAAAAGTTGGGGGAAAAAGAAGAAAAATTGACCATGAAGAAGGTAAGTAATGATATTCACCCTCCTGTAGTTAAGAAGACTTCAGTGAAATGTTTATTTCAACAGGCAAACTGAATTTTAGTTTGATAAGGTACAATTTGGATTATAGATTATAAGCACAAGGTAATAAGAACAAATCCAAATAAATAAATAGTGTGTGCGTTTCTTGTTACCATCTTCAGACAAAAGTACATTCAGTACAACGCTGTTACCGAAACGTCATACACTATTTATTTATTTGGATTTGGTCATATTACCTTGTGCTGAATTTTAGTTTATTTGTAGCATTAAAATTTTGCTGGGAGGAGATATATTGATCTAAAAAAAATAATTAAAATGTTACTTGATAAAGCACAATTTGGATTATAATACAAGAAAATAAGGCCTAATCCAAATAATTTAATAGGTCTTGGATTAGGTCTTATTGTATAAAAATGTTACTTCTCCATCAAAATAGACACTTAAACCTAATGCCATTTATTGACTGTCTTCCTGCAAACTAGGTCAGACATTGACAAAGCCACAGTGTTGTGGCAAATTCAGAACTTAGCAGAGACAAGTAATAGATAGGGTTTCATTTTTTAAAAACGGGAGAGGTAACTTTTCTAGTCATTGATTGAAATTTTATCATTAAAATATGTAGATGGGAATTTTACCGGGAGGATATTGATCCAAAGAGACAAGGGTCACCTCTCCCGTCAAAGTCAGTTTGCCAAAGCTGGTGTTGTGGCTTTGTCGCCGGCCCGGGGCCGCTAGTTTTCGGCGATGGTCAATAGATGGCGTTTATTTATGACGTCTATTTTGACGGGAGAGGCGACCCTTGTCTCTTTGGGTAAAAATATTTAGTTTAACACAAAAAATATTAAACATACAATTAGTTACTTCTTTAAAAAAATGTAAACACTTAAAATTGGCACTTTATTAAACTAGAATCTCAAAAAACATTCAATGATAATCTCTCATTTTACCATCTATCATGAAATATCAAGAACCAAATATTCCAATGAGCAATAATCTATACACGACAGTTTAAAATACAGTAGAACTACCTCCCTGTAAAGGACACCTAATTGCAGAGTCAAAGTGTCCTTTAGGGAGAAGTGTCCTCTTACCGGAGAGTTACTGAATAGTAAAAATGGTACAAGAGTCCAATATAACAGCATTATCTTTACAAAGATAAAAAAAGAGTTCTGAAGGGTCCATTAAAGCAAATGATATTGTATGGCAATATTATATGGCACAATTTGTATTGATGGGTAAGAAGAATCAAGACAGCATCAAACAACAAGATTTAGAACAGGCCATCTCAAGCCATTGAAGATAGATAATAATAACAAAATCTACCCCACTTGTTCAAAATGTAGCTTGGCACCTGCAGCTCCAGAACACATTTTGGCTTGCATTAGATGCATTGAACAGGACCTTTGGGAGAGGCCACTGCTTATCATAAAACAGGTTGAGAAGCATGAACTCAATTTGTGTAATCTTTACACAAGCGGATAAGAAACAACAACAACAGAAGAATCAAAGAGATCATTGTTGAATGCCTGTATAGAGCTACAATGCTAAGGCACAATTTGGATTATAGATTATAAACACAAGGTAATAAGACCAAATCCAAATAAATAAATTGTGTGTGATGTTTCATTAACAGCGTTGTTACAATCTTCAGACAATTCATTCAGTACTCTTGTCTGATAGTAACAACGCTGTTACTGAAATGTCACACACTATTTATTTATTTGGTCTTATTACCTTGAGCCACAATGCTGTTATCACAAAAGATCACATATAAAGATTGGCTTTTGATATACTTGTCAAAACTTACAACTTAACATTACGGAGACCCCTTTTTATCCTTTTCAAGTCATAAGTTTAACACACAATTCAGATTTCCCAATGAAGGATATAAAAAAAAGAAAGACAAAAAATTTGCATAATTTAGCGCTAATGAAATTTTGTACATAATATTTTCATATCCTTTTATTATAAGATCAACTATGTGATAAGGCACAATTTGAACTATAGATTATAAACAAAAGGTAATAAGACCAAATCCAAATAAATAGTGTGTGATGCTTCTGCAACAGCGTTGTTACTGAAACGTCACACACTATTTATTCATTTGGATTTGGCCTTATTACCTTGTGTTTAGGATTAACTACCTATATATTCAAGTTATTATACCCAAACTCTCAATACACATATTAATGGATTTAGGGCTTCAAAACTTTATTGAGTGACAAAATTCTATATATAAACTTTCTGCCTTGTAAAAGAGGGTTGACAATTGGGAGTTGTTGAAACATGATGATATTTGAATTGAAACTTGAATGATGATGATAAGCCATCCAAGTTAATCATTTGGAGAGATTTGACCATGTTAACTAATATAAGAGATGAAGACATTAAGACATGAATGTTTCTTGTAAAGATAGAGGCTGCCTGGCTGGCATTCATAGTTCTTCAAATAAAAGATACTTCGGCCAGTAAATCTTTTTATTTCCTCGACGTTTTGACAAAAATCTTTTGTCCTCGTTAAACACATTTGGTAAGGCATTAAAAATTATTCTATATTTTTAAATAAAATAATTTTTAACACCTTGCCAAATGTGTTTAATTTTTGTTTGCTCCTGACGAGGACAAAAGCTTTTTGTCGAAACGTCGAGATAATAAAAAGATTTACTGGCCGAAGTATCTTTATTTTCAAGAAATATGAATGTTTCTTTAAAAAAAAAAAAAAAAAACTAAATTCTACTGTCCTTACTGCGATGAAAAAAATATTGGGAGGGTTTGGCTCAGTAAAGACAGTAGAAGTTTGATTTAATTGTGAAAAGAAGCATTCACATCTTAACATCTTCATTTGTTATATATAGATGGTATGTAATTGCTTTGTATTAATTCATGGTAACTTAATTCTCTAAATCCTTGATATTTATTGAGCTATAGTGATTTGAGGTCAACTTTTCACACATTTTTGACCAAATCTCATTTAAGACTTTCGGCAACAGAGGAATATACAAGTCTGGTGTGTAATAACTGTTTGGAGGAAAGACCTGAAATTTCTAATCACAGAGTTCATTCTTAAATAGAAAAACAACTATTTACATATGTGTTTGTGTTAAGGTAATTCATATATATATATATATATATGAAAAAAACAAAAGAAAAAAATAAAATATAAAAAGGTCAGGTGTGGATATTAAAAATAAAAAAGGCATATCCTGACAGGAGTACATGTGCTTTTTAGATGGCAGAGCGCCATCTGGTGGAACAGAAATCGAAGAACATTGATTCATCAGGGAACAGGCTAAATCAATGTTTAGTTGATATCTGTTCCACCTTATGGCGCTCTGCCAATCTAAAAAGCACATGTACTCCTGGTCAGGATATGCAATTTTTATTTTTAATATATATATATATATATATATATGAATTACCTTTCTTTATATTTCTATATACACCTATTCCCCGATTTACACGGTACTTGTTTTACACGTTTTCGCTTTTACACGGTTTTCCAAATAAGTTTTTTTTTTTTTTAATCGCACTATACTAAATGCTACTGTGATTGAACACATGCGCTGTGTACACATCTCACGAGGAATCCCGAGCTTATGTGCTGACTTGCTGCACATGCACACTGTGTGTCTGTATTCCTAATTTTTAAAAATTTTTAATTTTCGATTTACACGTTTTTCTCAGGAACGTATCTACCATGTAAATCGGGGGATAGAGGTGTATATATATATGATGCTTCTTTTATAATTAAGGACATGAGTTTCGATTGCTTCAAATTCTTTTATATCTTTAAACAAAAAAAAAAGAGAGAAGAGAGATTCACAGAAAGTTCTATATACAGTAAAACCTCCCTATAAAGGACAACACCTAATTGCAGAGTTAAAATGTCCTTTAGGGAAAGGTGTCTTCTTACGGGAGAGTTGCTAAATTGTAAAAAAGGTAATTTTGCAAATTAAAACTATCCTTTATGGAGAGGTATCTGGTAAAGGGAGGTTCTACTGTATTATTTTAAAGACATGAATTTGACAGAATTGAAACTTGATATACTTAATTATATATATAAAAAAATACATATATATATTATTGATGAACAAAATAATATTCCATTATATATTAAATATTAAAATATAGGCTAAAATAAAATAAAAGTATGTTAAAAGGGTTAGTTTTTTTAAGTTAACAAACAACAACAAAGTGTGGAGAGTGGTCACAACCAAGTTATAATGGTGGACAAAATAAATAAATACTGGAGTGATGAACTGGAGTTAAAGTCGGGGAGTTAGGATCAAATATTGTAGTGAAACAATAGTTGTAATGTAGTAAAACAAACACACAATTGTAGGTAAAAAAAACAAACAAACAAAATTCAATGTTTCCGCAGCTCCGGCATTGCACATCGCGTGTTGTGAGATCGGGCGTGGAGTGTAGGTTGGTTACCGTAGTTGTTGTCGCAGTCAGGACGGCACAGTTGCTCCCACTGAAACAACACACAGAGGTTACCAACTTGGTTTACAAGTGCAGCGAAACCTCCATCAACAGAGTACTTAGCAGCTCTTCCTACACAACTCTACAACTCCGCCTTTGCCGGTCCCAAGCCCAGATGAAAAAGGAGGAGGGGGAGCAGTAACAAGCTCACTAAAAAACCTGGGCTCAGCTGGCCCGGCTGATAGTACCCTGTAAGGGCTCCAGGATGAGCAGCGTTTGTACTCCATGTTAGGAGTGGCTGCACATGGTCTCTGTTCTTCATGTCAGAGGCGGCCATTTCTTTTGGAGCTAAGTCAAGCTGCCACTGAGTAGTGCTCCCAGTCTTGATGACAAAGGCATTTTACTTCACCCACAGACATATATATTCCCCAATATATTCTAAAGATACTTAAAAATTAAGATATAAGAGAAAGTACTTCTTCTATTTGTGAAACACTTAGCAGAAGTATTAGAACTTCATTAGTCTTAATGTACACATGGCCATGATAATCATGGTGGGTGGTTAGCAACTGCTTTTACTTTAAGTGTTTACCACACATCAAGATATGTCGAAAAGAGTTGAGCTTACAAGTGTTCCAGAGCCTCGCTTGATTACCTGCACTCACAAAAAGTGTCCAATTTGAGATTGGATTCAGGGTTGTGGTATTGGTGGTATTTACCATTTCTCCTATTGGAAAGATAACAATATTAATGAACATATTTACACATAATATATTATAATACAATACAATATAATACGGCTTATGATTGTAGAACGACATTTGAAAATTATCCCGCATTGGTTTCTTTTGAACGAAAAATCAAAATTTTATTTTAAGGAGAAATAACGATTATTTCTAACCTTAGTGATGAAGTATGAAAGGATGAATTGTGAAGAGTAATGATGAACGGAAAAATAAAGTGTCCAGGGATTGGGAATTCCCTTCAATTGGATGAACGCCAACCTTTTCAGCCAACTGAAATATTGGTAAAATAAATGATATTTTGCTTCAATATATGCCTTTTTATATATAAAATGAAAGGATTTAAAAGCACGAATGTCTCTTTTATACATAATACAAACTTCTACTGCCCTTACTGCGATGAAAAAACATATTGGGAGGGCTTGGCTCATCAGTGGTGAACCCTCCCAGTGGTTTCGCCAATTTAATCCACCAGACCGCTTCTCAGAGCTCTAATACTGTATTGGACGATTCTGGTTATATACGCAGCACTGAAGGGTAGAATCTCAGAAATGGTTTTCAAGAAAACTATGGACATAAGCTTATATGTGTTAATATATTCCTTTTTAATTTAAGATTTATTTATGGATTGCTCTATTTTCAAAAAAAAAAAATATTATTTATACAAAACTATCAAATATTAATAGGGATATCTTTTATAAGTGCTATGGTTTATACAGATTCACATTAGGGCTGATGATGTTCAAATGGTATTTACAACAGAAACTTGTTATTGGTCTTTTCACATCACAATACTGTAGATGTGTACATGCAGCATAAGCAGTCATACACTACTGCTAACCATGATTATCATGTACCATGTAGGCTTGAGATCTTCTTTCTTATCTTCACTCAATCATATTAGGACATCAAGCTCGAGGAGCATGAACTCATGGAATTTGTGTAATCTTTACACAAGGGGATAAGAAACAACAACTTTTTTGATGGTGTTTGACAATCATCATGACTGGGTGAAGTTGAATGTGTGTGTCTTTGTCATTAAGACTTGGAGCACTACTCAGTAGCAGGCCGACTTAGCTCCAAAAGAAATGGCTGCTTCTGACATGAGAAATAAGACACCACATGCAGCTGCTCCTAACATGGAGTACAAACACTGCTCATCAACACAAGGTAATAAGATCAAATCCAAATAAATAAACGACACAGTGATAAAGTTACAGAAATAAATGACACACTATTTATTTATTTGGATTTGGTCTTATTACCTTGTATTTATAATCTATAATCCAAATTGTGCCTTATCATGCTGCTCATCCTGTATCCCTGGAGCCCTTACAGGGTACTCTCAGCCGGGCCAGCTGAGCGCAGGTTTTTTAGTGAGCTTGTTCCTCCTTTTTCATCCGGGCTTGGGACCGGCAAAGGCTTGAGATAATTAACAACAAAGGCACAGGTCCATAGCATCCTTATATATATCTTACTCTCCAGATATATAAGCAGAGTAGTCCTATGCAATATCAGAGTGGTCACCTAGTTCATTGGAAAGGGTCAAATAATTACCAACACTACGTTGGGAATCACCAATGAGTACAATGGCTGATATCACTGGTGACAATTGTGGGAGAGAGATAACGCCCAGCCAATTTTTGGTGTCACAGATAAAAACTCCTGTTGCACAACAGGATGGCTTCCCCTACCCACTCGAAATATGCATGACAACTCAGTAGTTTATGTTTGTTTGGTGTCACCTTTAGAGGTGATTGAATGGTTGCTAAAAGGGTTTTTTACAATCTGTGATTCCTTTTTGTACCATTATTACCATGTGTCATTACTAGGTATAATGACATATTTCAGATTGGTGTAATGTTTATGTTTCAGTACAATGACAGCAGTTTCTGTTTGGTGTCACCTTTAGAGGTGATTGAATGGTTGCTAAAAGGTTTTTTACAATCTGTGATTCCTTTTTGTACCATTATTACCATGTGTCATTACTAGGTATAATGACATATTTCAGATTGGTGTAATGTTTATGTTTCAGTACAATGACAGCAGTTTCTGTTAGTGTCACCTTTAGAGATGATTGAATGGTTGCTAAAAGGTTTTTTTACAATCTGTGATTCCTTTTTGTACCATTATTACCATGTGTCATTACTAGGTATAATGACATATTTCAGATTGGTGTAATGTTTATGTTTCAGTACAATGACAGTTGTTTGTTTGGTGTCAACTTTAGAGGTGATTGAATGGTTGCTAAAAGGTTTTTTTTACAATCTGCGATTCCTTTTTGTACCATTATTAAAATGTGTCATTACTAGGTATAATGACATATTTCAGATTGGTGTAATGTTTATGTTTCAGTACAATGACAGTTGTTTGTTTGGTGTCAACTTTAGAGGTGATTGAATGGTTGCTAAAAATATTTTTTTTTAGAATCTGTGATTCCTTTTTGTACCATTATTACCATGTGTCATTACTAGGTATAATAATATATTTAAGATTGGTGTAATGTTTATGTTTCAGTACAATGACAGTTGTTTGTTTGGTGTCACCTTTATAAGTGATTGAATGGTTGCTAAAAGGGTTTTTTAGAATCTGTAATTCCTTTTTGTACCATTATTACCATGTGTCATTACTAGGTATAATGACATATTTCAGATTGGTGTAATGTTTATGTTTCAGTACAATGACAGTAGTTTCTGTTAGTGTCACCTTTAGAGATGATTGAATGGTTGCTAAAAGGGTTTTTTAGAATCTGTGATTCCTTTTTGTACCATTATTAACATGTGTCATTACTAGGTATAATAATATATTTCAGATTGGTGTAATCTCATTTATTCTTTTGTCTGATGATGTTAACACAGCTGTCACCGAAACATCAGCCACTATTAATTTGTTTAGATTTGGTCTTTATTATCTTGTAGTTCTAATCTATATATAATCCAAATAGTGTATCCTATAACCTAAAAAATAAAGAAAAAAATAAAAAAAAAAGAGATAAAAATGTTGAGACTATTATTTCTATAAAATAGATAATAAAAAAAAGAGGCGTATCCTGACCAGGAGCACATGTGCTTTTCAGAAGGCAGAGCGCCATCTGATGAAACAGAATTCAACTAAACATTGATTTAGTCTGTTCCCTGATATTTGGCCAACTCTATTTCTTGGTAAATCAAGAAAAGCCATTCATGATTTTTGGTCCCAGTGACTTCTTGAGAAACATAAGAAATGGGTATTTAAGGCCAAGCTTGTGTAAATACGCACATGTGCTCCTGGTCAGGATATGCCTTTTTTATTTTTAATATCAACACCTGACCTTTTTATTTTTCTATTATTTTTTTCATAATAGATAATGTAACTGCTTTTCACATATGTAGACATGTGTTGTACTTACAGTAAAAGCAGTCGTCTACTTCAACCTACCATGATTATCATGGCCTGTACCATGTGTACTATGGAAAGCCAAAAAAAAAAAATTCTATACAATCCCCACTGAACACCACCTCTGAGAGAAAGGACATGCTACTAGATAGTGCTGACCCCAGGTACAGACATTTTCACAGAGTTTACCCAATAGCTGGATATTCAACAAAAGCCAAAACAATAACAAAATTTTATAACCCGGAGATAATCAAATACATATAAAATAAAAGGATTTAAAAGCGCGAATGTTTCTTTTATACTGTCCTATAAGCTTATGTCCATAGTTTACTTGAAAACCATTTCTAAGATTCCATCCTTCAGTGTAGCATATAAAAGCAGAATGATCCAATACAGTATTAGAGCTCTGAGAAGCGGTCTGGTGGATTAAATTGGCGAAACCGCTGGGAGGGTTCACCACTGATGAGCCAAGCCCTCCCAATATATTTTTTTCATCGCAGTAAGGACAGTAGAAGTTCGTTTTATGTATAAAAGAAACATTCGCGCTTTTAAATCCTTTTATTTTATATATATAGATGGCGCGTTATTGCTTTGTGATAATCAAATACAGTTTGTGAGGAATAAGGTAACAATGTTATTACTGAAATATCACGTAACTTATTTAGTCTTGATAAGGTACAATTTCGATTATAGATTATAAACACAAGGTAGATAAGACCATTTCCAAATAAATTAATAGTGTGTGACGTTTCGGTAACAGAAATTATTTGAAAGAGGGAAAATAAAAATCAGGTTAAAAAATTTCTGTTAATTTTGAATTTGCAAGGTTTCAAGCAAATATACTGCTCTTCAACGGGCTGATACTCTATGTACATTCTTTTAATAATCTTTATACAAAATAATTGAGAAACACTTTTGTTATTGGCCTCCCGCAGGCATGCATCAGACTGTTCACAGCATCTATTATCTATTACTTTAGCTGTGAGGAGTCTGATGCACGCCCACACATGCCAATAACAAAAGTTTTTCAATTATTTTGTATAAAGATTATTAAAAGATTGTACATAGAGTATTAGCCCGTTGAAGAGCAATATATTTGCTTGAAACCTTGCAAATTCAAAATTAACAGAAACTTTTTAACCTGATTTTTATTTTCCCGCTTTCAAACAATTAAAAATGGCATGCCTGTGTATGTCACTGGGAA
>CP092869.1:15809967-15864609 GCA_030710605.1 Cordylochernes scorpioides
ATTGTGCAACAAATGATCTCCTTTATACTAAAATAGTCAATTAATTAGAAGGTATCGAAAAGATAGAGGTTGCCTGGCCGGCATTCATATTTATATAAAAAATAGACGCTTCGGCCAGTTGGAGTTTTTTTATTTTCTCAACGTTTCGACAAAAATCTTTTGTCTTCGTCAGGAGAAGTAAATAAAAATAAAGCATTTGGCAAGGCGTAAGAGGGTGTCCTTGAAAAAAAAAATTAATGCCAATTATGATTTAAGTCCTGATTAATTAGAGATTGTGCTTTTTAATGAGAATTTCTAAGAGATAAAAATATAATTTCTTTATAAAATATACCATGGGTAATTTCCAAGATAATAGTAACAATATAAACACAAGGTAATAAGACCAAATAAATAATGTGTACACACACCCTATTTATTTGGATTTGGTCTTATTACCTTATCTGTATAACCATTGTTATTTATAAATAAACATCTCGTTTATCTTAATTAAACATCATAATCATCACTACCATGACAATATTCTATAATTCTACAATGGCAAAGAACACTGCCAGTTTGATTTCCCCAAGGAAACCCAATTTGATACTTTGAAAAAAAAAAGGGGGGGGGGACAAAGGGAGGATGCGCAGGATAAGTTGGTGATAAGGAACAATTTGGATTATAGATTATAAACACAAGGTAATAAGACCAAATCACACTATTTATTTGGATTTGGTCTTATTACCTTGTGAGGATAAGTTGGTCAAATGGGGAAGAAGGCATCCCCTGGTCAAACAAGTGGAAGTTGCTGATAGCACCAGCTATCGTGAGATCTACTTGGAAGAGGCCATTTGAGCAGCTGGCTTCTTGTTGAAGATCTTCAGATGGGGAAGAGAGATGTCTAGTTAAAAAGTTGGTGAGTCCTGAACAAACATTTGATTGATGTAACATATTTAGAGTATATGATAAGGCACACAATTTGGATTATAGATTATAATACAATATAATGCAGCTTATGATTGTAAAACGACATTGGAAAATATCCTGCATGAGTTTCTTTTAACCCTTAACTGGACGGGTGATTTTTTCTTACGTAACTGGACGGGGTGGGTAGATTCAACCCACTTATGTACCTTTACGAAATAAGCGCTAAATAATGAATTAAATCAATATTTGAAAGATTATTTAATGATTACAAATGTTAATATACAGATTTTGACTTCTAAAAATTCTAAATATAATCTATTTACAGTTTTCACAAATAATTAAGAAATGTTTTTTACAGACGCTTAGTTGACATACAGAGCATAAGGTTTTCACTTTTCCCGCATTTTTTGATGGACATTTGTAGCACCTTTTTGGAGTATCAGATTCTTGTGGCATCGTAGATCCTCTTGATGTACTTGAACCATCATTATTTTTGAATTTTTTCATTGTCGTCTGTAATTCCAGCGGGAGGGAATTTAGATTACGTGTGGCCAGGTGTTCATCAATCAAGGATCTCCCAAGATCAACAATAAAGGTACTTCTTTCTTTTTGATCCTTTTTATCAATCTGATAGTTGAAGATGATGTAAGAATTCAGAGCTGTGATATCTAAGAGGGCATAAAAAAGTGCCAAAGGCCATCTTCTGGATCGACGAGAGGTAGAAAAAATTAGAGACCATTTGGTCAATGGTATCTACACCTCCTTTTGTTAGATTATAATCCATTATAATGTCAGGTTTTCCTGTTGTTTCATCACATTTATTGTCATGATGCATCGAAGATATAAGGATTACTGATTTTATTTTTTTTGGGAACATAGGAGACTAAAGTTTTTGTTCCAGAGAAACCAAAAATAGATGTTCCTGATTCTCTTTTAGGATGCGGTTGGAATTGTGGTGGAATCTGAGGTTTGCTCTTTCTCATCGTTCCTAAATATGTAAGGCCATGTTCTTTCAACTTATCAACTAATTCTATTGAAGTAAACCAGTTGTCTGCTGTAATATTTCTATTACTCTTCCAAAGTGGTCGACTAATATCTAAAACTATTTGGGTTGGCAGGGATAGTTCTTTTGACTTTGGAGTTTTAGATTTTCCTGTATATACCATTGCATTATACATATAATGTGTTCTTGAGTCTGCTAGTATCACTATTTTTATCCCATATTTATTAGGTTTTGAGGGTATATAAATTTTGAATGGACATTTTTCCCGAAACCCTACAAGCATTTCGTCAACAGTAAGGTATTCAGCAGATGTATAACAACTTTGAAAATTTTCAATAATGGTTTGAAAAATATCTCTTATGGGTGAGAGTCTATCTTCTTTGCATCTTGTCTTGAAATTATCAAATCTAATACAAAGTAATAGAAAAAGGAAACGCTTCACACTCATTACAGAGCGAAAAATGTCACGGCCTGTTCCATCTGAGGCAAACAAAGATTCTACATTTTCATGACCTGATTTGTAAACTCCAGCTAGATACAACAAACCTGAGAATGCTCTTATTTCTATTTCACTTGTAAAATTTGAGTAAGTACTTTTGGTCAAATCTGAAATTCTTTGGCGAAATTCTTCAATTTTTGCATTTGTAAATTCAGATATTTGTTTTATAATTGCGGCAGTAAAAAATAAGTTGAATATATCTATGCCACAATTTGGCTTCGGTTTAGCAGGGCCTTTCAGACCAGGTAAGTGTGTAATTATGTTATGAGAACGGGTTCTTCCAATTATTGCATGATTCTTGTTCCACTTATAGCCATTTTTCCCAATGAAACAATTACTTGAAGACATTTGAACAGTGGTAAGAATTGAATCACATTCCTCATCTGTACTGACATCTGAAGATTCGTTCAATGAATAATTTTCAGTTTCAGAATCATCATCAAAGTTCTTATTCAAAATTTCGTCTTCCATTATAAATAGAATTTCAAAAATAAAAAGTCTTACCTTGATAAAAAAAATTAAGGAAGTTGTTTTTTTTAATCTAAAAGAATAAATTCTACTTAGCCAAAGAAAGAAGTCTTATTTTATGAATGGAAGCTAAAAAATAGCGGAAGAAAGCGACTCGAGAATGAACAATCAGCTATAACCCTAACATGAAAAATTCTCACGCTTCTGGACGGCATGGGCGGAATCCGCCCACACATGCAAATTTAACCGCCCTCCCAAAACTTATATTTTTAAACGATGAATGGAAATTGTTTGTATCACTGTAAAATTAGAATACACCAGAGCTGTTAGCTCTCAGTAAACGAAAAATATATTTTTTTCCTATATTAAGTTTATGCATGGGCGGAATCTACCCAACCCGTCCAGTTAAGGGTTAAATGAAAAATCGAAATTTATTTTTAAGGAGAAATAACGACTATTTCTAACCTTAGAGGTGTGGTATGAAAGGATGAATTGTGAAGAGTAATGATAAAATATGGAAAAATATGTCCAGTGTAGCCTAGTGGACATGGCATCTGCCGGGTAAGCGGAACACTGTGGGTTCGATTCCCATCCCTGGACACTTTTATTTTTCCGTTTATCATTACTCTTTACAATTCATCCTTTCATACCTCATCTCTAAGGTTAGAAATAATCGTTATTTCTCCTTAAAAATAAATTTCGATTTTTCATTTAAAAGAAACTCATGCGGGATATTTTCCAATGTCGATTTACAATTATAGATTATAAACACAAGGTAGTAAGATACAAGGTAATCAAGGCATAATCATTTTAACCGAAAAGAAACAAAGGTACTAGATTATGAGAAATATTATTTTAAGAGACAATATAAAGAAGCCCTTTTTTATTAAAAAGAAATGTGATACAATTAACAGAATGGAAGAAAGAGGAAATATAAATGATATTTATTGATATGCTTTTAATTATATCTTTAAAAAAAGTTTTTTTTTTTTTTTTTTCACTTTTAATTCTAAGAATAATATTCTGTGTTTCTCAGAAAACTATCTTCTTCTTTCGTGTTATCTTGTTTACACACTTGATAACAGTAACTATTTAAAACATGCTGTGGTAAAATTTTCTCATTCCTTTTTGGTTTCAGTACGGTCGGTTTTACGTTCGCAGCTAGCTCTCTACCTGTGCACATCTTTGCTCTCCTGTTCCTGCCATGGTTCCCTCTAGGAAGAAGAAGAAAAATGACGAGAAGCCCCTCGTAACCCTCGCCCAAATGGAGATGGAGAACGAGGAGGCGTTGCTACCCTTCAAAAACCCCTCAAAGTCCGCTGATCCTGCTTATGCGTGGGAACTGTACGCCCAAATGGACAGATTCATCAGGTTGCGGACCGGGCAGATCACTGCCCTCCTTGCCGAGATGGAGAGCCTCTCTGGCATCCTCGCGTCCTTCAAGGAGCTGGACGAAGATGCCAACAAGCCCCAGACTGCCTGCCACGGCACGCAAACCTGCCCTGCTCCTTCCTGCAAGGAAACCAGCTCCCAGACTGACCCCATCAAGCCCGCCACTCCTTCTCCTGCTGACCCCCCTGCCAAGAAGCCCGCCTCCACCCTGCCTGCTCCTGGTGCAGCCAAGAGGAAGCAGCCTGAGGCTCCCAACCCCCCGGCCAAAAGATCCAACTTCAAAGATCCAACTGCGCCTTCCCGCGTCTCCAAGCCTGCGGCCGCCCAAGTGGTCAAGCCTGCGGCCGCCCAAGTGGTCAAGCCTGCGGCCGCCCGAGTGGTTCTCCACGGTGAGAAATCGGCAGCCCACACAGTGGTCGTCTCCGACGACCCAGAGGCCGACCCTAGGGAGATCTACAAGGCTGTCCGCGCTGCCCACACTCTACCCCAAGGCGTTTGGGCCTCTCTGAGAACCAAGGGAAAGCTGGTCCTCCACTCCAGCAATCCCGACATCATCCCTGAGGTGACAACCTCCCTGGCCAGCAAGCTAACGGGAATGAAGGTCCGCCAGCAAAAGGTGCTCCTGCCTCGCATCTGCCTCTTCAAAGTGGATGTGGAAACGTCCAACTCCACCATCGAAGAGACGCTGTTGGGGACTCCCGCTGTTAGCCAACTACCTGGGGACAAGGTGGTGCGCGTTGCGCACCGTTCTGCACCCAGAAACGGGACCTGCACCGCCTTCATCGAGGTGGACCTCAACACCTTCAGAGCTCTGGGCAACCGCGGAAGGATCGTGGTAGATGGAGTGATCCTCAACTTCGAGGAGTCCATCCGCGCACGCATCTGCTTCCGCTGTTGTGGCTTCGGCCACAACTCTGCCCAATGCACCAGAGATCCCAGGTGCTTCCACTGCGGTGAAGGTAGCCATGAAGGCCGTTCCTGCCCCTCTGCTGCTGACCGGCACACTTCCAAGTGCACCAACTGCTGTGCCAAGGGCCTCCCATTCAAGCACGAGGCGAGAGCCTCCAGCTGCCCCACCTTGAAGCTTAGAGCCCTCAAATTCATATAGGCTTCCAGGACCTCCTGCCTCCTCAACAGTCCTCCATCCTGGCTTCTCACCCATCAAGGCGCTGTTTCCCTGACCTCTCCAGCTTCTCCCCCCTGCGATGACACCTCCACTGCCAGACCCTTGGATCCCTTCCCACCAGTTCGCGACCTGCAGCCATAGTAGGGCTAGAAGACCCATTTTTGCGGCCAATTAGCCCGGATTCTCAACAACAAATTTTCTCATTCAGTACTTTTGTCTGAAGATGGTAACAATGCTGTTACCGAAACGTCACACACTATTTATTTATTTGGATTTGGTCTTATTACCTTGTGTATATTTAGAGTATAGATAAGGCACAATTTGGATTATAGATTATAAACACAAGGTAATAAGACCAAATCCAAATAAATAAATAGTGTGTGACGTTTCTGTAACAGCGTTGTTATCATCTTCAGATTTTAAAACATGCTGTGGTAAAATTTCTCATTCAATACTTTTGCCTGAAGATGGTAACAACACTGTTAGCTAAACGTCACACACTATTATTTATTTGGATTTGGTCTTATTACCTTGTGTTTATTTAGAGTATACAATATACATTTGAAGATGAAGATATGTTTTTACTTTTTTCAATATCTTTCAACAATAAAACAGTTGAAACTCTTCCATAAAAACATCATTAGGAGGGGGACAGGATTATTTTGGTGCTATATAACCACAATTGAAACAGTTGGGAGTTAAAAAAAACTTGGAATTATAAACAATGATAAACAAATTTGGATTATATATTATAAGAAAATAAACACCCAATCCAAAATAAATTAATTGTGTGTGACCTTTCGGTAACAAAGTTGTGTTACCATCATCAGACAAACAATTTTTTTTTTAAGTCTTTTGTCTGATGATGGTAACAACGCTGTTATAAAAACGTCAAACACTATTAATTTATTTTGGATTAGGTCTTATTTTCTTTTAGAATTATAACAAGTTTCAATTTTTCGTTCAAAAGAAACACATGCGGGATAATTTTCAAATGTCGTTCTACAATCATAAGCAGCATTATATTGTATTATAAATTACATTATATATTATTTACTAACGGAAAATTATGTCCAGGGTAGCCTAGTGAACATGGTATTTGGTCGGTAAGCATAACACTGTGGGTTTGATTCCCATTCCTGGACACTTTTATTTTTCAATTTATCATTACTTTTCACAATTCATCCTTTAATACCTCATCCCTATAGTTAGAAATAATCGTTATTTCTCCTTAAAATAAATTTTGATTTTTGGATCAAAAGAAACACGTGCGGGATAATTTTCAAATGTCGTTTTACAATTATAACAATGTTCCACTAGCTCATTATTTCTATTCCTCAAATCATATGAAAAAGCTTCCATTAGCACAGAAGAAGTTTTCAGGTAAATCTCTTACTGATACCCAACACGCTGAAAGTGATAGGTGACTATAGACCTTGAAATGGGCTTCTCCTTTAACAGATGGTGAAAATTTGATGGAAGATCTCCAATGACCCGGTTGAAAGAAGTCAAAGACACAACCAGAAGATGTGCGAGCTGAAAGTGATGGTTACCAATAGATCAAATTGGAAAATATTTGTCCATATAGGCACCAAAAGTCGAATTTGATGCACTAAAAACACCAACCATTACCTAGAACGTTCATGCCTGGTGTTGACATGTGAGGTTCTACTGTTCAGAAACAGAACGTGGGATGTTAAAAATTTGGTAAGGGGCAGCGGTAACTACAAGTCATGGTGAAATGTGAAGTGAACATCAGAAAACTCCTGTATGCTCAGTAATAGAATATGGTTTTAAAATATTGGTAAACTCCACCTTTGCCAGTCCCAAGCCCGGATGAAAAAGGAGGAGGGGGAGCAGTAAAAAGCTCACTAAAAAACCTGGGCTCAGCTGGCCCAGCTGAGAGTACCCTGTAAGGGCTCCTAATCCAGGGATACAGGATGAGCAGCGTTTGTGCTCCATGTTAGGAGCGGCTGCACATGGCGTCTGTTCCTCATGTCAGAGGCGGCCATTTCTTTTGGAGCTAAGTCTGCCTGCCACTAAGTAGTGCTTCCAGTCTTAATGACAAAAGCAGACGCATTCTACTTCACCCAATCATGATGGTTGTCCATTACAAGCTTGATACCCTAATATGATTGAGTGGAGATAAGAAAGAAGAAGAGAAAATATTGGTTACAGAATATGGTTACACTGCTACAATGTGTGGACGGCAACTGTAAAGCAAACTGCTGGAAGAGCACATTTTCCTAATAAAGTAACTTCCTGATTTAAAAATTGTTTTCACCAATTAATATCAGACTGCTCTTAATTTTGTATTGGGCTATTCTGTGTTCATATACATCCAGTATTTTCGAACAATTATTTTTTGCATCAAAAACAAACACTTTTATGTTAAAGAAGGAACAAAAGTTAACGGCGACAAGTTTCTTTTATTAAAGCTGTAAATTCTGCAAGCTTTCGGACTTTGACGTCCTTCGACAGGCTACTTTCCAAGAAACTGAAAGATAATATTTATATACAGGTAAATATTCACATAATTAGAACTTTTCTTAATGAAATAAATGATTATTATACAAAATTATTTTCATCTATGTAAACAAATTTGTTCTGAGAAAAGGATGACAACCATAGGATGCAGGGAAAGACAAAAACCATCTGAAACCCCTCAGACAAAGAAGGTTTTAGAAACTTGGGAGGATGTATTTTTTCAAGGTGAGGGAATTATAATTAAATATGTGTAGGTATTGTGGAGGAAGGTCAATTTTTCTGTTAAAACTGTTTAGTTGGATGGATTATGTGGGTTATCGTGATACTCCTGTGGAAGGACTGACAGGTCCGGAAGCTAGAGAATAAAATTTGAACAAGAAACTTAGCCCTGGAGACTTTATTTTCTTTATAATAGATTATGTTACCTGTGTGAATTCAATAGCATAAATAGAAAGATTGACCTCTTCTCTTTAAGAGGGAGGATTTCAACTTTCTTAAGCGGCCTCACCTCCTGGATCAGTAGCTCTTCTTAGTTTCCCTGCCTTAGGGGGAGATGTATTTACTTGATCGGTGGGAGGGCGATGGCATTGCATTTTGTCTTGAGGGGGATCTTTCACTGGCAGATAGGGCGACAGGTTTTCTTCTTTCTTATCTCCACTCAATCATATTAGGTTATCAAGTTGTGACCCTTGATGGTGTCTGTATGACAACCATCATGACTGGGTGAAAGTTTTTGACAAGTGACAGGTTTTGAAAGTGGTTATCCATTTCTAACTCAACTTTGGCATTTTGGTTGAACCCGGTGCTATAATTGTTGAAGTAGGTCAGCCATCTTGTCCTGGCTTCCTCGAAAACACGCTATCTCTGCAATATTGGGTGACATGTCCCAGGTGACCTTAATGGAAACATTTTGGGATGTTTTCGTGTGTCCTTCATTCATTAGTTCTCTGTGGTGGTGTCTGGTTGGGTACCGGTGATCTTTGGTTTAGGTACTGCTGTTGTGACGTCTGTTTGAATATTTGGGGTCGGTTAGAGTACTGTTGTTGTGGCATTGGTCTTTGAACGGGCTGTGAAATGGTAGACAGGTTCCTTTCAACTTCCTCTCGGATAATTAGATCCAGCAATGATAGCTTGAAAGTGGCTGACTTGGAATTTAATGCATGATGGATTTCTTCTTGGATAATACGCCTAAATAAGATCCTCCAAATATTTCGACTCTGCTGGGTTGATGGAGGCAACATTAGACAGTCTATTGAAAACCATCTGCTTATTTAAACTCATCTTTTGCCATAGCTCAATTTTCTGGCACCACCTTCAGAGTTACATGGTGGTAGCTATCTCCAAAGTTCAAATTGCCTATTTTGATAAACTAGAAGTGTGAGGATAGTAAATAGTGCTCAAAGTTGTGGATGATAAAAGTTTTATCTTTTCTACTATCATCCAGCCTTTGTGTTCCGAAGCGATAGCTACTCCCAGGGGTGAGAATGTCCTCAAAAGGTCAAACTACAGTAAAACCCCTCTATAGTGAACCCCAATGGGACAGAGCTTTTGGTTCACTATAGCCACGGTTTGGCTTTTTTTTTTTTTTACTTTTCAAAATTTTTAGACCGTATAATTAAAGGACAGCCATACACACAAGAAGAGGCTGCCTTTTAATAGTGGTCACTTTGTTTTAATTCCCTTAATTGACCAATTTCCTTACATTAATACTGAATAATAATAGAAATCATTAGATGATAGGTTCTTCTTATCATTAACATACATGTACCTCTGTCTAATTTAAAAATCAAGACAAATCCTAGGCAAATTTTTATTAAATATATATTTAAAGATATAAAATGATTTTAAAACATCATTATCACATTATATAATAGAATGTTTACTTGAAAAAATGGCTCCAACACCTTGTTGCTTCAAAGCACCATTCAAATAAAGTTAGTGTTTTTCTTCCATTTCATGTTTCCAGATATTCCTCTAGGTCTAGATTTTTTTTTTTTTTAACCTGTCATGCAAAACATTGCTGACTTTAAAATCACCATAGTCAATGGCATAAAAATAATTTTTGTTTCATCACAGGCATGTTTATTTGGACTTTTTTTTAGCCCTAAAACGTACGATCGTGATCGCGGCAAAAGTTGTGGTTGATTCCTCTTTGGAACAATTTTTAATAGCTTTATATTTTATCTTTTATAATAGAAAGTTATATTCTCATATTTTAATATGTTCTTAACATTTTGCCTGTGTTGTTTCACTTTGAAAAGTTCTGAAAATGGCCTTTTTTTTTTTAAAGAAATACGCTTCATTTTTAAAATGCCTTTATTTTCTTCATTTTGGAAGCCATTTGCATTTTTTATATTTCAAATTTAATGGGTGCAAATATATTCTATTTAATAAAAAGTATAATGTGTTAAAATTTATACAACATACAGCAAAAAATAAAGTGCAAAATTCAAAACAAACAATGCCGCTATATTTATTGTTTTGAAATCGCCATCCGCGAGCTGAAACATGCTTAAAATTTGGTTGTTTTAATTTTTTGGTTGTTTTAATTTAATAAGCATAGTATTTTAAATAGATTTTATTATTTTGGGACCGAAAATAGGTTCGTTATAGGGGTAGTTCGTTATTCTAAAAATCGCAAAGTTCGTTATAACGATGGTATTTTCAATGGAATGGAATTGGGAATCGGCGTGAGTTCGTTATAAGGGAAGGTACGTTATATCCAGGGTTCGTATTAGCAAGGTTTTACTGTATGTAGTAGGGGGTAAAACTTGACTATCAAAGCTCATGCATAAAATATTGGCTGTCAGCATTATCACATCATAACCCAAATCAGATCTGATTACCTGGTGAAAAGAGAAATCCCTATATATAAAAGTCAGTGTATGTATGTTTGTTTGTCGGCTATACACGTCGACAAGGGAGAGGTGTCCGCTAGCGAGGATAACTGTTAAAGGGAACTCTGCCTTTGCCGGTCCCAAGCCCGGATGAAAAAGGAGGAGGGGGAGCAGTAACAAGCTCACTAAAAAACCTGGGCTCAGCTGGCCTGGCTGATAGTACCCTGTAAGGGCTCCAGGGATACAGGATGAGTCTGTACTCCATGTTAGGAGCAGCTGCACATGGCGTCTGTTCCTCATGTAAGAGGCGACCATTTCTTTTGGAGCTAAGTCGGCCTGCTACTGAGTAGTGCTCCCAGTATTAATGAAAAAGGTAGGCACATTCTACTTCACCCAGTCATGATGGTTGTCAAGCATTACAAGCTTGATACACTAATATGATTGGGTGGAGATAAGAAAGAAGAAGACTGTTAAAGGGAGGTTCTCTCTACTTATATGAATCAGAATCCAGGTATGAATTCTGGCAGTCCTGTAAATAATTGTTGTAAGGCTCTCCTAAGACAGAAACCCTAGTATTTTGTTGGTCAGACATCACAAGGGAATGCTACTTCTACGTAATAAGGTCAGCAGTGCCTGATTCATCAAACTTATCATTGCCATGCCAGATAGATAACAGTTGGAGATAAGACTTTGATGAGCAGTATTCCATCAGCTATTGAAACAACAAAGGATTTATAAACGCAAGGTAATAAGACCAAATCCAAATATATAAATAGTGTGTAACGTTTCAGTAACAGCATTGTTACCATCTTCAGACAAAGGTACTGAATGAGAATGATAAGGCACAATTTTGATTATAGATTATAAACACAAGGTAATAAGACCAAATAAATAAATAGTGTGTGACGTTTCAGTAACAGCGTTGTTACCATCTTCAGATAAAAGTACTGAATGAGAATGATAAGTTACAATTTGGATTATAGATTATAAACACAAGGTAATAAGACCATATCCAAATATATAAATAGCGTGTGACATTTCGGTAACAGCATTGTTACCATCAGACAAAAGTACTGAATGAGAATGATAAGACACAATTTGGATTATAAACACAAGGTAATAAGACCAAATAAATAAATAGTGTGCGACATTTTGGTAACAGCGTTGTTACCATCTTCAGACAAAAGTACTGAATGAGAAATTTTACCACAGCATGTTTTTAAATAGTTACTGTCATCAAGTGTGTTAACAAGATACAAGATTAAAACATGCTGTGGTAAAATTTCTCATCCAGTACTTTTGTCTGAAGATGGTAACAACGCTGTTACCGAAACGTCACACACTACTTATTTATTTGGATTTGGTCTTATTACCTTGTGTTTATAATCTATAATCCAAATTGTGCCTTATCAATAAAGGATTTATATAAAAGGGTGTACCTGGATCTATAAAAAAAAATCACAAAATATTTCGAGAGATTGCTCCCTCTTTATCAATTTATTGCCCCATAAACTTAATTTACAAATTCTTGTAGATCACCATGAAAACAACTTTGTCAATGGTCAAAAAATAATTAGTGATAATAATACATTAAAAATTAAATTTACTCTGCAATACAATAAATTGATAAAGAGGGAGCAATTTCTTGAAATATTTTGAGAATTTTTTTTTTTTCTCTATAGATCCAGGTACGGCCCTTTTATATAAATTTAATTGATGGATCGCCTTTTGACTCAAAATAAGGATTGCTCATTAAAAAAATTCAACCCTTTCTCCAGAACACCATCCAAAGGTGTAGAGCATGAAGGCTGTAGCAACCACGTATCAAAGTCTGAGCTAAATAAAGTCCTAGAAAAAGGGAATCTGTGACTGTTGTATAGGCTTACGAGATAGTAGCCTGGAATACCTCAGCACTTTCTTATAACAGAGGTAATATGGAACGCTTCACCATTTTGAATGTCATCCTTGCGCAGGGGCCATGCTAATATTCTCTGTATCCTTTCTATTGTAGTAGTTGTACCGCCAAACTGGTATCACTGAGGCCATGATAATCTATGTATCCTTCCTATTTTAGTATATGTACCGCCGAACTGGTATCACAGGGGCCATGCTAATCTTCTCTGCATCCTTCCTATTTTAGTATATGTACCGCCGAACTGGTATCACAGGGGCCATGCTAATCTTCTCTGCATCCTTCCTATTTTAGTATATGTACCGCCGAACTGGTATCACAGGGGCCATGCTAATCTTCTCTGTATCCTTACTATTTTAGTATATGTACCGCCGAACTGGTATCACAGGGGCCATGCTAATCTTCTCTGTATCCTTCCTATTGTAGTAGTTGTACCACCGAACAAGTGTGTACAACATGTATAACAGGGGTAATATCATCCCCTCCTGTCTAATTGTCAAAGGCACTTGCCTCCACTGCTGAGACAATGGAACCTAATGGAGATTGTTTAAACAACTTGAGGAATAAGCAACAAAAACTTGCCTCCACTTGTCATACTGCAGATTTTACCTATTCTTCTGACTTATTCTGAACCTGATTTGTATGGCTATGATTCAGAAATGATATACAGTAAAACCCTGCTGAAACAAATCTGGGATATAGAGAACCCAATCTCCAATTCCATTTAAAGCCAACTCCAGTGTAGAAAAGGTAAAAAGGAAGATGAATCAAGGAAACAGATTAGATAACAAAAATTCCAAGGAAATGGAAGTCTGATGCCTGTACCAGTTATTTGGAGTCTTACAACTAATGTTGAAATCTTCATTTCTATAGAAAGAGTTACAAGGAAATAAGACCTAATCCAAATATATTAATAGTTGTGTGATGTTTCGGTAACAGCATTGACAAAAAATAAATAATAAACCTCATTAAGTCTTTTTGTCTAATGATGGTAACAACGCTGTTACCAAAATGTCACGCACAATTAATTTATAAGGATTAGGTCTTATTTTCTTGTAGATATAATCTATAATCCATATTGTGATTTATCATTCTTCTTCTTCTTTCTTATCTCCACTCAATCATATTAGGATATCAAGTTGTGACCCTTGATGGTGTCTGTTGACAACCATCATGACTGGGTGAAGTAGAATGCATCTGCTTTTGTCATTAAGACTGGAAGCACTACTCAGTGGCAGGCCGACTTAGCTCCAAAAGAAATGGCCACCTCTGACGTGAGGAACAGACACCATGTGCAGCTGCTCCTAACAAAGAAATTAGACATAGAGGTACATGTATGCTAATGATAAGAAGAACCTATCATCAAATAATTTATTTTATTATTCAGTATTAATATAAGAAAATAGGTCAATTAAGGGAATTAAAACAAAGTGACCACTATTAAGAGGCAGCCTCTTCCAGTGTGTATTGGCTATCCTTTAATTATATGGTCTAAAAATTTTGAAAAAAAAAATATATATAGCCAAACGGTGTCTATAGTGAACCAAAAGCTCTGTTCCATTGGGGTTCACTATAGAGGGGTTTTACTGTATATCTGAAAAATCATGATCATTTAAAGGAATCCTTTATAAGCAGTTTACTTTAGGGCTAGAATCTTGTTCATTGTGCATTCTAACTGATCAATCTTCGAAAGGCTTGGTTGTCTTTCTTTCTCTGTAAGGTTGTCTCAAATATCACAACATTCCAAAACCCCTTATTGTTTACAATATTAACTTTCGGCCACTTTGATTAGGTTATAGAGCCCTAGAGCACTTCCATCGTCCGTGAGAAAATCTTCTTCTTTCTCATCTTCCTTCATTCAATCATATCAGGTTATCAAGCTTGTAGAGCTTGAGATTGTGTCAGCTGGGGATGTGTAGAGCTCATCAATGGATGAGTCAATAATGTGGTTTGAGCTTTCAGGTTGACACTTATTACATAGTGGGAAAACGATAAGGCACAATTTGGATTATCTATATATATAAAATTGAATGTCTGTCTGTCTGTTTGTTTGTCTGTGTGTACTCTATAGATTCAAAAACCGTACATCCAATAGCCGTGAAATTTTGGGATATTATTAGGCATATCCCCGGAAAGGTTTACGAAAAATAATATCTTGAATATCTTTAATATCCTTAGAGTTATTTGCAGATTTGTAGCTTTAACTCGCAAGCAGCGCCACCTTGCGACGAGAATGGATTCATCCGGCCGGCGGCAGTCCAAGGACAAGTTCAAGGACAGTCCAAGTACCCACCGACCAATCAGGGCAGAGTTGGTGACACAGCTGTGCCAAGTAGACAAGAAAAAAAGCCTCGCGGGAGCTTGCCCAAGATGACCTCCGGGAACTTAATCCATCTTCCATAAAAGACCATGAATTTATTCAACCTTATCGAGTATTTTTCAAGGGACCGGGAAAAAATGTTCACTAGATAAAACGATGATTTTGTAATGTAGAAAATTAGGGAAGACAAAATTCAGAATGACACGGCACACAGGGACCGGGAAAAAATGATCACTTTATCGAGAGATTCAAATTTACGAGTTTCAAATTATCAAAATATATCTATTTCTTTTTATAAGTTTATAGAGAATTGTTTTAACAAATGTTCGTTAGACAAACCTTTACTCGGGTACCGATTAATATTGATTTTATTCAATTTATCAAGTATTTTTCAAGAGACCGGGAAGAAATGTTCACTTTATCGAGAGATTCGTTAGACAAACCTTTACTCGGGTAAAACACGGGCGAAGCCGGGTACATCCGCTAGTAGTTTATAAACACAAGGTAATAAGACCAAATCCAAATAAATAAATAGTGTGAGACGTTTCAGTAACAGCAATGTTACCATCTTCAGACAAAAGTACTGAATGAAAAAAACTCGTCATTGGGTAATTATTACCCCGTGCGACCTTTCATCACTTTTGGTTTATGTAATCAAGTTTCTAAGGTAAATAAGACCAAATCCAAATAAATAAATAGTGTGTTAGTATTACATTCAGTACTTTTGTCTGAAGATGGTAACAACGCTGTTACCGAAACGTCACACACTATTTATTTATTTGGATTTGGTCTTATTACCTTGTGTTTATAGTGGGAAAACCTTGCAACCAATCTGGAAAATCATTGTCCATAGATGACCAGACTCCCAGATGTCTATAAATCAAAGATTGTTGTACTGTGTCCACTTCACCCATGAGAAAATCTTCTTCTTCTTTCTTATCTCCACACTGGGTTGAAACTTAGCTCCAAAAGAAATGGCCGCCTCGACATGAGGAACAGACGCCATGTGCAGCCTCTCCTAACATGGAGTACAAACGCTGCTCATCCTGTATCCCTGGATTAGGAGACCTTACAGGGTACTATCAGCTAGGCCAGCTGAGCCCAGGTTTTTTAGTGAGCTTGTTACTGCTCCCCCTCCTCCTTTTTCATCCGGGCTTGGGACCAGCAAAGACGGAATTTAATGAGAAAATTAAAATGGCAAGCAACATACAGCGGGCTTCACCCCCAACATTTATACCGCCAAGCTGAACTTCTAGCCGTGGAGTGCATGCACTAACTACAGCTACAGTGACACTGAAAGGCACAAGTAGTACATTTTTTAATCATAAATTTGTATTTAAACAACAATTAACTAATGAAATTGTCAAAATTCAAATTGCGACATGGTCAAATTATTGATGGAGTCGAATTAAAATTGGTTATATTACACCTATCCCCCAATTTACACGGTATATATGTTCCTGAGAAAAAGGTGTAAATCGGGGGATAGGTGTACACAGAAATAAAAATAAAATGCATTGACAGGTTAAAATATGTAGTCAGCACATAAGCTTGGGATTCCTCGTGAGATGTGTACACAGCGCATGTGTTCAATCACAGTAGCATTTAGTATAGTGCGATAAAAACAAAAACAAAAAACTTATTTGGAAAACCGTGTAAAAGCGAAAACGTGTAAAACAAGTACCGTGTAAATCGGGGGATAGGTGTATTGGGTATTAGCACTTCCCCAAATAAACCCACTTAGACTTACATCCTCTGTCTCATCAATATGGTAAGAGAAAGAATCCAATAATAAAAACCTCTACTAACTTAAAAAGCCCGCATTTATCCCCTAAAACCATTCAAATATAAGAAGAAACCATTCTTTCTGTACAGTTTACATAGCCTTCATAATGGTTGGCACAGGTGTTGCCTAACATAGTACCCATCAATGTTATATCAGCGGGAGAGATAAACTTCCCATTGTTTATAAAATGGGAATCACAAAAGATCACAACTCCAAATCACAAACCACCTTGACAAAAACTGTGTTAGCCATTTATAAATAAATATGATAAAGCACAATTTGGATTATAGATTATAATACAAGAAAATAAGACCTAATCCAAATAATTTAATAGTTGTGTGACATTTCGGCAACAGCATTGTCACCATCATCAGACAAAAAGAATAAATCATTCATCCATTTATTCTTTTGTCTGATGATGGTAACAATGCTGTTGCTGAAATTTCACACAACTATTAAATTATTTGGATTTGGTCTTGTATTAGCTGATGGCCTATTTATTTGTTGACATATTTTTTATTCTCCTTCTTGGAGAGACTTCAGGGACATGGCTATAGAAGATAAAATGTCTTAATGAGAAGTTTTTGTTGAGGCTTCCAACTGCAAGGTCATAGATACATCAATGCTAACTTGCTAAGTTTGTTTACAAAAGAAATTTGGGGTCGACGGAAGGGTGGTCAAAATAGTTGGTTTTCAACTGCTATGACCTGGGAATGATTCCCGCATTGGACACTTTTTTCTAATTAAAAAAAAAATGCTCCAGTGGCCCCCGAAGTTTGACAAAGTCCAACCACACCAGTGAGTGCAAGTAACCTAATGGGGCGCTGGCACATTTGTAAGTGCAAAGTTAAACTACTTTTTACATGTGTAGACATGAGGTGCACTTACAGTAAAGCAGTCACCAACTTGATTATCATGGCCTGTGCTGATAGTACCCTGTAAGGGCTCCTAATCCAAGGATACAAGATGAGCAGTGTTTGTACTCCATGTTAGGAGCGGCTGTATATGACGTCTGTTCCTCATGTCAGAGGCGGCCATTTCTTTTGGTGCTAAGTCGGCCTGCCACTGAGTAATGCTCCCAGTCTTAATGACAAAGGCAGATGCATTCTACTTCACCCAGTCATGATGGTTGTCAAGTCTCAAGCTCTACAAGCTTGATACCCTAATATGATTGAGTGGAGATATGAAAGAAGAAGACAACTTAATCTAAAAGAAAATATGACCTAATCCAAATAAATTGTGAGAGACGTTTCGGTAACAACGTTTTGTTACCATTATCAGACAAAAGAATAAATGTTTGAAAGATTTATTCTTTTGTTTGATGATGGTAGCAACGCTGTTAATTGAAAGGTCACACACTATTAATTTATTTGGATTAGGTCATATTATCTGGTAACTATAATCTAAATTATGCTTTATCACGATTCCATCCTAACTTTAAAATTGTTAATACAGTAGAACCTCCATGTAAAGGACACCACCTAATTACAGAGTCAAATTGTCCTTTAGGGAGAGGTGTCCTCTTACCGGAGAGTTGCTAAATTGTAAAAATGGTCATTTTGCAAATGAAAACTGTTCTTTATAGAGTGGTATCCACTAAAGGGAGGTTCTACTGTATAAGGAAAATTTCTAACGATGATAAAGTACAATTTAGATTATAGATACAAGAAAATAAGACCTAATCCAAATAATTTAATTTCTATTCTTTTGTCTGATGATAATAACAATGTTACGATGTACTAGAGCGCCATCTGTTATCAAATTATAAAACTATTTTAGAGGCGTAATATTCTTTTTAAAATAAAACAATTTCTACTGTCCTTACTGCCAAGCCCTCCCTTTAATTTTTCCATCGCAGTAAGGACAGTAGAAATTGTTTTATTTTAAAAAGAATATTACGCCTCTAAAATAGTTTTATAATTTAGTAACAATGTTGTTGCCGAAACATCACACACTATTAAATTATTTGGATTAGGTCTTATTGTATCGAAAAAGGGGTAACATATAATTCAGGTATAAACAAAAAATGTTACTTACCAGTAAGTATGCAATGTTCTTGGAATGTCTTATGTTAGAATGGGTGTTACATGCATCCACAAAATTTTGCTTTTTTATCATCATCTTCATCAATTATCATCTCTTCAATTTCTCTTTCCCTCGGAGATAGCTGGAATGGATTGAAATAAAGTTTCTTTCTCCATAATCTCAGACTGGCTTCAGGTGACTGCATATGACCTGAACTAGCTCGCCGTTGAGATATATGATGAGATACATGATTGAGCATTTCTTGTAGATCTGTATCTTTTGCCATCTTACTGAAGACATCCACAATGGCATTACATAACCATGATCCAGTACATTCATTCCTTGCTGCTACATTATTTACCAAAGTTGGATAGAAAAACAAAATATCTGAAAATGTAGGTACAGTCGTCTGACTCATTTTTTGTGAATCAAATTTATCATGACTTTGTTTGATCTGTTTTATTATTTTAATTCCTTGATCCATTCTATGACCTCTACATGCTTGAATAAAAAACATTTTAGGTTTGTTTTGTAAATTTGTATTATGGTTACTAAATATATCCATTAGGTTGTTTTCATAAATTGGTTTGCAATCTGTACCCAATACACAATTTTCACCACCATGAGTTAATATAACAACAATAGCTGAATCTAAATCAGCATGTCTTGGATCATTGGCAAATATTCTCAGTGCTTGTAACATTTTCTTTCTTTTCAAATCTTTTGCTATTATACATTTATATCCCATTTGTGAGAAAAGTGATAGAAATCTCTGAGCATCAACATCAGATCCAACACGGACATCATCCTTAAAATTAACATTATTAATAACTAAGCATAAACCTCTTGGTCTTGTATTCATTTTGTAAGTAAATTGTCCTTCATGGATATTAGAAGAATATAGTACCTCTACTTCTTTGAATGATAATGAATTTAGTTTGCCTGGAGCTAATATTCGTACTGCATCTATATATTTTTTTTCCAAAAGAACATCGATAAAATTATTGAAAGCATCTGGTCCTCTTTTAGGCAATTCTTCTAATAGACACACAATTTGGTCGCTTTTTCTTGCTTGATTTTGGAAATCATTGATCATTACTTGATTAAAAACTCTTCTTTCTAATAAGGGTTCGATGATTTCATCAAATTCAATCAGGGGTGTGAGCCGTTTAATATTTTTTTCAATAATTAGTCGTTGCCATGGCTCCATAGGCGCTTATATTGAAATGGGTCTTTATCTAAATTATGTACAATATTATATATATAATATGAATCTATTTAAAAATTATATATTGTTAACAAAATACAAGTAATAAAAGCTAAACAAATTGTAGTTTTGCTTTTGTTTAAAGTACAAAGTGAAAAGTAAGAAAAGTAGCGTGATGATGAGCAAAGAAATATTTCAACGGTACCACTGGCAAAAAAAAAAGAAAAATAAGGTTAATTTTTTTCAAATCTTTATTTTAATAAATATATACTTTTTTATATATATAGAGAGAGTGTTAAAATAAATAATTAATATTATTTTAAATAGTTTAAATTACCTAATTGTGTGTTTTTTTTTTTTATTTTTATTTTAGGATTAAAAAATAAAAAGAAAATTATAACTTGTAAAAGAAAAATAAGATGTTGAAATTGGTAAACAAATCATATATATATAATCTATTAGATAATAAAGGCATATATTGGATTTGAAAAAATATTGGCAAAATAAATATTTTTTCAAATCCAATATATGCCTTTTATTATCTAATGAATTAAGTATGGATTGCTCTATTTTCAAAACAAAATATATATAATCTGTGATGTCAAATATGTTCCTTTTTTGACTAAGTTTTTTTTTTGTTTATGTTGTAATAATAGCTTGGAATATATGGAAGCTCAATTTTTTTTTTTTTGCTTTGTTAAGTTCATTAGTTTGTTTAACCTCTCCTTGTATTTGAATAATAAATTTGTTTAAATTAATAAGCTGCTGTTATGCTAAATTAAAAATTCAAAAAAAAAAACGTAGGAAAATATTATTTAATGAAAATTTAATTATAGAAAAGAATCGTTCACATAGAAAATTTAAATTAATTTTATTTCCCTTTTTAGTTCTGTAGCAAGAGCTATCATAAATAAATAACGTATATAGATATGATTGTATAGGAACATTAGCCGTTCTAAGAAAGGGTCTAGAGGACACCCAGTTCGAGGCTTATTAAAGTTTTATATTATGCTAAATAATAAAGTATGTAACTTTAGAACATGCAATGGAAATTATAACAATCATTAAACCTAAAAATGTGTCAAAATAAAAAGTTTAACTTCTCTCACGCCGCTAAAATTTTCCATGACTTAATCAGGACGTCATATCCCTATAATGCAACAAGAAAAAGGCATAAAAATAAATAATTTATAAATTAAGTTGCAATTTTGTAGGTTTTTGGTCTTCAGTCTCAAAATTAATTCGCAATCTTTTTCGCGTCTGATATTTATTGGAACCTTGTACAGTTTTCACAGTCTACCCACAGAGTTAAACAGTCGACATAATGACTTATGGGGCAATCTTTAAACTTTTCTTTTTCACTTTTTTTTTTTTTGCTCGCTTCTCTTTCCATATTCTCGCATTAAGATCTTTGAGTACTTCTTCACTATTATATTTGAAATTATATCTCGTTTTCTATTTACTTTAATTTAAATAATATTGTCATGTAGAGAATGAGAAAATAAAAATCTCAGGATAACACATCGATTTAATTTATTTCGAAATAATTAGAACTTGTAAAATATAGAAGAATGGCCCATTCAAAACTGGTCTACAATAACAGTTGGTCCCAAGTCTATTTTTTAAAAGGTTTTACATTAATAAATCTGCAGTAAATGGAAAATTTAGTCATTGCTGCTTTATTAAACTGCTTCTCAATTTCTACATGTCCAAAATTTGGGCGCCAGTGGTTGTTGCCAGACAAAAATGTATTCGTCTATGATGCATGTAATGACCTAAAGCTTGGCCAATTCAACAAATAAGAGAGAGAACAAAATATAAAAGGGAAACTAATATTGAACAAAGGAACTTTTTTTGTTTCGGTTAGCGCCTATTTACCTGTGAGCTTACACACACTCTGTGGTAACAATTAATTAAAATATATATACAACAAAAATCATCGAGAATAGTTGATATTTATTCCGATAGATGGCGCAAGCCATCAGCAATTCTCAGTTTCTCTATAAGGAGATGCCTTTTTAATAATTTATGCACCTTATCCCAGTACAATATCAAATTTGTATTATTTTTTAACATTGTGACGCGGTCTCACGCAATTCTGGCCTTATATACCTTTCATGATTTTTCAGGATGCCTGAATGACCAGTTTTTTTGGTCGTTGAGGTTCAATGCTCCGACGCTTTCCCGCCATGGATTCCTGCAAGAAGAAGAAAGCCAGCAATCCCTCTTAACCCTCGGTGGACGACATCGCGGCTCTTGTTGAAGAAGACAACATGGTCATCTCCCGCCCCTACCAAATCCTGCAATCCCTCGGCCAGCCCTCCCTCGCAGCTCTTCACCTGGACCTTGTCCGCTTCATTGCGGACGGAAATAATCAAATGCCTAGTTGGAGGTGTGAAGAACCTCGCGGGCACAGTGAATGACTTCCTGGAGCTGAATGAAATCGTGAATGTCCAAATGCCCAAGAAAACCTGCCAAACCACTCAAACTGGCCCTGCTCCCATCTGCAAGGACTTTAGCGCTCAGACCGAGCCCATCAAGCCTGCCACCCCCGCTCCAGCTGCTGTCCCTGTGGCAGCACCTGCTCCCAAGAAGCCAGATACTACTCTAACCAAGAGGAAGCAGCCAGAGGCGTCAAACCCGCCCGCTAAGAGGACCAAATCACTGGTTACAGCCAAGTTTGCATCTTCCCGCGCCCCCAAACCTGTGGTGCCAAAGACACACTCAATGGAGAGAAATCTGCAGCCCACATTGGGGTTATTGCAGATAACCAGCAGGCTGACCCACGGGACATCCTCAAAGCTGTCCGCGCTGCCCACACTCTGCCCCAAGCCGTCTCTGCGCACCAGGGGAAAACTGGTGCTGCATTACAACACTCCAGAGGCCATTCCTGCCGTCAGCTCTGCCCTGGACAACACGCTCCAAAGCCTGAAAGTTCGGGAACTGAGGCAATTCCTTCCAAGAATCTGCCTCTTCAACGTGGAGGCGGAAACCGCGGATGAGGACATTGTCAAGGCCTTCCTTTCCACCGATGCTCTCAGCCAGCTTCATGGAGACAAGTCTGTCCGAGTGGCACACCGATCTCCGACCAGAAATGGCACCTGCACGGCCTTCATCGAGCTTGACTTGGCTTCCTACAAGGCCATTGGAAGACGCGGCAGGAATGTTGATTCTTGATTCAGTGATCCTGAACTACGAGGAGTCTGTCTGCGTCTGCTACCGCTGCTGTGGCTACGGCCACAACGCCGATAGGTGCACCAAGGCTACGGTCACCTGCTTCACACTGCGCTTCTGGTGACCACCAAGGCCCAAACTATCCAACTCTCGCCAACCCGCGCACGGCCAAGTGCGCCAACTGCTCAGCCAAGGGCCTCTCTGCCGACCATGAGGCAAAATCAATGCCTTCCCCAACTGCCAGAGTTAGAGCTGCAAAGTTCTAGTCCTCCCGCCCTCTTCCTGCCTCCTGACCTCCGCGGACCTAATCCGGCCTAACCTGCCTCTTCCCCAACGGAGATCCTGTCCCTAGCCTCCCCAGCCTGGTGTTAGTGGTTTGTATATATTCCGCTTTACGCGGCCATTGGGGCTCAAAAATCATTTTATTTTGGTTAGCAGCCCGTAAATAAAGATATTTTCGTTCCATCGTTGAGGTTGTATCGACGCTCTCCCGCCTTGGATTCCAGTAAGAAGAAGAAGAAAGCCAGCAAGCCTTCTCAACCCTCGGTGGACACCGCGGCTCTGTTGAAGAAGACAACATGGTCATCTCCCGCCACTACCAAATCCTGCAATCCCTCGGCCAGCCCTCCCTCGCAGTTCTTCACCTGGACCTTTTCCGTTTCATTGCGGACGGAAATAATCAAATGCCTAGTTGGAGGTGTGAAGAACCTCGCGGGCACCGTGAATGACTTCCTGGAGCTGGATGAAATCATGGATGCCCAAATGTCCAAGAAAACCTGCCAAACCACTCAAACTGGCCCTGCCCCACCTGCAAGGACTTTAGCGCTCAGACCAAGCCCATCAAGCCTGCCACCCCCGCTCCAGCTGCTGTCCCTGTGGCAGCACCTGCTCCCAAGAAGCCATATCCTGCTCTAACCAAGAGGAAGCAGCCAGAGGCGTCAAACCCGCCCGCTAAGAGGACCAAACCACTGGGTCCAGCCAAGCCTGCATCTTCCCGCTCCCCCAAGCCTGCGGTGCCAAAAGCACACTCAATGGAGAGAAATCTGCAGCCCACATTGTGGTTATTGCAGACAACCCACAGGCTGACCCACGAGACCTCCTCAAAGCTGTCCGCGCTGCCCACAATCTGCCCCCAAGGCGTCTGGGTGTCTCTGCGCACCAGGGGGAAACTGGTGCTGCACTCCAACACTCAAGAGGCTATTCCTGCATTCCCGTCAGCTCTGCCCTGGACAACAAGCTCCTAGGCCTGAAAGTCCGGGAACTGAGGTAATTCCTACCCAGAATCTGCCTCTTAAAAGTGAAGGCGGAAACCGCGGATGAGGACATTGTCGAGGCCTTCCTTTCCACCGATGCTCTCAGCCAGCTTCATGGAGACAAGTCTGTCCGAGTGGCACACAGATCTCCGACCAGAAATGGCACCTGCACGGCCTTCGTCGAGCTGACTTGGCTTCCTTCAAGGCCATTGGAAGACGCGGCAGGATCATTGTGGACCAGGTGACCCTGAACTACGAGGAGTCTGTCCGCGTCTGCTACCGCTGCTGTGGCTACGACCACAACGCCGATAGGTGCACCAAGGCTAGGGTCACCTGCTTTCTCTGCGCTTCTGGTGACCACCAAGGCCGAAGCTGGCCGACCCGCGCACGGCCAAGTGCGACAACTGCTCAGCCAAGGGCCTCTCTGCCGACCACGAGGCAAGATCAATGTCTTGCCCAACTGCCAGAACTAGAGCTGCAAATTTCTAGTCCTCCCGCCCTCTTCCTGCATCCTGACCTCCGCGGACCTAATCCCGGCTAACCTGCCTCTTCCCTAACGGAGATCCTGTCCCTAGCCTCCCCAGCCTGGTCATAGTGGTTTGTATATATTCCGCTTTACGCGGCCAATGGGTCTCAAAATCATTTTATTTTGGTTAGCAGCCCCGTTAATAAAGATATTTTCGTTCCATCGTTGAGGTTGTATCGACGCTCTCCCGCCATGGATTCCAGCAAGAAGAAGAAGAAAGCCAGCAAGCACTCTTAACCCTCGGTGGACATCGCGACTCTGTTGAAGAAGACAACATGGTCATCTCCCGCCATTACCAAATCCTGCAATCCCTCGGCCAGCCCTCCCTCGCAGCTCTTCACCTGGACCTTTTCCGCTTCATTGCGGACGGAAATAATCAAATGCCTAGTTAGGGATGTGAAGAACCTCGCGGGCACCGTGAATGACTTCCTGGAGCTGGATGAAATCATGGATGCCCATATGTCCAAGAAAACCTGCCAAACCACTCAAACTGGCCCTGCTCCCACCTGCAAGGACTTTAGCGCTCAGACCAAGCCCATCAAACCTGCCACCCCCGCTCCAGCTGCTGTCCCTGTGACAGCACCTGCTCCCATGAAGCCAGATCCTGCTCTAACCAAGAGGAAGCAGTTAGAGGCGTCAAACCCGCCCGCTAAGAGGACCAACCCACTGGTTCCAGCCAAGCCTGCATTTTCCCGCGCCCCTAAGCCTGTGGTGCCAAAGGCACCCTCAATGGGGAGAAATCTGCGGCCCACATCGTGGTTATTGCAGATAACCCGCAGGCTGACCCACGGGACATCCTCAAAGCTGTCCGCGCTGCCCACACTCTGCCCCAAGGCGTCTCTGCGCACCAGGGGAAAACTGGTGCTGCACTCCAACACTCCAGAGGCCATTCCTGCCGTCAGCTCTGCCCTGGACAACAAGCTCCAAGGCCTGAAAGTCCGGGAACTGAGGCAATTCCTCCCAATAATCTGCCTCTTCAACGTGGAGGCGGAAACCGCGGATGAGGACATTGTCAAGGCCTTCCTTTCCACCGATGCCCTCAGCCAGCTTCCTGGAGACAAGTCTGTCCGAGTGGCACACAGATCTCCGACCAGAAATGGCACCTGCACGGCCTTCATTGAGCTGACTTGGCTTCCTTCAAGGACATTGGAAGACGCGGCAGGATCATTGTGGACCAAGTGATCCTGAACTACGAGGAGTCTGTCCGCGTCTGCTACCGCTGCTGTGGCTACGACTACAACGCCGATAGGTGCACCAGGGCTACGGTCACCTGCTTCCACTGCACTTCTGGTGACCACCAAGGCCAAAGCTGGCCAACCCGCGCACGGCCAAGTGCGCCAACTGCGCAGCCAAGGGCCTCTCTGCCGACCACGAGGCAAGATCACTGTCTTGCCCAACTTCCAGAACTAGAGCTGCAAAGTTCTAGTCCCCCCGCCCTCTTCCTGCCTCCTGACCTCCGCGGACCTAATCCTGGCTAACCTGCCTCTTTCCTAACGGAGATCCTGTCCCTAGCCTTCCCATCCTGATCATAATGGTTTGTATATATTCCGCTTTACCCGGCCATTGGGGCTCAAAAATCATTTTATTTTGGTTAGTAGCACCGTAAATAAAGATATATCCGTCGCTGAGGTACATCTTGCACCACGCTAATGCGGGCCAACAGCATGAGGGCCAAATATATAGGGAGGAAAGAAGTAACAGCCGCTGTAAGAAAAGCCTTGTTGTTCAAACGACGCGCGGGACTCTTGCCAAGAGTCCCGGATGCCGCTCGCGCATGCGTAGTGAGGCCGCCACACTACTCCCCCCTCCAGCAGGATCCTTCCAGCGATCCTTTGCAATCTTATTGGCTTGCCGAGTACTCTGACTTGTTTTTGAAGTGTTTGATTCTGGGCTGCCATATGTTGAAATGCCTCCGCAGTAATACCTTGATCTGGGTCCATTTGGTGAAATACGGCCTGGTTGACCTTGTGGCTTCGTGAATGTTATCTGCCAATTCCGCCATTTTGGCCAAATTTAGTTCCTGCACTACTGACAGGACTCTGTGTGTGAAGTCCACAGGACTTCTTCCGAGAAACAGCCGCTTACTTGGTGTCGTATCTTAGCCAGCATAATCGAGGGTTTCTGATCAGCAATGGGCTTTTTTTTCTGAGACTCGGTCTGTTTGTATCTGGTGTGACTGCCCAAATCGCTGGAGAAGCCGTTCTTTGAGCACCGAGTATTTTCCTGAAACTGGTGGGTTCTCTACAATGTCACAGGCGCAGACGAGAGTTTGTCTAAGTTAACTAAAATACTTGAATTCATCGCTGGCGATGTTTGTGAAAATAAAGACAGCTTCCAGCTGACTAAGCCACAATGCAATGTTGTTTGGCAAGAAGAGTGGAGCTCGAAAAATCAATTTTGATATTTGAGATGGGGTAGGTACCATTGTGGGTGATTAAGCTTCCATGATTTGCGATTTTCCCTCAACGTTGGCCCTTAATTCTTTATTCGAGATCACATCCAGCTCACCAATTTTGTCGAATGGTTGTGTGCGTGTTGTTGTGGCTTGTGGAAAGGCTGCTGATAAAATTATAATTATTTTTATAAGATAAATTAATTTATTTGAAGCCCAGAAATATATAAAGTAGAACCTTCCTGTAAAGGACAACACTTAATTGCAGAGCCAAAGTGTCCTTTAGGGAGAGGTGTCCTCTTACCAGAGAGTTGCTAAACTGTAAAAATGGTAATTTTGCAAATGAAAACTGTCCTTTGTAGAGAGGTGTCTGCTAAATATGTGAAAAATAATTTTAAAATATAAAATGGTTAATGTTGATATTAAAAACAAAAATGGCATTTCCTGACCGCTCACATGCGTATTTTAGATGGCAGAGCGCCATCTAGTGTATAAAAAATCAACCACGCTGACAATGGCCAACAGCCCGAATAAGTTGGCCAAATATCATTGGAACAAGCTAAATCAATGTTTAGTTGATTTTTGTTCCACTAGATGGCGCTCTTGCCATCTAAAATGCTTATTTGAGAGGTAAGGAAATTTAGACAACACTTATCTGGACGCCCGCCGACACGTTTTGTAGACCAATTAAAGGAACTCACTGGGTTAACAGTCGCCGAGATGGTACATCGAGCTCAAGACAGAGATGGCTGGCGTCGTGTTTGGGATGTAGTACATACAATGGGCCACAAAGTTCAAGCGTGAATAAAATGATAATATATATATACTAGCGGATGTGCCCGGCTTCGCCCGGCGAGTGAATGTTTGTCTAACGAACATTTGTTAAAACAATTCTCTTTAAACTTATAAACGTACTCGGCTTCGCCGGGGTTTTACCCGAGTAAAGGTTTGTCTAGCGAACATTTGTTAAAACAATTCTCTAAAAACTTATTAAAAATAAAAAAGATATATTTTGATAATTTGAAACTCGTAAATTTGAATCTCTCGATAAAGTGAACATTTTTTCCTGGTCCCTGTGTGCCTTGTCATCCTGAATTTTGTCTTTCCTAATTTTCTACATTAGAAAATCATAGTTTTATCTAGTGAACATTTTTTCCCCCCGTCCCTTGAGAAATACTCGATAAGTTGAATAAAATCAATATTAATTGGTTCCCTCGGTAATTGGAAGTTAAAGAAATAGTTTCTTCGCCTTGGAATTGTATCATTATTCTTGTCGCAAATAAATTGCCGTGTCATCCTGAGATAATCTTACTTTTGATAAATAATATTTAAGATAACAAACTTAGTGATAAGAAAACTTGTTATCATCGTCACAATGGGGGCGCTGCTTGCGAGTTAAATCTACAAATCTGCAAATAACTCTAAGGATATTCAAGATATTCATGAAATTATTTTTCAAAAACCTTCCCGGTGATATACCTAATAATATCCCAAAATTTCACGGCGATTGGATGTATGGTTTTTGAATCTATAGAGTACAGACAGACAGACATTCAATTATATATATATATCTATATTAATAAAATGCAAATTTCATAAGAGGACATCACTAAAAACTTTCGTTACAAATTTTCAACATTTATGTAAAACGAGATGGAGCAGGTTTTGCTTAACATCAAAATATTTTCCCCTAACATTAACATGCGTAACTTTGCTGTTATCGATTAAATACAAAAAAATCAACAGAGTTAATTTTATTTATATATAAATACAAAATTAAATTTCAACAGAGTTAATATTTTACATACTAGCTAATAATCTCAATCTAAAAATATAATATAAAAAGCCAACAATGAAGAGTGAATGTAAGATAAAAAGCCAACAATGAAGAGTAAATGTAATATAAAAAGTCAACAATGAAGAATGAATGTAAGATAAAAAGCCAACAATGAAGAGTGAATGTAATATAAAAAGCCAACAATGAAGAATGAATGCAAGATAAAAAGCCAACAATGAAGAGTGAATGTAAGATAAAAAGCCAACAATGAATAGTAAATGTAATATAAATAGCCAACAATGAAGAAAGAATGTAAGATAAAAAGCCAACAAAGAAGAGTAAATCTACTTATATAATTGCCTTATTCTGTCTGTGTGAAGTTCACAGATAGATTTTGGTCAGAATATAATATAAAAAGCCAACAATGAAGAGTAAATATGATATAAAAAGCCAACAATGAAGAATGAATGTAAGATAAAAAGCCAACAATAAAGAGTAAATGTAATATAAAAAGCCTCTAATCTAATGGAATCCTCACAATCTACCAAAGAGGTGTTTTGCTGGCAATGTGGCTGGGCCAAATCTATTGGCAAAACATAGATGGAAAATTTATCAGTTTGCCAGAGTTGGTGTTGTGGCTTTGTCACCGACCCGATGCCGCTAGTTGCGGCGACGGTCAATAGATGGCGTCGGATTCTGACGTTAATTTTGACGGGAGAGGCGACCATTGCTTCCATGGATTAATTTCCTCCCGGCAAATTTTCCATCTATGTTTTGCCAATAGATTTGGCCCAGCCACATTGCCAGCAAAACACCTCTTTGGTAGATTGTGAGGATTCCATTAGATCCCGTGTGGATCTCATGGAATAAAGTCCGCCCTAGACTGACGAGGGCCATTAGCCCGAAACCATGGTCTCTAGGTGGACGCTTATCAGTTTGCCAAAGTTGGTGTTGTGGCTTTGTCACCGACCCGATGCCGCTAGTTGCGGCGACGGTCAATAGATGGCGTCGGATTCTGACGTTAATTTTGACGGGAGAGGCGACCATTGCTTTCATATATATATATGGTAATTTAACCAACAACCCCATATTGTATATAACTTATAACAAGATTTTCATGTTGTATAATAGAAACACATCTGTAAATGATTATACGCATGATTGACATGTGTCATTACATCATCATATGTAATGTAATTTGTACAAACTGAGGATAAATAAATAAAACTCTGTAATAGGTTAAGAGTTGAGCTAGAGATAGAAGTCAAAAACATCTAAATTCAAGATAGATGGAAGTCACAAACAACATCTAAAGATAGATTGGAAGCTGTCAGGACGGCGCCAGTTTAGAATGCCACCAGATGATCCACACTCTTCACATCTGGTGAAATGCAAAACTCCCTTTCTCAGAAAAGGTATATAAAGCCCCCGTTTTAACCTAAAAATACAGTTACTTCACCATCTGCGTGAGCCCTCGTTGGTTATACCCCAGGTCCACCTCATCGACCATGTAGCCCAGTAAGAACTCTTCTATCTCCATATTTTGCTCCTAGCTCAACTTTTATCTGTTCACAGAATTTTCTTAGTGCAACTGTGTCTTCGTTTTTTTGTGTGGACATTCCCAAGCTTTCCACTCTGCCTCGACCACGACTGCCTGTACTTTGTGAGAACTGTAAAAGGTCTTCCAAGGTGAAGAGAGGTACTGGAAAACTCCCCATCCTGACTGTTCCTCTCGGTCAACACAGTATAGCGAGAGTTACAGGGACTCACACCATAGTTTAAGTCGACTGGATACCATTACATATGGTACCATTACCATCTCATTACATATATATATAGATGGAAATTTTGCCAGGAGGATATTGATCTAAAGAGACAAGGGTCGCTTCTCCCGTCAAAAATAGACGCCATCTCATGTGGATCTCATGGAATAAAGTCCGCCCTAGGCTGACGAGGGCCATTATCCCGAAATCATGGTCTCTAGGTGTACGCTTCTCAGTTTGCCAAAGCTAGTGTTGTGGCCTTGTCACCGACTCGAGGCTGCTAGTTTGTGGTGATGGCCAATAGATGGCGTCTAGTTTGACAGGAGGGGCGACCTTTGTCTCTTTATTATTGCCATAAAATTAATTTAAAGACAATTCTCCATATGAAAAAATGTGAAAATACTTGTAAACTCTATGTAAAAAATATATATTTAGATAGAATTCTGCTTGCTAGTACAACATGGAACTACAACAGCTTGTTTCAAAAACATTGGTTAAATATTTATTAAAAACTTGTTTTTGCAAAATGGCAGGTGTGAATGGGAACATACAGGCATTTAGAGTGTTATCAGGTATATAAAGTTTTTGTCAAAAAATATGAGTAAAATCTTGAAATATGATTATTTTTTTAAAGTAAAAATATCAGGCCTTCAGTGAAAAGTATCGTTTCAAAAAAAAATCTTTTAATCTCTAGATTTCAGGCACAAACACCCTTCTACAGGAGAAAACATGGTTTAATTTCTACTGTAGAAGGGTGTCCGTGGCCGAAAGCTAGAGATTAAAAAGGTTTTTGAAAAGATACTTTTCCCTGAAGGCCTGGTGTTTTTACTCCATTTTGATACAAGGGATTATTTTATTGGAATTTTCATTTTTTGCTATATATATATATGTTAATAGTTATAAAACGAAGAGAAAATTTTTTTTATTAATATGCATGGGCTACAAGCTTTCGGGCTTCACGCCCTTCGACGGGTACCTTAGGTACCCGTCGAAGGGCGTGAAGCCCGAAAGCTTGTAGCCCATGCATATTAATAAAAAAAATTTTCTCTTCGTTTTATAACTATTTACAATTTTATAAGAGAAATTTTCATGATTCATGTTAAAATTAAAAATATATATGTTATATTAAAATATTATTCTATTTAAAATAGGCATAGATAAAATACTCTGCTAAATCGACCGCCAGAGGTCACTCTTCCCCTATAAAAAATCATTGTTGTTGTTTCCCGATAGCCGGCTCAAAACTTTTGTACATTATGTAAATAAGTTTTTGTTTTCCTTGTTCTACTCGCCTTAAGCCAGGCAGTACTTTTACCAAATTATGTTTAATTATATCCCATAAGCTTAATTAAAGTTATTTTTGATAACTAATTTCATTTAATTATTACCACAACTGCATCACCAATTCCATTTAGTACTAAAAAGAACCAACAAATAACTCCATAGCATAACCAAAATAATCAAAAATTCAAGCAGAAAATCTCATTCATCTTTATTTATAACATATATATGAAAAAGGGAATGTGATAAAATACTAAGTATATATAGCTATATAAATATACGAAAGAAATATATATACAGTTAAACCTGTCTATAGTGCCCCCTCTAAATAGCGCCATCCTCTCTATAGCGGCCGATTTTAAATACGTAGTACGATGAGATTTACATTAAAAGTGACCTGTCAATAGCACCCTATTTTTGTGAGTCCCAAGAGGAGGGGGCGCTATAGACAGGCTTAACTGTATATGACAATTCCTTCTTGAATATTGAGCAATCCATATGAAATTATTCATTAAAAAAGGCATATTTAGGATTAATAATAATAATAAAATAATTATTAGATAAATCCAATATTTCACTAGGCTTTACACCTAACAGTTTGAAAATAAGGAAAGGACTTGACAAAGTTACAGCCTATTGAAGTATTGGAATTTTGTAATAAATATTTTTGTGATCCACAAAATATATACCCCTTTTAATTAATATTATTATTCATGTAAAAAAAAACTATGACATTATAAATATTTCATTGAGCAATCGTTTCAACAAGTTTGGAAGGTAAAGTTTAAAAATATATTTAAAAAAAAAGCTTATTTACAAACAATCCAATGGCAAAAAAAAAAAAGTTGGGGGAAAAAGAAGAAAAATTGACCATGAAGAAGGTAAGTAATGATATTCACCCTCCTGTAGTTAAGAAGACTTCAGTGAAATGTTTATTTCAACAGGCAAACTGAATTTTAGTTTGATAAGGTACAATTTGGATTATAGATTATAAGCACAAGGTAATAAGAACAAATCCAAATAAATAAATAGTGTGTGCGTTTCTTGTTACCATCTTCAGACAAAAGTACATTCAGTACAACGCTGTTACCGAAACGTCATACACTATTTATTTATTTGGATTTGGTCATATTACCTTGTGCTGAATTTTAGTTTATTTGTAGCATTAAAATTTTGCTGGGAGGAGATATATTGATCTAAAAAAAATAATTAAAATGTTACTTGATAAAGAACAATCTGGATTATAGATTATAATACAAGAAAATAAGACCTAATCCAAATAATTTGATAGGTCTTGGATTAGGTCTTATTGTATAAAAATGTTACTTCTCCATCAAAATAGACACTTAAACCTAATGCCATTTATTGACTGTCTTCCTGCAAACTAGGTCAGACATTGACAAAGCCACAGTGTTGTGGCAAATTCAGAACTTAGCAGAGACAAGTAATAGATAGGGTTTCATTTTTTAAAAACGGGAGAGGTAACTTTTCTAGTCATTGATTGAAATTTTATCATTAAAAATATTTAGATGGGAATTTTGCCGGGAGGATATTGATCCATAGAGACAAGAGTCGCCTCTTCCGTCAAAATCAGTTTGCCAAAGCTGGTGTTGTGGCTTTGTCGCCTGCCTGGGGCCGCTAGTTTGCGGCAAAGGTCAATAGATGGCGTTTAGTTTTGACGTCTATTTTGATGGGAGAGGCGACCCTTGTCTCTTTGGGTAAAAATATTTAGTTCAACACAAAAAATATTAAACATACAATTAGTTACTTCTTTAAAAAAATGTAAACACTTAAAATTGGCACTTTATTAAACTATAATCTCAAAAAAACATTCAATGAAAATCTCTCATTTTACCATCTATCACGAAATATCAAGGTCAAATATTCCAATGAGCAATAATCTATACACGACAGTTTAAAATACAGTAGAACTACCTCTCTGTAAAGGACAATACCTAATTGGAGAGTCAAAGTGTCCTTTTGGGAGAGGTGTCCTCTTACCGGAGAGTTACAAAATAGTAAAAATGGTACAAGAGTCCAATATAACAGCATTATCAAAATTCGAAATTATTTTAAAGGCATAAGATTATTTTTGAAAATAAACAATTTCTACTGCCTTTACTGCAATGGAAAAATTAATGGGAGGGCCTGGCTCATCAGTGGTGAACCCTCCCAGCGGTTTCGCGAGTTTAATCTACCATACCGCTGTTATATTGCATTTTTGGAACTTCCTTTTATAGTGATACTGTTGGTAGACTCTTTGAATGGGTATTTTGATAACAGATGGCGCGCTAGTGCATCATATTATAACAGGATTATCTTTACAAAGATAAAAAAAAAAGAGTTCTAAAGGGTCCATTAAAGCAAATAAAAAAAAAAAGATATTGTATGGCAATATTATATGGCACAATTTGTATTGATGGATAGGAAGAAATAGACAGCATCAAGATCAAGACACTAACAAGATTTAGAACAGCCATCTCAAGCCATTAAAGATAGAAAATAATAACAAAATCTACCCCACTTGCCCAAGATGCAGCTTGACACCTGCAGCTCCAGAACACATTTTGGCTTGCATTAGATGCATTGAACAGGACCTTTGGGAGAGGCCACTGCTTATCATAAAACAGGTTGAGAAGCATGAACTCAATTTGTGTAATCTTTACACAAGCGGATAAGAAACAACAACAACAGAAGAATCAAAGAGATCATTGTTGAATGCCTGTAAAGAGCTACAATGCTAAGGCACAATTTGGATTATAGATTATAAACACAAGGTAATAAGACCAAATCCAAATAAATAAATTGTGTGTGATGTTTCATTAACAGCGTTGTTACAATCTTCAGACAATTCATTCAGTACTCTTGTCTGATAGTAACAACGCTGTTACTGAAATGTCACACACTATTTATTTATTTGGTCTTATTACCTTGAGCCACAATGCTGTTATCACAAAAGATCACATATAAAGATTGGCTTTTGATATACTTGTCAAAACTTACAACTTAACATTACGGAGACCCCTTTTTATCCTTTTCAAGTCATAAGTTTAACACACAATTCAGATTTCCCAATGAAGGATATAAAAAAAAAGAAAGAGAAAAAATTTGCATAATTTAGCGCTAATGAAATTTTGTACATAATATTTACATATCCTTTTATTATAAGATCAACTATGTGATAAGGCACAATTTGAACTATAGATTATAAACAAAAGGTAATAAGACCAAATCCAAATAAATAGTGTGTGATGCTTCTGCAACAGCGTTGTTACTGAAACGTCACACACTATTCATTTGGATTTGGCCTTATTACCTTGTGTTTAGGATTAACTACCTATATATTCAAGTTATTATACCCAAACTCTCAATACACATATTAATGGATTTAGGGCTTCAAAACTTTATTGAGTGACAAAATTCTATATATAAACTTTCTGCCTTGTAAAAGAGGGTTGACAATTGGGAGTTGCTGAAACATGATGATATTTGAATTGAAACTTGAATGATGATGATAAGCCATCCAAGTTAATCATTTGGAGAGATTTGACCATGTTAACTAATATAAGAGATGAAGACATTAAGACATGAATGTTTCTTGTAAAGATAGAGGCTGCCTGGCTGGCATTCATAGTTCTTCAAATAAAAGATACTTCGGCCAGTAAATCTTTTTATTACCTCGACGTTTTGACAAAAATCTTTTGTCCTCGTTAAACACATTTGGTAAGGCATTAAAAATTATTCTATATTTTTAAATAAAATAATTTTTAACGCCTTGCCAAATGTGTTTAATTTTTGTTTGCTTTGACGAGTACAAAAGCTTTTTGTCGAAACGTCGAGATAATAAAAAGATTTACTGGCCGAAGTATCTTTATTTTCAAGAAATATGAATGTTTCTTTAAAAAAAAAAAAACTAAATTCTACTGTCCTTACTGCGATGAAAAAAATATTGGGAGGGTTTGGCTCAGTAAAGACAGTAGAAGTTTGATTTAATTGTGAAAAGAAGCATTCACATCTTAACATCTTCATTTGTTATATATAGATGGTATGTTATTGCTTTGTATTAATTCATGGTAACTTAATTCTCTAAATCCTTGATATTTATTGAGCTATAGTGATTTGAGGTCAACTTTTCACACATTTTTGACCAAATCTCATTTAAGACTTTCGGCAACAGAGGAATATACAAGTCTGGTGTGTAATAACTGATTGGAGGAAAGACCTGAAATTTCTAATCACAGAGTTCATTCTTATATAGAAAAACAACTATTTACATATGTGTTTGTGTGAAGGTAATTCATATATATATATATGAAAAATGATATTAAAAATAATAATAATAATAAAGGTCAGGTGCTGATATTAAAAATAAAAAGGCATATCCTGATCAGGAGTACATGTGCTTTTTACATGGCAGAGCGCCATCTAGTGGAACAGAAATCAACTAAACATTGATTCATCAGGGAACAGGCTAAATCAATGTTTAGTTGATATCTGTTCCACTATATGGTGCTCTGCCATCTAAAAAGCACATGTACTCCTGATCAGAATATGCAATTTTTATTTTTAATATATATATATATATGAATTACCTTTCTTTATATTTCTATATATATATGATGCTTCTTATATAATCAAGGAATTGAGTTTCGATTGCTTCAAATTCTTTTATATCTATAAACAAAACAAAAAAAAGAGATTCACAGAAAGTTCTATATACAGTAAAACCTCCCAGTAAAGGACAACACCTAATTGCAGAGCCAAAATGTCCTTTAGGGAAAGGTGTGTTCTTACGGGAGAGTTGCTAAATTGTAAAAAAGGTAATTTTGCAAATTAAAACTGTCCTTTATGGAGAGGTATCTGGTAAAGGGAGGTTCTACTGTATTATTTTGAAGAAGTGAAAGAATTTGACAGAATTGAAACTTGATGTACTTAATTATATATATAAAAAATACATATATATATTATTGATGAACAAAATAATATTCCATTATATATTAAATATTAAAATATAGGCTAAAATAAAAATAAAAGTATGTTAAAAGGGTTAGTTTTTTTAAGTTAACAAACAACAACAAAGTGTGGAGAGTGGTCACAACCAAGTTATAGTGGTGGACAAAATAAATAAATACTGGAGTGATGGACTGGAGTTAAAGTAGGGGAGTTAGGATCAACTATTGTAGAGAAACAATAGTTGTAATGTAGTAAAACAAACACACAATTGTAGGTAAAAAAAACAAACAAACAAAATTCAATGTTTCCGCAGCTCCGGCATTGCACATCGCGTGTTGTGAGATCGGGCGTGGAGTGTAGGTTGGTTACTGTAGTTGTTGTCGCAGTCAGGACGGCACAGTTGCTACCACTGAAACAACACATAGAGGTTATCAACTTGGTTTACAAGTGCAGCGCAACCTCCATCAACAGAGTACTTAGCAGCTCTTCCTACACAACTCTACAACTCCGCCTTTGCCGGTCCCAAGCCCAGATGAAAAAGGAGGAGGAGAAACAGTAACAAGCTCGCTAAAAAACCTGGGCTCAGCTGGCCCGGCTGATAGTACCCTGTAAGGGCTCCAGGGATACAGGATGTGTCTGTACTTACTGTTAGGAGTGGCTGCACGTGGCGTTTGTTTCTCATGTCAGAGACGGCCATTTCTTTTGGAGCTGAGTCGGCCTGCCACTGAGTAGTGCTCCCAGTCTTAATGACAAAGGCAGACACTATCTACTTCACCCAGTCATGATGGTTGTCAAGTCTCAAGCTCTACAAGCTTGATACCCTAATATGATTGAGTGGAGATAAGAAAGAAGAAGAAGGAAGACTCTTTGTGTTGGGGGTCGGTGGAAGGATAGTCTAAACCGTTGGTTTTTTATCGCTTCGATTCCTGCATTGGACACTTTTTTTTTATTTTAAAAATATTCCAATGGCCCCCCGATTCTTGCAAAAGTCCAACCCACCAGAGAATGCAAGTAACCAAATGGGACTCTGGCACATTTGTAAGTGCATAGTCGAAAAGCTTTTCACATGTGTAGACATGTGGTATACTTACAGTAAAAAAAGCAGTCACCTACTTCTACCCACCATTATTATTATGACCTGTACCATGTGTACTAAGGATAAGCAAAAAAAACTCTTTTTGTTTTTTTTTGCTTATCCCTAGTACACGTGGTACAGGTCATGATAATCATGGTGGGTAGTTAGCGACTGCTTTTACAGTAAGCACTCCACATCTCTACACATGTCAAAAGCAGTTCGACTTTGCACTTACAAATGTGCCAGAGCCCCGTTTGGTTACTTGCACTCGCTGGTGGGGTTGGACTTTTGCAAGAATCAGGGGCCATTGGGGCATTTTTTTTTTTTAAACAGAAAAAAGTGTCCAATGTGGGAATCGAACCCGGGTCGTAGTGGTCGAAAACCAAACGGTTTAACCAGCGTTCCACCGACCCCCCAATTTTTGATTTGAATATTATGAATGTATCAAATATTTAAATTGTTTAACATCAAGTTTTAACAATGGAACCAAGCATCGGCTTTGACACGTCATGAGCTTGTCCAAAAAAACAAATATATATACTTCTAACACAAAGCAATAACGCGCCATCTATACATATAAAATAAAAGTATTTAAAAGCGCGAATGTTTCTTTTATACATAAAACAAACTTCTACTGTCCTATGTCCTATTGATGAGCCAAGCCCTCCCAATATATTTTTTCATCGGAGTAAGGACAGTAGAAGTTTGTTTTATGTATAAAAGAAACATTCGCGCTTTTAAATCCTTTTATTTTATATATATACTTCTCTTTGAAAATAAGAGCAATCCATAATTAAATATACTTCTTTGTTAGGCCTTAAGAACTCATTTGGTCACCTGTTGTATTGACCAACCCTACGTTGGGAATCACCAATGAGTACAAAGGCTGATATCACTGGTGACAATTGTGGGAGAGAGATAACGCCCGGCCAATTTTTGGTGTCACAGATAAAAACTCCTGTTGCACAACAGGATGGCTTCCCCTACCCACTCGAAATATGCATGACAACTCAGTAGTTTATGTTTGTTTGGTGTCACCTTTAGAGGTGATTGAATGGTTGCTAAAAAGGTTTTTTTCGAATCTGTAATTCCTTCTTTTAACATGTGTCATTACTAGGTATGATGAGATATTTCAGATTGGTGTAATGTTTATGTTTCAGTACAATGACAGTAGTTTCTGTTAGTGTCACCTTTAGAGATGATTGAATGGTTGCTAAAAGGTTTTTTTACAATCTGTGATTCCTTTTTGTACCATTATTACCATGTGTCATTACTAGGTATAATGACATATTTCAGATTGGTGTAATGTTTATGTTTCAGTACAATGACAGTAGTTTCTGTTAGTGTCACCTTTAGAGATGATTGAATGGTTGCTAAAAGGTTTTTTTACAATCTGTGATTCCCTTTTTGTACCATTATTAACATGTGTCATTACTAGGAATGATGACATATTTCAGATTGGTGTAATGTTTATGTTTCAGTACAATGACGGTTGTTTGTTTGGTGTCACCTTTAGAGGTGATTGAATGGTTTCTAAAAGGGTTTTTTTAGAATCTGTAATTCCTTTTTGTACCATTATTACCATGTGTCATTACTAGGTATAATAATATATTTCAGATTGGTGTAATGTTTATGTTTCAGTACAATGACTTGTATTCCAAACTGCAACTTATCCTCGCTGTAGAATGGGTTCCAGAACTGAATCCATAATCCCAACATAACTTAAGAATTTGAAAAGCCTAAAGAACATGCTGCGATAATTTTTCTCATTTATTCTTTTGTCTGATGATGTTAACACAGCTGTTACCGAAACATCACCCACTTATTAATTTGTTTAGATTTGGTCTTTATTACCTTGTAGTTCTAATCTATATATGATCAAAATAGTGTATCCTATAACCCAAACAATAAAGAAAAAAAAAAAAAAAAAAAAAGAGATAAAAATGTTGAGACTATTATTTCTATAAAATAAGATAATAAAAAAAGAGGTGTATCCTGACCAGGAGCACATGTGCTTTTCAGAAGGCAGAGCGCCATCTGATGGAACAGAAATCAACTAAACATTGATTTAGTCTGTTCCCTGATATTTGGCCAACCCTATTTCTTGGTAAATCAAGAAAAGCCATTCATGATTTTTGGTCCCAGTGACTTCTTGAGAAACATAAGAAATGGGTATTTAAGGCCAATCTTGCATAAATACGCACATGTGCTCCTGGTCAGGATATGCCTTTTTTATTTTTAATATCAACACATGACCTTTTTATTTTTCTATTATTTTTTCATAATAGATAATGCAACTGCTTTTCACATATGTAGACATGTGTTGTACTTACAGTAAAAGCAGTCGTCTACTCAACCTACCATGATTATCATGGCCTGTACCATGTGTACTATGGATAAGCCAAAAAAAAAATTCTATACATTCCCCACTGAACACCACCTCTGAGAGAAAGGACATGCTACTAGATAGTGCTGACCCCAGGTACAGACATTTTCACAGAGTTTACCCAATAGCTGGATATTCAACAAAAGCCAAAACAATAACAAAATTTAATAACCCGGAGATAATCAAATACATATAAAATAAAAGGATTTAAAAGCGCGAATGTTTCTTTTATACTGTCCTATAAGCTTATGTCCATAGTTTACTTGAAAACCATTTCTAAGATTCCATCCTTCAGTGTAGCATATAAAAGCAGAATGATCCAATACAGTATTAGAGCTCTGAGAAGCGGTCTGGTGGATTAAATTGGCGAAACCGCTGGGAGGGTTCACCACTGATGAGCCAAGCCCTCCCAATATATTTTTTTCATCGCAGTAAGGACAGTAGAAGTTCGTTTTATGTATAAAAGAAACATTCACGCTTTTAAATCCTTTTATTTTATATATATAGATGGCGTGTTATTGCTTTGTGATAATCAAATACAGTTTAAAATGTGAGGAATAAGGTAACAATGTTATTACTGAAATGTCACGCAACTTATTTAGTCTTGATAAGGTACAATTTCGATTATAGATTATAAACAAAAGGTAAATAAGACCATTTCCAAATAAATTAATAGTGTGTGACGTTTCCGGTAACAGAAATTATTTGAAAGAGGGAAAATAAAAATCAGGTTAAAAAATTTCTGTTAATTTTGAATTTGCAAGCTTTCAAGCAAATATACTGCTCTTCAACGGGTAATACTCTATGTACAATCTTTTAATAATCTTTATACAAAATAATTGAGAAACTTTTGTTATTGGCCTCCCGCAGGCATGCATCAGACTGTTCACAGCATCTATTATCTATTACTTTAGCTGTGAGGAGTCTGATGCACGCCCACACATGCCAATAACAAAAGTTTTTCAATTATTTTGTATAAAGATTATTAAAAGATTGTACATAGAGTATTAGCCCGTTGAAGAGCAATATATTTGCTTGAAACCTTGCAAATTCAAAATTAACAGAAACTTTTTAACCTGATTTTTATTTTTCCTCTTTCAAATAATTAAAAATGGCATGCCTGTGAATGTCACTGGGAAACAAGACCAAATTCAAAGAGGTAAACAAGAGAAGATTTAGAACAAATTAACAGTTGACTGAAGATGGTAACAATGTTATTACTGAAATGTCACATGACTTACTTGGTCTTGTGATAAGGTACAATTTGGATTATAGATTATAAACACAAGGTAAATAAGACCAAATCCAAATAAATAAATAATTTCTGACGTTTCGGTAACAGCATTGTTACCATCTTTAGACAAAAGTACTGTATACCCTGTATATATGTGTATTTATCATTTCGATATTTTTTTTTACATTTATTTATCTATATTTATCCTTATTTATATAAATACTAGACGGGTGACCCGGGCTTCGCCCCGGGATTGACCCGTGTGCATATCTACCCGAGTGATATATACGAGGGCCATCCAATAAATAAGTTTCCCTATTTTTTTTTTCTGCGAACGAAACGTTGTAAAAATTAGTTAGTAGTGTAAGAAATGGTCACTAGGATGCGTTGGAAGCGCGTGACCTTCAAAATCACGCTACTCGTACGCGCAAGTCCGTAGCGCTTCAGTTTCCATGGAGCTACCACTGGTGAACGTGTCCACTTGCGAACTCCGTTCTGTAATTCGTTTTTTCACGGCGAAAAATGAAACTGCGGTCAATATTCATCGCAATTTATTGTCAGTGTATGGTGAAGGATGTATGAGCATCCAAATGGTTCTTGGAAGGACGGCAAAACGTGCATGATGACGAGCGAAGCGGCAGGCCTGTTACTGTTACGGACAATGCAGCTGTTGCTGCTGTTCTGAATGTGGTGGAAGCAGATCGAATTATGACGATCGAAGCATGACGAATTAATGATTCGACTGCCTCCTGGAATCGAAATCGAATTTCGCAAAGTCTGCGCAAGATGGGTCCCGCGTTTGCTCTCGGAAAATCGCAAGCAACAACGGATGGAGGCAGCCCGAGCTTTCTTGGAAATGCATCGAAGAGATGGAGATCAACTGTTTTCCCGTATTGTCACTGGAGATGAAAGCTGGGTGCATCATTCAACTCCAGAAACAAAACGACAAAGCATGGTGTGGAAGAAGCCTGAGGAAAGTGCACCAAAAAAGGCGAAGGTCACAATATCTGCAGGCAAAGTTATGGCTATCGCCTTTTGGGACTGTAAGGGTGTTTTATTGGTTGACTACCTGCCCCCAAACACTACGGTTAACACTGCGAGGTACTGCGAAGTCCTCACTAAACTCAGAGCTAAAATAAAACGGAAACGTCCTGGACTTTTGTCTCGGAAAGTGTTACTCGTCCATGACAATGCTCGCCCTCACGCAGCTCGAACGACCCAAACGTTGCTGGAAAACTTCAAATGGGAATTTTTCACACATCCACCTTATTCTCCGGATCTTGCCCCAAGCGACTTCCATCTTTTTCCAGCACTCAAGTTGCACCTTGGAGGCAAGCACTTTGCGAATGATGACGAAGTGCAGGCGGAGGCGAACCACTGGCTACGAAGACAGGACACGGCTTGGTACAACAGTGGTATGAAAAAATTGCTACAACGGTACCAAAAATGTTTGGACAGAAATGGTGATTATTTAGAGAAGTAGTCTATGAGTTGTATAATGAAAATAAAATAACTGCATAATTGTAAATAATGTTGTTTATTTGTTAAAAAATAGGGAAACTTATTTATTGGATGGCCCTTGTATTTAGATAAGATATTTTCAAAATAATTGTTTGTTATTAGCATTATCTATTTGTTTGCATCAGCATAATTTAATCTAAACTTTGATAGAGGGCTCTGTTCGTGAGTTAGGTAGAATAATTTGAATATATAGTTTTAATAATTGATTCATATATTTTTTTAAATAGCCTATCGTCTTCCCCGTATGGAAATTTAGGTTTGAATTAGTGAACTACCGCGTCATAATATGTCAATAGAGTATATAGTATTATATCTACATTTATGTAGATGTGACATATATATCCCTAAAGTTAATAGTACTTACATATGTACATAAGTATGTGTATATATATACACCTTAATAGTACAAAAGCTACATACCTATACTTTCGATATTTGCGGACCTATAATGAGGTATTGTTAACAATAGAATATTTAAGGAGCGACCCGCTCCAACACAATAGTTACAAAAACAACAAAGCGAGTGGGGGGGGGGGCAAAGGTGGCATGTTCGTAGCCAACCAATAGGAGAGCACCATTCCAAAAAAAAAGCAAACGGTGACAGAGATGAAAACTGATTAAGAGATGAGGAATTGATGACGCTCGTAACTGTATATAGAATAATATATCATTTATTCAAAAATCCATATACAGTTAAACCTGTCTATAGCGCCCCCTCTTGGGATTCACCAAAATAGGGTGCTATAGAGAGGGGGTGCTATAGACAGGTCACTTTTAATGTAAATCGCATCGTACTACCTATTTAAAATCGGGCACTATAGAGAGGAAAGCGCTATAGACTGGTTTAACTGTATAACCTTATATGAATGATATAAGAAAAGTATGCACGATAAGAAGATGCCTTTTCATAATTTATGCACCTTATCCCAGTACAATATCACATTCGTACTATTTTTTCACATTGTGTCGGGGTCTCACGGAATTCTGGCCTTAACTACCCGTTTCATGATTATTCAGGATGCCTGAATGACCAGTTTTTATGGTCGTTGAGGTACAGCTTGCACCACGCTGATGAGGGCCAACAGCCCGAAACACGTCCGTGGTTAGCTTTTCTTGATTAATCAAGAATGGGTATTTGGGCAATTCTGGAAATAATTAAAAAGCAACAAGAATAGTTGATATTTATTCCGATAGATGGCGCAAGCCATCAGCAACCTTCAGTTGCACGATAAGAAGAAGCCTTTTTTCAATCTCTCTCTGGACACAATAATTCTTGAAATGTTATGATGACACTGTGGGCTAAAGCTCTAATAGAGAAAGAACAACAACTAGGGGAGAAGATGTGCGATAGATTTTTAGCTAAAGAAACAGTAGGTATCTATTACATATCCTTCACTATAACAACCTGGCAGGGTCTTCTCCGTCAAAACTGGACTATAAGGTTGATATAGCATCAACACAATTGGTCAACTGGAAAAATATATATAGTGCAAAATTGGAAGGGCTATAAGAAAGTTTAGGCATGGCTTCTCTCTATCTTGGTTTCCATTGATTGTCAAGTATTGCCAACTATTAATTTATTCTATCTCACTCCAACTTCACTCAGAGTGTAAACTTTCAATCATATTAATAAGTTATATTGGGATAAAAAATGTTATAGATTTGAATTTCATTCGTTATGGGATGTGGAAAAAAAACATTAACCATTTCTGATCATACCCATCTGAGGAATTATTTTTCCTTTCTTTCAATGACCCTGATCTGATGATGGAACAATGCTGTTACTGAAATGTCACTAATTCAAAAGATGGTCACAACTGAAATGTCTTGAAGTTCGAAAATGGTAACAATGGTGTTACTGGAATGTCACGAGGTACAAAAATGGTAACAATGCTGTTACTGAAATGTCATGAAGTTTGAAAATGGTAACAATGCTGTTACTGGAACGTCACCACGATGTTTTAAATTGGTAAAAATGCTCCTAATGGAATATCACAGAGATTTTAAAATGGCAACAATGCTGTTACTGGAATGCCACAAGGTACAAAAATGGTAACAATTCTGTTACTGGAATGCCACAAGGTTCAAAAATGGTAACAATGCTGTTACTGGAATGTCACGTGATTCAAAAATGGTAACAAAGCTGTTACTGGAATGCCACAAGGTTCAAAAATGGTAACAATGCTGTTACTGGAATGCCACAAGGTTCAAAAATGGTAACAATGCTGTTACTGGAATGTCACGAGATTTGAAAATGGTAACAATGCTATTAATAGAATGTCATGAGGTTCAAAAATGGTAACAATGTTGTTACTGGAATGTCACAAGGTACAAAAATGGTAACAATTGTGTTACTGGAATGTCACAAGGTACAAAAATGGTAACAATTGTGTTACTGGAATGTCACAAGGTACAAAAATGGTAACAATGCTGTTACTGGAATGTCACGTGATTCAAAAATGGTAACAAAGATGTTACTGGAATGTCAGGAGATTAAAAAATGGTAACAATGCTGTTACTGGAATGTCAGGAGATTAAAAAATGGTAACAATGCTGTTACTGGAATGTCACGAGATTAAAAAATGGTAACAATGCTGTTACTGGAATGTCACGAGATTTGAAAATGGTAACAATGCTATTAATAGAATGTCATGAGGTTCGAAAATGGTAACAATGTTGTTACTGGAATGTCACGAGATTAAAAAATGGTAACAATGCTGTTACTAAAATGTCACCGCGATGTTTTAAATTGGTAAAAATGCTCTTAATGGAATATCACAAGATTTTTAAATGGCAACAATGCTGTTAATGGTATGCCACGAGGTTCAAAAAAGGTAACAAGGCTGTTACTGGAATGTCACAATGTCAGAAGATGGTAACGAAGCTATTACTTGAAGGTTACCCATAATTTATGGTATATCTTTTGCATTCTCTTGCCGTTCAAACAGTATTTATAACAAAAAAAAAAAAGATTTTTCAACAAAAAAAAAAACTTACATTCTATACTAGGTGTTTGTTCAACAACACAAACAGGTATTACCATTGGCTGTGTCATCTGCTTCAGGAATCATCTCTTCAGGCGGCAGTGGCATGGGGTTTAAATAAAGTTTCTTAGTCCAGAGTTTGCCGATGGATTCAGGCGCTTGCATATGGCCATTGTCGGAAGACCGCTTGGATATCTCTTCAGAAACTTCAAATAGCATTTCATGTAGTGGGGTATCCACGGCACGTTCACTGAAAACTTTTACAATGGCTTCACAAAGCCATGATCCTGTTTTCTCATTACGGATAGAATAGTAATTTGGCAAAGTTGGGTAGTAAATCAAAATGTCTGACATTGTTTGCATCTTTTGTTCTGCAATTACCCTTGTGTCAAATCTATCACCAGAGGATGATATTGCGCATTGCCTGTACAACTTGGTACCAATGTCTGGAGCAGTTCCTCTACAAGCTTGTATAAAGAATACTTTAGGTTTTCTCTGTAATCCATAACATTTGGTGTTGCTAAAGAGATCAACAAGTGTTTCTTCATTAATATAATTATAATCAATTCCATATAAAATATCTTTATCACCATGAGTTAAAATAATCACAATTGCTGAATCCAATTTTTCATGTCTTGGATCTTTTGCAAATTCTTCTAAACATAATTCCATGTCAAATGCTTTCAGGTTATCTTTTCGAATGCAATTATATCCTATTTGGGTGAAAAGTTCTTCAAATCTTTCTGCATCCAGATCTGAACCTATTCTTTCATCATCTGGAAATTTTACATTGTTTATGATTAAACATAAACCTCTTGGAGTAGATAAATTTCTATAAATTCTGTCACCTTTATAAATTTTACCAGAGTATTTGACAATTATTTCTGAATTAATCGATTGTCTTTTTACTAATCTACTTGGGTCTAAAATTTGGACTGCTGGTGTATAGCCTTTTTCTAAAAGTATTTCAATAAAATTGTTGAAAGCATTTGGACCTCTTGTTGTTAATTCTCTTAATAAATAATACATTATTTCACTTTCTGATTGATGATTTGAAATGTCGTTAATCATCAGTGAATTAAAAACTTTGCGTTCTAATAAAGGTTCAACTATATCTTCAAATTGTATTATTGAGGAAAGTTGTTTGGCATTTTTAATTATTAAATTTCTATGTTGCTCTTCCATTGTTGTTTCTTGGGTTTCTGGATTTCAAAAAAAAAAATTGAATATATATATAAAATGTTTAAAATACTTATTTAAAAATTTATAATAGTGATTATAAAATGCATTTATAAAAAAAGAAAATGCTTATATTAACGTTTATCTTAAGTTGCTGGTAACTATGCAAAGTTTTGTTTTGATTCATCAAAATAATCACGCCAGAAAGAGAAGGGCCAATCGCAGACAAGTCGAAACAAGTACGAGTCACTTTTTGGAAAAATTAAAGTTAAAATTTTTGATCATAGATAGAATAAAAAAATAGTTTAATTCCCAATAAAATAAATATAATTTATTTTAATTATATTTTTTTAAAATAGAGGTTTCTTAATATTCTAATAAGATTTTTTTTATTTAATTCCAATTTTCGGGGAAATAAATTTGTTCTGTGTCCACTTGAAGCATTATAGGTTTTGCACTTTTAAGTCAACAATTTACCTTTAATGACCACTTTATCATATTTTAATAACATTTTCATATTTAATTGCTTATTTCCTATTTTATTCCAAACTGACAATTATATTATAGTTTTTTTTTTTGGTTTTGCTAGAAATACTTTTAATTTAATTAAGCCAAATTGGCCCGAAGGTTTTCAATTTTAAGACATTTTACAATATTTTTTACACTTAATTACAACATTTTTCATTTATTACAACAACATTTTCATTTTCAACTGATATTTTCGAGTTTAAAAACAATTTTATATTTTACTATAGGATATTTGTGGTGTTCAATAGAACTACTTTTATAGTAGGGGGATAACCCCAATATTAGCAAAATCAAAAATTAATTCATTAAAATCTGCAATGAAACTGTTTGATTCTATTGTGATGGCTGTTTTGATGTATGCTGCTCCAATTTGGGCAACAGAGCATAAATATTTATTAGATCATATGCAAGATACATTTATTCGGAGGTTCTTGAATTTGCCTAGATATACACCAGGATACATAATAAGACCAGAAACAGGCCGCGTCTCATTAATAATAACAGCTCTGAAATTGACCTTGAGATACTGGCTGAGGGTGCTGTGTATCGATACAAATAGATTTCCTCGAATATGTTTAAATAGAATGAGACAAAAATCCTGTGCTACAGGTGCGCCCATCGGGTTTATAAAACAATTAAGCAATTTACTCAGTAATAACAGATCCTCGTTGCTTACTTATTGTAATGATCCTGATTCACTAAGGAATGAGACCCGGGGGAATATTAAGAACTGCGATAGAGCAAACAATACAAAATGACATAACAAGAATAACCCAATCAAAGTTATATTCCCACTATAGAGACATATATATAACGTTTAACACCAAGAATATTTCTTAATTGAACTCCCTTTTCCTGTCATCAGATTAATCGTGCAATATAGAACCCTTTCAATTTTTTTCAGAGAACACCATCTGATTTTAATGAGGGGTGAAGACCTGAAATGCACTTTCTGTGGATCAGGAATAACAATGGAGATGTTGCACTACTTATTTGATTGTGCTGCTCTGTCTGAGGAAAGACGAAAACTAAATGATAAAACGGGCTGGCACTAATTAATGAAATATCAAAGAATAGGTATATAGCGGTGGCGATATTTGGATTCCACAGGACTATATCCCAGAAAAAGGCCACACAGTGTCCTCCCCATTCCTTGTGAACTGGCGAATCCTGTATAGGGCGAAAGGCCCTAAATAAAGGCTTTGTTGTTGTTGTTGTTGTTATAGTAGGGGGATGGTCTAGGCAGTTGGTTTTCGACCGCTACGACCCGGATTTGAATCCAGAATTGGGCTTTTTTTCTTTAAAAAATAAGAAAAAAATCCACTAATGGGCCCGATTCTTGCAAAAGTCCAACCCCACCAGCGAGGGCAAGTAACCAAAAGGCTCTGGCACATTTGTGAGGGCAAAGTCGAAATGCTTTTCACATGTGTAGACATGTGGTGCAACTTACAGTAAAAGCAGTCGCCTAATTCTACCCACCATGATTATCATGACCTATGCCACATGTACTAAGGATAATTAAAAAAAACTTTTATAGTAAACTAGCTGAATGACCGGGCAACGCCCGGGTTTTACCCGAATAAATGTTTTATTCAAATACTATTCATTACAATTATAAATTGGCGCCGTGGATGTCACTCTTGTGAAACGAAACGCTCCAAACTTTGTGTCTGAGAAGCGATATTTTTATAGAAAGATGATCTCGCTTTTGTTTTCTGCTCGAATGAATGTTTTTCTGTTAGAATTTTGTTCCTGCGTACAAAATAATCAACTGGTTTCACCCGTGGTCTCTGCTTTTGGAATTCCCCCCCCCCCCCCCCCATATAATTGTGTATCTGATAATCAAACATGATACAGCAATATCGTCATCATCATTTTCTGACTAAAAATATATAGTTTTAATAATTGATTTATATATTTTTTAAAATAGCCTATCGTCTTCCCCGTATTTTTTACCTATGTGTGGAAATTTTGGTTTGAATTAGTGAACTACTGCGAATTTGTATACCTGACATATACAAACAAACATACAAACATTCATTTTTATATATATAGATATTTGAAATTGGGTGATGTATAATATATAGAATTATAAGAGAGCTTTTATTTTATAAGTTTCATTTGGACGATAATGCTGCTGAAGTAACAAGAAACATTTATCAAGTAAAAGAGAAAATTTCTTGAATGAAAGCACCACAACCAAGTGGTTCAAGAAATTTCACTTAGGTGACTGGAATCTTGATGATAACACAAGGGCGATAAGCTATTAATCATAAAAAAATTACGCTGTGTAAAGCTGTTGAGGCAAATCCAACAACTAACACTTGGAGACTATTAAACGAGATAGGGATATCACAAAAGCCAGTGGTTTGTACCTTCGAGGCAGGGCAAATTGAACATGATGCTTTGAACCTCAAATTCAGACGCCAACTCAGACAAATCGCTGAGTAGAAGTGTGCAAATCGCTGATAGTTGATCTGCATTTTGACATTTCATAAAGATAATTATCATTTGCGATTATAAGTGTCTATATTATCACGATTAGAACACCCTAAAGCACACAGTGGGTAAGCCCAGGTCAGCCTCCTGAACCTGTGGTCAAACATAAGTCATTGCTTTGCAACTTGTGGGATTTTGAAAGGATAATCCACTATAAGTTCATTCCAAAAGGTCAAACTATAATCGATAATGAGTATTATGAGCTTCAGGAGCAGTTGTATACTTTTATGAAGCAGAAGTACCTAGCTTTGGTGAACAGAAACCGCATTCTTATACAACTGGATAGCGCCATAGCACATACTGCTTAAAAAATTAAGGGAATTTTAAGTACCTTGAAGTAATCAAACTGCTGCCATACACTGCATATAGCCCAGATCTTTCACAAACAGATTAATACTTATTATGGTCAATGTACCACTTCATTCGCGGGCGGAACTTCAATAACCAGAAAGACTTGGAAGCTTGAGTGCAGGAGAGTTATTCACTATGAGAAAGAAAGCTTAAGGGGTGCAACAAATGGTGTCTATATACATTGAATGATAGGTGTTATTTTTTAGTTTATACAATAATACTAATTAAGATAATATTATTTTATTATCTTTGACAAAATACATATTTATTTATTAGAGATTATCAAATTGGTATATACTCATATTGGCTACACATACTCTTTCTTTACAGGGTTGCTGAAGCATATATATTCTTATTATTTTTAACACTCCATCTCGAAAAATATGTACATACATATCAATTGTAAATCTTCACTCAATGTTGCAAAGTTATGTAATTTGTTCAACATTTCTTAGCATAAAGGTTTAGTTAACATATCTGCTATGCTTATACATCCTCATATGTAGTAGTTGTTGTTGTCATGTCCAATGAAGAGCCTCAGATGTCTCCATACATCTCTATCACAGCAGCAGCAGCACATATGTAGTCTATTATGATTATGTGTCTCTCTCTCTCTTTGGCCAATAAGTCTTTTATATAGTGTTCTGGGGTCAATGTGTTTTCTTTTTTAGAGTTTTAAAGTTTTGGCATGCAAATAGCATTTGTAGTCCAATCAAAGTTGTGTTCTCAGATGATGTAAAGTTTTTATTTTTTTCAGATGGACTATGTATTTTATAAAAGCAGTAATTGCTACATATTTACCTTTGCACATTAAGGATATATTTGTTTTACAGAAAACAAAGACACTAAATTTGATCCATGTAGCACTATGTATCCACTTGAACTTTTTCTGTCAATATTATCTCTGGCTCAGTCAGAATCAGGATGTGAAATCAAATTGTTGAACATGATTTTGGATTTTATTAGCCAGATATCTTTGGTTGCCATCAAATTGTTGTCATGCATTGCGACACCCCTGAACCCAACTCATCAATTCCTAAAAACTCGATGAGTTCACTATTGACATAACTCCGCCTTTGCGGTCCCAAGCCCGGATGAAAAAGGAGGAGGGGGAGCAGTAACAAGCTCACTAAAAAACCTGGGTTCGGCTGGCCCGGCTGACCCTGTAAGGGCTCTTAATCCAAGGATACAGGATGAGCAGCGTTTGTACTCCATGTTAGGAGCAGCTGCACATGGCGTCTGTTCCTCATGTCAGAGGCGGCCATTTCTTTTGGAGCTAAGTCGGCCTGCCACTGAGTAGTGCTCCCAGTCTTAATGACAAAAGCAGACGCATTCTACTTCACCCAGTCATGATGGTTGTGAAACAGACACCATCAAGGGTCACAACTTGATACCCTAATATGATTGAGTGGAGATAAGAAAGAAGAAGACTATTGACATCAAAGTGGAATGAAGGGAACTTGAGACCAAAGACATCACTGCTGACACTACCAATGTTGAAAGCCTGAATTACTTGACACATTATTATTTAGTTCTTTTAAAAAATATTTTTTAATACAATTTTACTCAAGTATTTAATATTCTCAAGGTATTTATTTAGCCAAAATTTTTTAATTCTGCTCATATCTAGCCTAGAATGCTAATCACACTTTTTAAAGTATTTTTAAAAACTTTAATTTTTTTGTGTTTGTTTTGTTTCCCACTTGGCAAATACGCAAGGAGGAAAAGCAGAATGATTGTTTACAAAACAATTTGTTCTCGTTAGGCTTAATTGAATAGAATGTTTTATACTAGCTTAAAGAAACAAATGTACTTATCTTTGGTCAGGCAATTATCCCAAGCTTTACAAATGAATTTATTTTAACTCTCTTTACAATGAATATTTTAAAGAATTTACAAAAGAATTAAAGCCTCAGAATAAAACTAAACAGTGTTAACAAAATAATATTCTATTTTAATTAAAATCCGCATTACTGAGATAAGGAAATATCTTTATTTACGGGCTGCTAACCAAATGAGATATGGAGCTTTTCCTTCCTTAAATATAACAGAGTTGAGTTATAGCTTCTACTATCTATTGTTATCTCAGCTTACGGGATGGTCAAAGTTAGACAAATTTAGTGCAAAAATAATTGGGACAGATTTCTTAAAGAATATAATGATTGGGATAAAAGAGGCTTAACTGCAAACATAATTTGAGCCAGTTCACATCACTTGATATTTGTCCTAATTCTTTCTAGCTGGTTGGGTATCAATATGGAGTAATCCAGATGAATCTAACTCAGGTATTAATCTCATATCTTAGCTCTAGTGTCGCCTCTCTACTGATGAGGGCCACAATTTCCATGGTCTGTCCATCTGACAAGGTGATTTTGGCCCTCACCAATAGAGAGGCGTTAGTGAAGTTAGCATCTGAGATTGATACAAGAGTTAGGTTCATCTGGTTTAATTGAAATGCCATCGATATGATTGTCAGGATAATCATTAGAATTCCTATCTGCATTCTCCAGCATATATAACGAATGGGAGCCCTCCCAATATTTTTCACCGCAGTAAGGATAGTAGAAGTTTGATTTATTTGTGAAAAGAAACATTCGCGTCTTAATGTCTTCATTCGTTATATATATAGATGGCGCGTTATTGCTTTGTATTAATTTATGCCTAACTTGTCCTTATTGTTTGCGGAAGAGCATTGCTCAATGCAAATATTTGAATGTAATTCTAATGTCATAAAAGCTTATGTTCATAGTTTTCTCCAACATATTGGAATATAAATTCACAATAAAGTTTGTAATATTATCTTAATATATATTCGATTTTTTAGTTTTTTCTACCTTCTAAATCTGCCACAGTATTTTATCTTTATCATTACATATTGAATTTTATCAGAATTTGTATCATAATTCTCTCTCTGCCAAGTGTACAGATATAAAAATAGAATGTCGTATTGGATGTTTTTCATCAAATTTTCTAAGGGAGCTTTGCTTTGGGAAAGATATTTCAAGAAATTGAGGCTATGTATATGCTTATTTTAGAAAAGAATATTCTTTGTATAATCTCTTAAAATGTGTAGGGAAGATGTGGAGAGGGTCAATAGTCAGGTTATTTTATTGGCAATGTTAATTATTGTTTATTATGATAATACTCCATTAACATATAAATTCAAAACAGCTCTATGAGGACTATAGCTTGAAAAGATGGCCTTCTGAATATACAAAATCTGGATATGCTTACTAAACCTCTGTAGTTACGGACAAAACTTTAGCTCTTACAGAGGAATCGATCAAGAATAACCAGACAATGACGACTTATCAAATAGTGAAAAAACTTTCCCTGTCTAAAAGAAATGATCTTAAACTTATTAATGTGTGTGTGATCTTGTATATCGAAAATTATGCTCAAAATATGTTCCAAAACCTCTAACATGAGAAATGATTAAAATACTGAAATAGATTTTTTTTCAAACATATTGGAGACTTTTTCTGGAGTACTTTATGAAGGTGTGATAGCATGTGATGAGACTTAGATTTATCATTATGGTCCTTCTTCAAAGCGCCAATCAATGCAATGGACCCATAAAAAAATTACAAGTAACGAAAAAACCAGAGCTTTTACCTTTCCAATGATAAAATCATGATCTATGTCTTTTTGGGACCAAGAAGGGCTGATATTCACTATTGAAAGAAATTATTCTATCAAAAGAAACGGTAATGAATAAAAATTATAAAGAGTAATTGAAACATATAGACCCAACTTAAACACCCAAATCAAATTTCATTCCATAATGCCAGCCCTCAC
>CP092869.1:15864709-15887047 GCA_030710605.1 Cordylochernes scorpioides
ACAAGACCAAATTCAAAGAGGTAAACAAGAGAAGATTTAGAACAAATTAACAGTTGACTGAAGATGGTAACAATGTTATTACTGAAATGTCACATGACTTACTTGGTCTTGTGATAAGGTACAATTTGGATTATAGATTATAAACACAAGGTAATTCTGGAAGACGGCTGAAGAGAAGAGAAAGCTATATACATAATCTAATTGATGTAAATAATTATATGCAAATAATCTATGTCAGGATTAGAATGACGAATCCTGTATGGGACTTTGATTCCAGTAAAAGGCTTGTTGCTGCTGTTGTATATAGTCACAGTGTAGAAAATACTATACTATACCTACTACATATAGGTTTCTCTCTGTATTCTTAGTTCTCTTCTCTTCAATTACTCTGTAAACTGGCGAATCCTATATAGGACGAGAGGTCCTCAATAAAGGCTTTTTGTTGTTGTTGTTGATTATAAACACAAGGTAAATAAGACCAAATCCAAATAAATAAATAATTTATGACGTTTCGGTAACAGCGTTGTTACCATCTTCAGAAAAAAATACTGTATACCCTGTATATATGTGTATTTATCATTTTGATATTTTTTTTTACATTTATTTATCTATATTTATCCTTATTTATATAAATATATCATTTATTCAAAAATCCATATACAGTTAAACCTGTCTATAGCGCCCCCTCTTGGGATTCACCAAAATAGGGTGCTATAGAGAGGGGGTGCTATAGACAGGTCACTTTTAATGTAAATCGCATCGTACTACCTATTTAAAATCGGGCGCTATAGAGAGGAAAGCGCTATAGACTGGTTTAACTGTATAACCTTATATGAATGATATAATAAAAGTATGCACGATAAGAAGATGCCTTTTCATAATTTATGCACCTTATCCCAGTACAATATCACATTCGTACTATTTTTTCACATTGTGTCGGGGTCTCACGGAATTCTGGCCTAACTACCCGTTTCATGATTATTCAGGATGCCTGAATGACCAGTTTTTATGGTCGTTGAGGTACAGCTTGCACCACGCTGATGAGGGCCAACAGCCCGAAACACGTCCGTGGTTAGCTTTTCTTGATTAATCAAGAATGGGTTAACACAAAGCAATAACGCGCCATCTATACATATAAAATAAAAGGATTTAAAAGCGCGAATGTTTCTTATATACATAAAACGAATTTCTACTGTCCTTACTGCAATGAAAAAATATATTGGGAGGGCTTGGCTCATCAGTGGTGAACCCTCCCAGCGGTTTCGCCAATTTAATCCACCAGACCGCTTCTCAGAGCTCTAATACTGTTTGGATCATTCTGCTTTTATATGCTACAGGACAGTACAATTACATTCTAATAATATATTTTTTCATCGCAGTAAGGACAGTAGAAATTCGTTTTATGTATATAAGAAACATTCGCGCTTTTAAATCCTTTTATTTTATATGTATAGATGGCGCGTTATTGCTTTGTGTTAATTTATTCCTAATGGCTTTGTCTTTATAGTTTGCTGAAGAGCATTGCTCGAAGCAAATATTAGAATGTAATTGTACTGTCCTGTAGCATATAAAAGCAGAATGATCCAAACAGTATTAGAGCTCTGAGAAGCGGTCTGGTAGATTAAATTGGCGAAACCGCTGGGAGGGTTCACCACTGATGAGCCAAGCCCTCCCAATATATTTTTTCATCGCAGTAAGGACAGTAGAAATTTGTTTTATGTATATAAGAAACATTCGCGCTTTTAAATCCTTTTATTTTACAAGAATGGGTATTTGGGCAATTCTGGAATAATTAAAAAGCAACCAGAATAGTTTATATTTATTCCGATAGATGGCGCAAGCCATCAGCAACCTTCAGTTGCACGATAAGGAGAAGCCTTTTTTCATAATATAATAAAAATTGTTTCAATCTCTCTCTGGACACAATAATTGTTGAAATGTTATGATGACACTGTGGGCTAAAGCTCTAATAGAGAAAGAACAACAACTAGGGGAGAAGATGTGTGATAGATTTTTAGCTAAAGAAACAGTAGGTATCTAACATATCCTTCACTATAACAACCTGGCAGGGTCTTCTCCGTCAAAACTGGACTATAAGGTTGATATAGCATCAACAAAATTGGTCAACTGGAAAAAAATATATAGTGCAAAATTGGAAGGGCTATAAGAAAGTTTGGGCATGGCTTCTCTCTATCTTGGTTTCCATTGATTGTCAAGTATTGCCAACTATTAATTTATTCTATCTCACTCCAACTTCACTCAGAGTGTAAACTTTCAATCATATTAATAGGTTATATTGGGATAAAAAATGTTATAGATTTGAATTTCATTCGTTATGGCATGTGGAAAAAAAACATTAACCATTTCTGATCATTTTATTTAAACATAGAAACTTTCTCCTTGGAATATAAATACTATAAAGATAAGTGCCAGGAGAAAATGATTTTTTATTAATCGACTACACGAGCTCGTGTAGTCGATTAATAAAAAATCATTTTCTCCTGGCACTTATCTTTATAGTATTTCTGATCATTACAACTGAGGAATTATTTTTCCTTTCTTTCAATGACCCTGATCTGATGATGGAACAATGCTGTTACTGGAATGTCACTAATTCAAAAGATGGTCACAACTGAAATGTCTTGAATTTCGAAAATGGTAACAATGGTGTTACTGGAATGTCACGAGGTACAAAAATGGTAACAATGCTGTTACTGAAATGTCATGAAGTTCGAAAATGGTAACAATGCTGTTACTGGAACGTCACCACGATGTTTTAAATTGGTAAAAATGCTCCTAATGGAATATCACAGAGATTTTAAAATGGCAACAATGCTGTTACTGGAATGCCACAAGGTACAAAAATGGTAACAATTCTGTTACTGGAATGCCACAAGGTTCAAAAATGGTAACAATGCTGTTACTGGAATGCCACAAGGTACAAAAATGGTAACAATTCTGTTACTGGAATGCCACAAGGTTCAAAAATGGTAACAATGCTGTTACTGGAATGCCACAAGGTTCAAAAATGGTAACAATGCTGTTACTGGAATGTCACGAGATTTGAAAATGGTAACAATGCTATTAATAGAATGTCATGAGGTTCAAAAATGGTAACAATGTTGTTACTGGAATGTCACAAGGTACAAAAATGGTAACAATTGTGTTACTGGAATGTCACAAGGTACAAAAATGGTAACAATGCTGTTACTGGAATGTCACGTGATTCAAAAATGGTAACAATGCTGTTACTGGAATGTCACGAGATTAAAAAATGGTAACAATGCTGTTACTGGAATGTCACGAGATTTGAAAATGGTAACAATGCTGTTACTGGAATGTCACGAGATTTGAAAATGGTAACAATGCTATTAATAGAATGTCATGAGGTTCGAAAATGGTAACAATGTTGTTACTGGAATGTCACGAGATTAAAAAATGGTAACAATGCTGTTACTGGAATGTCACGAGATTTGAAAATGGTAACAATGCTATTAATAGAATGTCATGAGGTTCGAAAATGGTAACAATGTTGTTACTGGAATGTCACGAGATTAAAAAATGGTAACAATGCTGTTACTGGAATGTCACGAGATTTGAAAATGGTAACAATGCTATTAATAGAATGTCATGAGGTTCGAAAATGGTAACAATGTTGTTACTGGAATGTCACCGCGATGTTTTAAATTGGTAAAAATGCTCTTAATGGAATATCACAAGATTTTTAAATGGCAACAATGCTGTTAATGGTATGCCACGAGGTTCAAAAAAGGTAACAAGGCTGTTACTGGAATGTCACAATGTCAGAAGATGGTAACGAAGCTATTACTTGAAGGTTACCCATAATTTATGGTATATCTTTCGCATTCTCTTGCCGTTCAAACAATATTTATAACAAAAAAAAAAAAGATTTTTCAACAAAAAAAAAAACTTACATTCTATACTAGGTGTTTGTTCAACAACACAAACAGGTATTACCATTGGCTGTGTCATCTGCTTCAGGAATCATCTCTTCAGGCGGCAGTGGCATGGGGTTTAAATAAAGTTTCTTAGTCCAGAGTTTGCCGATGGATTCAGGCGCTTGCATATGGCCATTGTCGGAAGACCTCTTGGATATCTCTTCAGAAACTTCAAATAGCATTTCATGTAGTGGGGTATCCATGGCACGTTCACTGAAAACTTTCACAATGGCTTCACAAAGCCATGATCCTGTTTTCTCATTACGGATAGAATAGTAATTTGGCAAAGTTGGGTAGTAAATCAAAATGTCTGACATTGTTTGCATCTTTTGTTCTGCAATTACCCTTGTGTCAAATCTATCACCAGAGGATGATATTGCGCATTGCCTGTACAACTTGGTACCAATGTCTGGAGCAGTTCCTCTACAAGCTTGTATAAAGAATACTTTAGGTTTTCTCTGTAATCCATAACATTTGGTGTTGCTAAAGAGATCAACAAGTGTTTCTTCATTAATATAATTATAATCAATTCCATATAAAATATCTTTATCACCATGAGTTAAAATAATCACAATTGCTGAATCCAATTTTTCATGTCTTGGATCTTTTGCAAATTCTTCTAAACATAATTCCATGTCAAATGCTTTCAGGTTATCTTTTCGAATGCAATTATATCCTATTTGGGTGAAAAGTTCTTCAAATCTTTCTGCATCCAGATCTGAACCTATTCTTTCATCATCTGGAAATTTTACATTGTTTATGATTAAACATAAACCTCTTGGAGTAGATAAATTTCTATAAATTCTGTCACCTTTATAAATTTTACCAGAGTATTTGACAATTATTTCTGAATTAATCGATTGTCTTTTTACTAATCTACTTGGGTCTAAAATTTGGACTGCTGGTGTATAGCCTTTTTCTAAAAGTATTTCAATAAAATTGTTGAAAGCATTTGGACCTCTTGTTGTTAATTCTCTTAATAAATAATACATTATTTCACTTTCTGATTGATGATTTGAAATGTCGTTAATCATCAGTGAATTAAAAACTTTGCGTTCTAATAAAGGTTCAACGATATCTTCAAATTGAATTATAGATGAGAGTTGTTTGGCATTTTTAATTATTAAATTTCTATGTTGCTCTTCCATTGTTCTTGTTTCTTGGGTTTTTGGATTTCAAATTTAAAAAAAAAATTGAATATATATATAAAATGTTTAAAATACTTATTTAAAAATTTATAATAGTGATCATAAAATGCATTTATAAAAAAGAAAATGCTTTTATTAACGTTTATCTTAAGTTGCAGGTAACTATGCAAAGTTTTGTTTTGATTCATCAAAATAATCACGCCAGAAAGAGAAGGGCCAATCGCTGACAAGTCGAAACAAGTACGAGTCACTTTTTGGAAAAATTAAAGTTCAAATTTTTGATCATAGATAGAATAAAAAATAGTTTGATTCCCAATAAAATAAATATAATTTATTTTTATTATAATTTTTTAAAATAGGTTTCTTAATATTCTAATAATATTTTTTTAATCCATTCCTATTTTCGGGCAGATAAATTCATTCTGTGTCCACTTGAAGCATTATAGGTTTTGCACTTTTAATACAACAATCTACCTTTAATGATAACTTTATCATGTTTTAATAACATTTTCATATTTAATTGCTAATTTCCGATTTTATTCTAAACTGAAAATTATATTATAGATATTTTTTGCTTTTACTAGAAATACTTTTATTTTAATTAACCCAAATTGGCCCGAAGGTTTTCAATTTTAAGACATTTTACAAATTATTTACAATATTTTTCACACTTAATTACAACATTTTTCATTTATTTCAACATTTTCATTTTTAACCGATTTTTAGAGTTTAAAAATAATTGTAAATTGTACTATAGGATATTTTTGGTGTTCAATAGAACTACTTTTATAGTAGGGGGATGGTCTGAGCCGTTGGTTTTCGATCGCTACGACCCGGGATCGAATCCAGCATTGGGCAATTTTTTTCTGAAAAAAAAAAATGAAAAAAATCCTCTAATGGGACGATTCTTGCAAAAGTCCAACCCCACCAGCGAGTGCAAGTAACCAACAGGGCTCTGGCATATTTGTAAGTGCAAAGTCAACTGCTTTTCACAAGTGTAGACATGTAGTGCACTTACAGTAAAAGCAGTCGCCTAATTCTACCCACCATGATTATCATGCTATTTGTACTAGGGATAAGCAAAAAACTTTTATAGTAAATATTTAATATTTAAAATCGAGTGTTGTATTATATATAGAACTAGCGGATCGCCGGGTTTTACCCGTTGTTTTAACAAATATTCATTAGACAAACCTTTACTCTGGTAAAACCCGAGTAAAGGTTTGTCTAATGAACATTTGTTAAAACAATTCTCGATAAACTTATAAAAAAAAGATATATTTTGATAATTTGAAACTCGTAAATTCGAATCTCTCGATAAAATGAACATTTTTTCCCGTCCCGTGAAAAGTACTCGATAAGTTGAATAAAATCAATATTAATTGATTCCCTCGGTAATTGGAAGTTAATGGAATAGTATCTTGCCTTGGAATTGTATCATTATTCTTGTCTCAAATAAATTGCCGTGTCATCCTGAATTTTGTCTTTCCTAATTTTCTACATTACAAATTTATCATTTTATCTATTCTCCCAATATATATGTTGTAGATAAATGATAAAACTAACTTTGACTTGTGCGCAATTAATAGGTAGAAAATCTTACTTTTGATAAATAATCTTTAAGATTATAAACTTAGAGTGATAATAAAACTTATAGATAAAAAACTTGTTATCATCGTCGCAATGGGGGCGCTGCTTGCGAGTTAAATCTACAAATCTGCAAGTAACTCTAAGGATATTCAAGATATTCAAGTAAATATTTTTTTAAAACCTTCCCGGGATATACCTAATAATATCCCAAAATTTCACGGCGATTGGATGTATGGTTTTTGAATCTATAGAGTACAGACAGACAGACATTCAATTTTATATATATATAGATTATAAGAGAGCTTTTATTTTATGAGTTTCATTTGGACGATAATGCTGCTGAGGTAACAAGAAACATTTATCATGTAAAAGAGAAAATTTCTTGAATGAAAGCACCACAACCAAGTGGTTCAAGAAATTTCACTTAGGCGACTGGAATCTTGATGAAAACACAAGGGCGATAAGCTATTAATCATTAAAAAAAATTACGCTGTGTAAAGCTGTTGAGGCAAATCCAACAATCAACACTTGGAGACTATTAAACGAGATAGGGATATCACAAACGCCAGTGGTTTGTACCTTCTAGGCAGGGCCAATTAAACATGATGCTTTTAACCCCAAATTCAGACGCCAATTCAGGCAAATCGCTTAGTAGAAGTGTGCAAATCGTTGACAGTTGATATGCATTTTGTACATTTCATTAAGATGATTAGCATTTGCGATTATAAGTGTCTATATTATCATGATTATAACACCCTAAAGCACACAGTGGTTAAGCCCAGGTCAGCCTCCTGAACCTGTGGTCAAACATAAGTCATTGCTTCGCAACTTGTGGGATTTTGAAGGGATAATCCACTATAAGTTCATTCCAAAAGGTCAAACTATAATCGATAATTAGTATTCTGAGCTTCAGGAGCGGTTTTATACTTTTATGAAGCAGAAGTACCTAACTTTGGTGAACAGAAACCGCATTATTTTACAACTGGATAGCGCCAAAGCACATATTGCTTAACAAAGTAAGGAAATTTTAAGTACCTTGAAGTAATCAAACTGCTGCCATACACTGCATATAGCCCAGATCTTTCACAAAAAGATTAATACTTATTATGGTCAATGAACCACTTCATTCGCGGGCGGAACTTCAATAACCAGAAAGAGTTGGAAGCTTGGGTGCAGGAGAGTTATTCGCTATGAGAAAGATAGCTTAAGAGGTGCAATAGATGGTGTCTATTTACATTCAATGCTAGGTGTTATTTTTTAGTTTATACAATAATACTAATTAAGATAATATTATTTTATTATCTTTGACAAAATACATATTTATTTATTAGAGATTATCAAATTGGTATATACTTATATTGGTTACACAAACTCTTTTATTTACAGGGTTGCTGAAACATATATATTTTTATTATTTTTAACACTCAATTAGTATGTACATAAATATCAATTGTAAAGTTCACCCAATGTTGGAAAGTTATTTAATTTGTTCAACATGTCTTAGCATAAAGGTTTAGTTAACATATCTCTAGGCTTATACATCCTCATATTTAGTAGTTGTTGTTGTTGTTGTCGTGTCCAATGAAGAACCTCAGATGTCTTCATACATCTCTATCACAGCAGCAGCAACTCATATGTAGTCTATTCTGATTATATCTCTTTCTCTCTCTTTGGCCAATAAGTCCTTTATATAGTATGTTCTTGTGTCAATGTGTTTACTTTTTTAAAGTTTAAAAATTTTGGCATGCAAATAGCATTTGTAGTCCAATCAAAGTTGTGTTCTCAGATGATGTAAAGTTTTTATTTTTTTCAGATGGACTATGTATTTTATAAAAGCAGTAATTGCTACATATTTACCTTTGCACATGAAGGATATATTTGTTTTACAGAAAACAAAGACACTAAATTTGATCCATGTAGCACTATGTATCCACTTGAACTTTTTCTGTCAATATTATATCTGGCTCAGTCAGAATCAGGATGTGAAATCAAATTGTTGAACATGATTTTGGATTTTATTAGCCAGATATCTTTGGTTGCCATCAAATATCTCACTATCTCACACTGTCATGCATTGCGACACCCCTGAACCCAACTCATCAATTCCTAAAAACTCGATGAGTTCACTATTGACATAACTCCGCCTTTGCGGTCCCAAGCCCGGAAGAAAAAGGAGGAGGGGGAGCAGTAACAAGCTCACTAAAAAACCTGGGTTCGGCTGGCCCGGCTGACCCTGTAAGGGCTCTTAATCCAAGGATACAGGATGAGCAGCGTTTGTACTCCATGTTAGGAGCAGCTGCACATGGCGTCTGTTCCTCATGTCAGAGGCGGCCATTTCTTTTGGAGCTAAGTCGGCCTGCCACTGAGTAGTGCTCCCAGTCTTAATGACAAAAGCAGACGCATTCTACTTCACCCAGTCATGATGGTTGTGAAACAGACACCATCAAGGGTCACAACTTGATACCCTAATATGATTGAGTGGAGATAAGAAAGAAGAAGACTATTGACATCAAAGTGGAATGAAGGGAACTTGAGACCAAAGACATCACTGCTGACACTACCAAGATTAACGAATTCCACGAGTCCAACCCACCTTGTACATTATTTATTGGTCAAACTTTGCATATATCTTTTAACTTAGTATTTATGATTTGCTACTGACACGGATATCATCAAATTATTTTCAAATCAAAAATATTAAAATCTACTGTTGTATATATATTAATTAATTGCTACCACAGAGTGTGTGTAAGCGCACAGGTAAATAGGCGCTAACCGAAAGAAAAAAAAGTTCCTTTGTTTAATATTAGTTTCCCTTTTATATTTTGTTCTCTCTCTTGTAAATCAATAAATATAATGTTTAATTAATAATTCTTGGAATCAGTTTCATTAAAAATTCAAAGCAAATTCAACATCTACCAACTGAGATATGCTTTCTTACTGTGAAAGGATTTAGAGAGAATATGATTTTATGGGCTATTAACCAAGGTGTATGATTTTCGAGCCCTGTGAAAGGATTTATCTTTTACAATTTCTTATATAGATTGTCGCGATTGACCCCTCCTGTAACGTCCTCGTGTTTGTTAGTTGACGTTAATCAGCAAGAAGTATTTGGAAGTTTAAAAAGAGAAGTCTTTATTTCTTTTAGGCTAACCTCAGACATAATATTGATAATCAGACATAAGTTTACATGTGATATATATTACAATAAGTCAAAAGGCAACTGCACAGAGTACCATCAGTGATAATAATGTGTTCACTGATAATTTACTATATAGGCATGCCAGCTGCCGTTACACCTCCGGTTCTTCGCGACGACGCCGCTCCCTCCGTCGTGGATCACCTACCCAGGCTCGCGTTGCTCTTCCTCTGCAGCTCTACCCGGCAGAGCACCCAAAGACCTCCGAGAACCACCACTCAAGTGGATCTCCTTTCCTCTGGCAGTATCTCTCGGCCTTACCACTGGTGGGGGGACACGAGAGACTTACCATAAGCGTAGCAGCAGCGATGTTGGCGAGAGAGTCATGACAGCAACCAAGACTTCTAACACTCCTCCTTTTTATTGTCATTTCTACTATACATTACATACGAGGTGTGTTCAAAAGGTATCGCGACTTTTGAATTTTCGCGGGTTACGTATATTCGAATTTCGATCTTTTTGTGGCTTTATGTTGGTACTCATGTCTCTCACTTATGCCGTCAAGCTCGGCCATTTTGAATTTTCACTTAATTGTTGACAGCTGCTTTGCTTGCAGGTGTTTTGGATCGTCTTCGATTTTTACCTATTAAAAAAAATGGATCAAAGAACCTGTATCAAATTTTGTGTGAAAAACGAAATTAAGTGCGCGGATGCATTCCGAATGTTGACTGTGGCATACGGAGAAGCTACCTTGGACCGAAGCAACGTTTATCGGTGGTACAAAATGTTCTCAGAAGGCCGAGAAGATGTGAACGACGAAGAGCGTGCCGGACGCCCGAGCACTTCAACAACAGACGAAAAAATTAATGAAGTGGAGAAAATGATATTGGCCAATCGTCGAATCACCGTTAGAGAAGTTGCTGAGGACCTAAACATATCGATTGGCTCGTGCCATTCGATTTTTATCAATGATTTGGGCATGAGACGGGTCGCCGCGAAATTCGTACCAAAATTGCTCAATTGTGACCAAAAACAGCATAGCATGAACATTGCTAATGAGATGTTGGACTCTGTCCGCGACGACCCAAATTTGCTCCAGAGGGTCATAACTGGTGACGAAGCGGGGTTTATGGTTATGACGTGGAAACCAAAGCTCAATCATCTCAATGGAAGCTGCCGCACGAACCAAGACCGAAAAAAGCGCGCCAAGTTCGGTCGAATGTGAAAGTTTTGCTGACAGTTTTCTTCGATTGCAGGGGCGTGGTACATCATGAGTTCTTGTCACAGGGTAGAACGGTCAATAAGGAATATTACCTGCAAGTTATGCGCAATTTGCGCGAAGCAATCCGCCAGAAACGCCCGGATTTGTGGAAGAACAAAAATTGGCTTTTGCACCACGATAACGCCCCTGCTCACACATCGTTGCTTGTGCGCGACTTTTTGGCCAAAAACAACACACTAATGATGCCGCAGCCACCGTATTCCCCAGATCTGGCCCCCTGTGACTTTTTCTTGTTCCCTAAACTGAAGAGGCCCATGAAAGGACGACGTTATGCTACGCTTGACGAGATAAAGACGGCATCGAAGGAGGAGCTGAAAAAGATTTTTAAAAAATGATTTTTTGAAGTGCTTCGAAGATTGGAAAAACCCTTGGCACAAGTGTATAATATCTCATGGGGATTACTTTGAAGGGGACAAAATAGGTATTCATGAATAAATAAATAATTTTAGAAAAAACACAAAAGTCGCGATACCTTTTGAACACACCTCGTATAACTAGAATAACATTCAACGGGTATTTACATTATGTTACCTCCTAGGACCAATATAAACGTGTATTTACAAACATTTGCCCCAGGAAACAGTACTACAGCAGTCGGCGCTTCCCACACCAGTTTCAGATTAGAAACAGGAGAAAGCGCCATCTATTGGCGGAGGTTGTAGGTGTTTTCAGGTCTTATACGCGACAATATTAAAAACTACCACTTTGATGATGACCACCTGCTCTTCTTGATATTAAGCCTTTGTCCAGAAGCCATTCATATAATACATGTATCAGTATTTATTCCCCTGATAGCATTGCATTTTAACTCTATTTGATGGTATTAAGGGCAAAAAACATCGTTACCTAATTGTAAATATCAATTTAGATTTTTTTTTTAAATAGTCAAACATAATTGTTGTTATAACCATAGTTGAAACAATTGAATTGGTACTTTAAAATTATGTTTTAACCAAGTTGCTGTTATAACAACAACAAAACTTTTATTGGGGACCTATGCCCTACACAAGATTCACCCATGTGCATAATTGTTTAGAAGAGATGAGTTATTTACAGGTGATCACTTATTTACATATCCATTTACATACTCATTTCTCAATGTTTCTTCTCTAGCGTAGCCCTGTAAAACTTGTACAGGGCTAATGCATAGGTTGCTGTTATAATGGATGTCAGTATAACGAGATTTTATTTTGAATATACAGTAGAACCTCCATAAGAGGACACCTCTCTCTCTACAAAAGTCAATTTTCATTTTCAAAATTACCATTTTTACTCTTTAGCAATTGTCTGGTAAAAGGACACCTCTCCCTAAAGGACACTTTAGCCATGCAATTAGGTGTCCTTTACAGGGAGGTAGTTCTGCTGTACTAGTCAAGTAAGGACAGTAGAAGTTTGATTTATTTGTGAAAAGAAACATTCGCATCTAAATGTTTTCATTTGTTATATATATATATATGTTATTGCTTTGTATTAGAGTTAAAGGTTGTGTAGTATGCAGCTGATGACTTGACCCTGTCCTGAGAACCTGTGTTAGTTATCAAGTCATTTGTCTTCTAAATGGTCGCTGCTGTGACAGGGTTCATTGCCTGCTCTTTATGTTATCTACACACACACAATTGATCAATACAGTAGAACCTCCATGAGAGGACACTCGTGCTAGAGGACACCTCTTTCTACAAAAGTCAGTTTTCATTTTCAAAATTACCATTTTTACTCTTTAGCAATTGTCTGGTAAAAGGACACCTCTCCCTAAAGGACACTTTAGCCCTGAATTAGGTGTCCTTTACAGGGAGGTTCTACTGTATATAGTCTGTTTATATTCTCTATGTTATGAGATGACTTGTGTGTTTCAATATAATGTCAAAACCTGGGTCAACTCCAACTATATATGGTAGTAAAGTCAGACAAAGAAATGGTCTATTTAGATGATAGGTTTCCTAAAATGAATTTAAAGATGGACATTGCTTGGCTGGGGGGGGGGGGAATTATTTTCTATATATATAAAAATGAATGAATGTGTGTGTGTCTGTCCTTTATGCCTGACCAAACCATTCATTGGAACGCCATGAAACTTTGAGAAGTTATTTAGTATAGTACTGGGAAGGATTCTGAAAAATAATTTCTTGAATATCCTTAGAGTTATTTGCAGATTTGTATATTTAACTCGCAAGCAGCGCCACCATTGCGACGATGATGACAAGTTTTTTTATCTATAAGTTTTATTATCACTAAGTTTATTATCTTAAAGATTATTTATCAAAAGTAAGATTATCTCAGGATGACACGGCAATTTATTTGAGACAAGAATAATGATACAATTCCAAGGCAAAGATACTATTCCTTTAACTTCCAATTACCGAGGGAACCAATTAATATTGATTTTATTCAACTTATCGAGTATTTTTCAAGGGACCGGGAAAAAATGTTCACTTTATCGAGAGATTCAAATTTACGAGTTTCAAATTATCAAAATATATCTTTTTTTTTTTTTTTATAAGTTTATAGAGAATTGTTTTAACAAATGTTGGTTAGACAAACCTTTACTTGGGTAAAACCCGGGCGAAGCCGGGTACATCAGCTAGTTTTTAATTAAAGATTGAAAACAATATAGATGTATTAAAACAGGAAGTAGGTGAATAGCGTGGTAAGTTTCTTTATTCCCACGCTATTCACCTACTTCCTGTTTTAATCTATCAAGCGTGGCTATACTATGTCTGATCCTAATATAGATGTATATAGTTGTTTATTTGTTTTGCATAATATTTCATTTATAAATTAATCTCATAATTTAGTCTGTGAAAATAAAAAATATTGGGCTAAGGACCAAAAACAAACTGTAAATAGATGGCTCAGAGAAAATAGAGGTAATCCGGGCTCCTGGATCATAAATCGCAAACTACCCTGAAGAGAGATGGCTTAGCGTTATATAGTTAGGATATATAATTAATTGGGTTGGTTATGTAATTTTGATCTTCATTGAATAAAATATATAAATTTTAAATGTGTTTTAAACTTTAATAACAAGCACAAAACAAATATAAAGTAGGCAAAACTGCAGCTTTACTTTTACACTTTCTCTACATGGTGAAGATTTTCATCAAAACATTGTGAGATTTTCATCTTGCTGTGTGTTCTTATTTCAAACGGTAACAGTCCTTATAGAAAAGTAAATTCAGAAGAATCAAACACAGTTAAACCTATCTATTACGCCTTCCTCTCTATAGCGCCCGATTTTAAACATTAAAATGCAAACATTTTACATTAAAAGTGACCTGTCTATAGCACCCCCTCTCTATAGCACCCTATTTTGGTGAGTCTCAAGAGGGGGCGCTATAGACAGGTTTAACTGTACTTCTAAAAGCAGTCTTTCATTGGCCCAGGTTGACTTAAAAAAAGTATTCTATCACAAGTCTTACTGTATTTAATCACCATCCTGGGATATCTTGGACCCAGTAAAACTTCACTAAAATGAACCATGGATATAGCAAACCTTCTGTTATAACAAACAGGAAATAACCCCTCTTTTTATTTTATAATACAGTGAACTATGGGTATAATGAACCTTTTTAAAATTATTATTACCAATTTGATATTTGCGGAAGAGCAATTGCTCGAAGCATATTATATATTTATAATTTTATGTAAATCAACTGTCCTCAAAGTTTATGTCCATAGTTCATCTAAAATACCTATTCCAAGAGTCTAACAACAGTATCACTATAAAAGGAAGATAAAAAAAATGCAATATAACAGCGGTATGGTAGATTAAACTGGTGAAACCGCTGGGAGGGTTCCCCACTGATGAGCCAGGCCCTCCCATTAATTTTTCCATTGCAGTAAGGGCAGTAGAAATTGCTTAATTTCAAAAAGAATCTTACGCATCTAAAATAGTTTTGAATTATCCCTAGTACACATGGTACAAGCCATGATAATCATGGTGGGTAGAGGTTGGCAACTGCTTTTACACCACATTTTTTGCACCACATGTGAAAGTATGTTCAACTTTTGCATTTTGCTGGTGAGGTTGGACTTTTGCAAGAATCAGGGACCATTGGAGCACATAACGAACCATGGCTATAGTGAACCAAATGTTCAGTCCCATTGGGGTTCTCTATAGAGGGATAGTTTCTTCTAATCCAACATATTTGTACATCTTTACTTTCTTTTTATATCTTTTTTGGTTTATCCCTTGTTCACATGGTACAGGCCATGAAAATCATGTTGAGTATGAGTAGGCGACTGCTTTTACTGTAAGTGCACCACATGTCTACACATGTGAAAAGCAGTTCGACTTTGCACTTACAAATGTGCCAGAGCCCCGTTTGGTTACTTGCACTTGCTGGTGGGGTTGGACTTTTGCAAAAATCGGGGGCCATTGAAGCATTTTTTTTTAAACATAAAAAGTACCCAATGCGAGAATCGAACCCGGGTCATAGCAGTCGAAAACCAATGGTTTAGACCATCCTTCCACAGACGCCCCTTTTATATTTTTTATTCTTTTTATATCTGAGAATCCCTGTATATAAAAGAACAATATATTAAGCTCAAACCATTGTTCTATTAAAAAGAAACCCTTCCTTACTTTACAGTACTAGCAATTGTTTACAGATTGTTTCTTATCCCCTTATGTGAAGAACTGATCCTTAATCAACTATATCAAAAGAACTAAGCAATTCTTGATAAAATGGCAGAGCTTCTGAACTAAAGGCTTTCTTCACATCCCTAATACCATGTATTTTTAAAACCATAAAGAAAAACCTTTTAGCTTGAAAGTTCACTCATTATGTTTTATATAATTACAATAAATGGATTGTATTTTAACTCAAAGAAACATTGAGTTTAGCTTTTTAAGTTTTGTTGTTGTTTCTTATCCCCTTGTGTAAAGATTACACTAATTCATGCTCCTCAAGCTGTTTTATGATAAGCAGAAGCCTCTCCCAAAGGTCCTGTTTAGTACATCTAATGCAAGCCAAAATGTGTTCTGGAGCTGCAGGTGCCAAGCTACATTTTGGACAAGTGGGGTAATTTTGTTATTACAAGGTGCGTTCATTAATTTCCAGGACTGCTCTGTATCTTTGAAAAATGAAACAAATAAAAAACTAATTTAATATTTTTCAAAATATGCCCCTCCTGCCTCAATACATCTGTTCCATCTTTTTTTCCAATTGTCGAAGCAGGAGATAAAATCACTTTTTGAGAGGTTCCTCAAGGTTGCCTTCGATTCAGCTTGTATCATATCAACGTTGTCAAATTTCCTTCCTTTTAACTTCATTTTCAATTTAGGATAGAGGAAAAAGTCATTGGGGGCTAAGTCGGGGGAATAGGGTGGATGAGGGATCTGTATGGTTGAATGCTTGGCCAAGAACTGCAAAACAACATGGGCTGTGTGCGGCCGCGCATTATCGACGTGAAGTATCCAGTCATTGTTTTGCCATCTTTCAAGTCTTTTAAGGCGCACTGCCTCCCTTAAGCGCCTCATTATCCCCAAATAAACCTCTTGAATAATTGTACGTCCGAAAGGAATAGATTCATGGTGAACCAAACCATTAATATAAAAAAATGTAACAAGCAATGTCTTGACTTTGGATTTTGTAAATCTTGCCTTTTTGGGTTTCGGTTCCCCTCTTTCAATCCATTGGCTGGATTGACGTTTGGTTTCCGGGTCATACTGATACACCCATGTCTTATCCCCGGTAATGATTTTTTGCATCCATTCTGGATCGGTCCGAGTCATTTCAACCATGTTTTTGCAGACATCCATTCTAACCTCCTTTTGTTCCTCTGTTAGAATCCGGGGAACAAATTTTGAAGACGTCCAGATCATGTCCAAATCTTTTGTTACTATTTGATGACACAGTCCTACAGATAGTCCAGTCTCTAAAGATAAGTCTTTAATAGAAATTCTTCTGTTAGATTTAATTAATTCCTTTATTTTGAGCTTGTTTTCCTCGCAACGTAATGATCTTGGACGCCCAGTATGCTGATCATCGTTTACCTTTTCCCAACCTTTTTGGAAGCGCGAAAACCATTCAAAAGTTCTTGAACGGGATAAAGCTGCATCGCCAAAAGCTTCTTTAATCAATTCATACGTCTCAGTAGCACTTTTTTTCAATTTAAAACAAAACTTAATGCAGATTCTCTGCTCTTCGAAAATGGCCAATTTAAAATTAGAAATGCGAACCTTACAAGGAAGTTGTTTTGTTTTATTTTTAGATCGGCGCGTGCGCCACGAGACTCGTGCTTTCAGTCAGGTGTGGTCGAATGTCCAATATTTAATTCTGTATAAAAATATTTTCTTTAGCTTTTTTATTTATTCAATTTTTCAACCAGTCCTGGAAATTAATGAACGCACCTTGTATTATCTATCTTCAATGGCTTGAGATGGCCTGTTCTAAATCTTGTTGTTTGATGCTGTCCCATTTTTTTAAATACTAACAGTGATTAATGTTTAGTTTACTGTATTAAGTATACATGATGATAAAACTCTTTCAAAATACACACACATATTAAAATAATAGTTTAAAAATTTAAATTTATTGAAAAAAAATAAAAATTAAGGGGGTTGTAGAGATGTGCAAAAAAAAAAAAAAAATTAAAAACATTTTTTATACACACACTAATTTATATATAATTTAAATAAGATGACCAATATAATGACAAACAAACCAATTTTTTCAAATGAGTTTAAAAAAAAATAAATAAGACACTAACTACATTTCACTATTTGATAGAAATATATAACAGCAATACAAATTTACAATTGGAAAGAAAGATAAAAGGTATTTATTGCTTTCAAGATTTAGTCAATAGCATCCAAGAGTGAAGTGATGATTTTAAAGAAGAAGAAGAAGAAGAGACTGTCCACATACATTATAAGAGAATATTTAAAATTGGTGATAGCCAATACCTTGTGTCAATACCATTGAAATTTTAAATTGTGGAGGTGTATATGGTGGATTGAAGTAAGTTACTTTGTGTAGATTCTAAGATCAGTTGTCTGGCCGACATAGCTTACTTTCAATCCTGATGTAGCAAGGAATGATCATCATAGAAAGGTTATAGATGTACAATTTAGATAATAATAGAAAACAGACTCAAATAAGTAACTTAGATAAGTAGAAAGAAAGTTGTTATAGAAAGATCCCATAGAATATTTGGTATCTTGTGACAATCATGCTTACATTTAGGTTATGTATTAGGCAGTTTGCTTTGGATTCAAAGTGGTCTTTACAACTCCTTCCAAATTTCGGCAGTGATGGAGATTGTGAATTCTCTCTCTTTTACTCCCTTTATCTTTGAACAGGTGGCTTGTTCCATGTTCAATGAGGAAAAGTTATTATAATGCAAATATCACTTTGTAGGTTTGGATTAGAGAGTAGAACACAGGTGATATATATATATATATATAGGACCAAATTAAATAAATAGGGTCTTGTATATTACTTGGTTTTTTTATCACAAAATGGGAATATTCCCCAAGTCTATAAAACAGGTGTTTTATTTATTTGAAAAATATAAGTGTATAATCGGCAGTTGTTGTTTTACAAATTATAAATAATATGAAAAATAAAACTTTTTTTTTCTTCAAACATTTAGGTAAATTTATACCACAAATTTAAGGCGTAGTTTATAACCAAATTTACAGTAGAACCTCCATGAAAGGATACACTTTTATGACAAAGGATATTTTCAGTTAGGACTTAATTAGCAACTCTCTGGTAAGAGGATATCTCTTCCTGAATAAAACTTTGGCTTTATAACTAGGTGTTGTCCTTGTTTAGAGAGAGGTTCTATGGAGTAGAGTTGGTTGAAATAAATAAAATGTGGCCATATACATGCATAGTAAACCAGAAATATACATATTAGTTGGAATGGCACACTATTATATGGCAGTTCAATGGATTTGTACTGATATACTGGCAGTGATTGTGGGGGGGGGGGGGGGGGGGGGGTATGACATATATATATATCCCAAAAAAATATATAAAATCAACAAATGGGCAATAACAGCTCTCTCTATTCACCTCCCTACTATATAAATATATCTATATCATAGCCACAAATTATATATATATACAGATTTATAACATTATATACATACATCTTGGTAACATTGGCAGTTATATGACTTAGACACTTATTTTGTTATCTAGGAAAAATAAAATGATGAGGTTGTTTAGTGAAATGTGTCTCAAAGAGAGGGAATATTATGGGGAATGATTTATTTATATAAAGAGATCTATAGAGACTTTATCATCTACACATACACACACATTACACAAACAAACAATGAAAGAAAAAAAACTTGAGCAAAAATCTTTTTATAAAAATATACTCTTTTAAACAAATGATAAAAAATAATAATAAATACACACTTTATATACATGCACATTTAAAAATATAATAATTCAACATGTTACCCGGTATTTTTATTATTTTGAGAGGAAAATAACAAAAAGTGTGAAAGAAAAAAAAAGTTTATATTTGGCAAATTGTCATTATGCCGCGAGAGTGGAATATATCAGAGAAGCTATCATATAAACAAAGGTGTTATGAATGGAGAGGGATGGCAGTGGTAGCTATGTTACAATGTTCTGTACAACACGGGGGGACGTAGGAAGGCACTCACTGTTGGTAGGTCCTTAGGGTCTCCTCTAGAAGCTGTCATACCACACAGGGTTAGTTGGATCCTCTCTACACTTTTACACTTACTAATGGGTCTCTTATCAGACACTGTTGAGAGACTTCCCATGACTTGGCCACTACCTCAACTCCACCTTTGCCGGTCCCAAGCCCGGATGAAAAAGGAGGAGGGGGAGCAGTAACAAGCTCACTAAAAAACCTGGGCTCAGCTGGCCCGGCTGATAGTACCCTGTAAGGGCTTCTAATCCATGGATACAGGATGAGCAGTGTTTGTACTCCATGTTAGGAGCAGCTGCACATGGTGTCTGTTCCTCATGTCAGAGGCGGCCATTTCTTTTGGAGCTAAGTCGGCCTGCTACTTAGTAGTGCTCCCAGATTCTACTTCACCCAGTCATGATGGTTGTCAAGTCTCAAGCTCTACAAGCTTGATACTCTAATATGATTGAGTGGAGATAAGAAAGAAGAAGACTGTGCATCAAGACATCATGTTCCCAACAACTCCTTGATTGTATCCTAAGCCACAAAACTGGATCATTGGGACAATCTACAGTAAAATCACCAAGCCTTTGATCACCAACTTATGGTCTGATATTGCATCAGATTGTGGTAAACACACTGCTAGTGATGGCAAGAACTGCTGGCCTGGCAACAATACATTCTGGCCATCATTGGGTTTGTGTGATTGTACCTGATAGTGAAATTAAGAAAAAGGCATCTCTTGAGTGTGCAAATGAAAATTGCTAATGGCCTACTTTTATCTACTGCTTAAAATATCAACTCTGAGATTAATGATTTCTAATTATTCTTAAAAAGGCATCTCTTGAGAGTGCAACTATGTCACTGAACTAATATTCTTGAAAAATAGTTTTTTGCCTACCTTTCTGAAATTAACACAAAATTATGATTGATGAGCTCTTAAATTGAAAAAAGAAAAGAAAAAGCTTAAAATTAACAGCACAGACATTTTTAACTACACTTAGCAAGTTTAATGTTGAATGAAAAAGTAACAAGACTTTTGATGTGTGTGTGTTGGATTGTGAAATATTCCAAGTGTTTCAAGATTAATTATTGTGAGAATACTTTCATACTTCCGCCACTGCAGCTTGAAACTCCCATCTTTGGATTAATACTGTTAAGATTCTCTCTGTAATCAGGTCTTATTGGAAATCAAAAGTAACTCCCAATTTACAAAAGTCTATTTAAAACTTGGCTTTTTTTTTTTTTGTGTCAGGGAAATATATCCCATTCCCTCTAAGGCAGATGTATTCATCAAATGTCTGCGAGGTACATGCTCTAACGATGGATGACCCACAAAAATGTGATATTCTCAACAGCCAACATGGGGAATTCTAACAAGATTTGGGACAATTACAAGGAGTAGGCGACTCAAAAACTTTTTTACTATTTAAAGGAATTACAATAGCTTTCAGAGAGGCTTGCCCTTCTTCAGCTAAAAAATATATTTACATTCTAAATATGGGCATGCTCTCTTGAAATCTAAAGTAATTCCTTTTTTTAATTGTAAAAAAGTTGTGTTGTGAGCGTGTCACCTACTCCTTTTGCAGGTAGATATGTGATTGAGAAATTTACAAAAATAGAGAGGAAGAGTACAAGAAATCAAGGTGAAACAAGTATATACCAGGTTATATGGTTTGTTGTTGTTTCTTATCCCCTTGTGCAAAGATCACACGAATTCCATGTTAAATGCTTTAACCCTAGTATATACTCACTTGCTCACTAAACAGGACCTTTGAGAGAGGCTGCTGCTTATCTTAAAACAGCTCTAGGAGCATGAACTCATGGAATTCACGCAATCTTTACACAAGGAGATAAGAAACAACAACATAGTATGTAGAGATTATTGAGGAAAGAAGGTGAAAATTTTGGTTTTAAAAATTATCAGCAAGACACCAAAATTATAACTACCAATAATATATATATATATAGCTTTGAAATTCAACAAGAAAAAATTGATATAGTTGATCATTTCATATTCTTAGGATGCAGGATTGATAAGACGGGAGGTTGCTTAAAGGAAGTAAAAAGAAGAATAGCACTAGGAAGGGGCACAACAATGAAATCAGACAAGATTATGAAAGATGAAGACATTTGTTGACATAGGTATTTTCTGTGGTTGGATATGAGAGCTGGATAAAAGAGAATTGAAGGTTTTGAAATGTGGACAAGAAGAAAGATACTACACAGAATTCCCAGGAGAGACAAAAGAACAAATATTTCAACCTTAAAAGAAATTAATCCAGGTAGTTACCTGAAATCTCAAATATGTAAACAAAACTGGCCTACTTCTGACACATATTGAGATCAAATGGATTAGAAATTGTATTGATGTTGCACAAATTGAAGGAAGAGATGCAATGAGTGGCTAGAAGAGGTCAAGAAAGCTACCAGAAGGTCACTAGATAAGCTGCGAGGGTCACCAAGAAATCAAATAGGAGAATATTTGTCCATATAGTCACCAAAATTCAAACTTGATGGATGCCAACAACAACAACATAGTAAAACCTGCCTTTGAAATTTTCCCATCTCAGGAATCAATTTTTAATGGGAACTTTGTTT